>CM031699.1:23756288-23826004 GCA_018466805.1 Hippocampus abdominalis
CACAAGGGCTGCGGGGGGTGCTGGAGCCTATCCCAGCCGTCTTCGGGCAGTTGGCGGGAGACACCATGAACCAGTTGCTTGCCAATCGCAGGGCACAGAGAGACGAACAACCATCCGCGCTCACAATCACACCTCGGGACAATTTTGAGTGTTCAATCAACCGGAATATGCGGAGAAAACCCACGCAAGCCCGGGGAGAACATGCAAACTCCACACAGGGACCCACGCGCTATTATCACTTAATTGTGATGTGAACCTAATGAAGTGTTACACCAATCACAGCGCCTGAACACAATGGGTGAAGGAAGGAGTTCAAGCAGATTGTCCTGAGACTCATGAAAAAAAGATTTGACGAATAACTGCAAAAACAGAGCACACAAATGTACTCGTGTTTGGGAGATTGTATGAAGCCTCACCACGTCAATTCAGTGTAGCTGTTGTGCCACTGTTAAAGATATGAACACTTCGGGCAACATTTTATTAGCCAGAGTGCCTCCACAGCGTTGTTAGTCATTGTATTGTCTTGCATATAGCGCTGACACAAAGTTTGTTAAATCTGACTTCGAAGGAGACGGTGTTCTCCTCCATCTGTCTCAGTTCTGCTAACTGTTTGTTTCATCTCTACTTTATTTACTGTCGACTTAATTTGTTCCATTTTCTGAGCTTGCCGGGGGATGCCAATTTCCCTGATTTATCTGTCAAATCACATGTGACACATCCAGAACATACCACATACCTGCACAGCAAACACAAGCACACATCCACAAAGTTCTCTGTTTCACTCGCAGGCCAGGTGACTGAGACCATAAGATGGATGACTATCCAATAATGACATCTTAAATGTGTTATGCCTGAGTGTGTGTTTATTTGAATTCTACTCTATGCTTTTTCACATTCTGGAAGTGGGAATGTGGAATTTCTTCAAAACACAGCAATGAAGCTAAATATTATCAGGAAACCCATTGAGACATAAAATGCTACTTTAATTAGAACACTGATGTATCAGAATCAGTTCTGCTGCGCATTTGGAGTTGACTTTTGTCCATCATTAAGAGTTTGATTTTGCGTACATATTCGTTCAACATATAATTTTATATACAGATATTCCTACGGTGGTGACAAAACCTTAAATGTGGACATATGTAACGGAGTGATACATTAAGCTGATTAAATTATGACGGAAGTGACGCAACAGCGCACAGTACTGCACCACCTTCCCGCCGTAGCTCAGGCAGAGCTAACAAGGAAGTCGCATGGTAAGTCGCACGTCATTGATGGTCTGGATTCATTTATAAATTGATGACAATATTTCACTTTTTCTACTGTGTGGTGTGTTTAATTAGTTCCCTGATTTGTTCTGAGCCCACATTGATTTTTGTGTTGTTATTTAATTTACGTTTTGCAGAGTGAACGTTTTTACACGTTCAGTTGATAGAAATCGCTTGTCTGTTGCTCAGTTATGTCCAAGGCCGAGACCCCAATACGACTTCACCTATCCCTCGCGCCGTACTGTGTTTCAGGTAATGTTTGTTTCTTTTGGGTTTTACTGTATATAGTTGTTCGTCCCCTACGTGAGCCGTCAACTTACCATGGCGGAGGGGTTTGCGTGCCCCAATGATCCTAGGAGCTAAGTTGTGTGGGGCTTTATGCCCCTGGCAGGGTCACCCATGGCAAACAAGTCCGAGGTGAGGGACCAGACAAAGCATTGCTCAAAAGATCCCTTATGATAAGTAAGATAAATGGATTCAAGTTTCCCTTGCCCGGACGCGGGTCACCGGGGCTTCCCTCTGGAGCCAGGCCTGGAGGTGGGGCTCGTTGGCGAGCGCCTGGTGGCCGGGCCTGTACCCATGGGGCCCGGCCGGGCTCAGCCCGAAGAGATAACGTGGGTCCCCCTTCTCATGGGCTCACCACCCATGGGAGGGGCCAAAGGGGTCGGGTGCAGTGCGAGCTGGGCAGCAGCCAAAGGAGGGGACCCTGGCGGTCCGATCCTCGGCTACAGAAGCTAGCTCTAGGGACATTTTTTTTTTTTTTTTTTTTTTTTTCCCATGGCGGCGCGGCTACCTGCAGCGGCTTCTCTCTCTCCCCCGGCAATTCGGTGTTCTTCGTGTTCTCTATGTTCCTTGTTTTCACTGCGTTGCGCACCAAGGCGCGCATACCATCGTGAGTTTCTGCTCGCCATCGACAGAACCACAAAAACAGACAATAATCCAACGAAGGCGAACAAACTTCTTGACCGCGATCTGCTACGTGACTGCGGTCTGCTGCGCAGGCCTGCTCAATCACCGACCCCCACCCCTGCAACCAGCCCACAGTGGAAGCGCCACGGGCGGAATCTAAGGAAGCAGAAGAGGGGGAAGCGCGGAGGTATCCGGGCTAGGCTAGCAGCTAGCCCTCATCGACCGGCTATCCCGACCATCACGCTGGCCAACGTACGCTCGCTGGACAACAAAATGGACTATATCCGCTTACTTCGGACATCTTGCAGAATCGTGAGTGACTGCTGCGTTTTTGTTTTCGTGGAGACATGGCTCAACGACAGTGTCCCGGATCGGGCTATTCGGCTAGCCGGGCTAACGTGCTGCCGAGCAGACAGAGAGCTCGTCGAGGGGGGGAAGACTCGCGGCGGGGGACTCTGTGTTTACATCAACGATGCCTGGTGCCGAGACGCTGTTGTGGTTTGCAAGCGCTGCTCACCAACCTTGGAGTTTATGATTATCAAATGCCGGCCATTCTACCTGCCGAGGGAATTTAGTGCCATATTGCTGGTAGCAATATACATTCCCCCTGGCTCAACCAACAGCAGGAGTATGGCCCTGTCTGAACTCCATCAGCACATCAGTGAGCAGCAGACAGCCCACCCCGACGCCTTTCTCATCTTGGCTGGAGACTTCAATCATGCAAACCCCAAGAGCGTGCTTCCACAACTCCATGGCCACATCAACTTTCCCACAAGAGGCACAAACACTCTGGACAATGTCTACACTACAGTTAGAGGATCCTACAAAGCCCTCCCCCTCCCCCACCTTGGTGCCTCAGATCACACCACTGTGATGCTAATGCCAGCATACAGGCCACTGGTGAAAGTCATCAAACCAGTGAGGAAGCAAGTACGAGTGTGGCCTGAGGGTTCCATAGAAGCACTCCAAGACTGTTTCTTCACCACAGACTGGAGTGTGTTCAAACATGCAACGACCAACCTCAACGAGTACACGGAGACCGTCACGTCCTACATAAGGAAGTGCACGGATGATGTCACGGTCTCCAGAACCATCACCATCCGGGCCAATCAGAAGCCATGGCTGACAGGTGAGGTCCACAGGCTCTTGAGGGCCAGGAACACTGCCTTCAGAGCTGGAAACGTGGTGGGCCTCAGGACTGCCAGGGCCAATCTGTCACGTGGCATCAGACTGGCCAAGAGACAATACTCAAGGAGGATTGCAGACCAGTTCAAAGACAGCGGAGACACCAGGAACCTGTGGCGGGGGATCCAGACCATCACGGACTACAAGCCCTCTCCGCACGTCTGCGACAGCTCCATCTCTCTGCTGAACGACCTGAACGACTTCTTCGCCCGTTTTGAGACAGACAACAACACCCCAGCACAGAAGACCCCTCCCCCCCTGGTGACCAGGTGCTGACGCTTTCACAGGATAGTGTGAGGCGTTCCCTCAGGAGTACAAACCCACGGAAAGCGGCAGGTCCTGACAACATTCCCGGTCGCGTCCTGAGAGACTGTGCTGAGGAGCTCACAGATGTTTTCACAGACATCTTTAACACCTCACTGAGCCAGGCTGTTGTCCCCACTTGTCTCAAGACCACCACCATCATCCCGGTCCCGAAGAAGCCGTCGCCCTCCAGCTACAATGACTACCGCCCGGTCGCACTCACCCCCATCCTCATGAAGTGCTTCGAGCGGTTAGTCATGCAGCACATAAAGTCTGCCCTCCCCCCCACCCTGGACCCCTACCAGTTTGCATATCGGCAGAACAGATCGACAGCAGACGCCATCTCCACCACCCTCCACTCAGCCCTCACCCACCTGGAGACCAAGAACTCACACGTCAGAATGCTGTTCATCGACTTCAGCTCAGCATTCAACACCATCATCCCGCAGAAGCTCATCCACAAACTGGACCACCTGGGTCTCAACACCTCCCTGTGCAACTGGCTGTTGGACTTCCTGACGGAGAGACCACAGGCTGTTCGGGTCGGCGGCAACACCTCCAGCACCATCATGATGAACACAGGTGCCCCACAAGGATGTGTGCTGAGCCCCCTCCTCTTCACATTGCTGACCCACGATTGCACTCCCTCGTCCAGCTCCAATCTGTTCGTTAAGTTTGCGGATGACACGACTGTGGTGGGGCTCATCAACAACGGCGATGAGACAATCTACAGGAGTGAGGTGAGCAGGCTGGCCTTGTGGTGTAAAGACAACAATCTCCACTTGAATGTGGAGAAGACAAAGGAGATTGTTGTGGACTTCCGAAAGACGCATCCCCAGCACGCTCCACTGACCATCAATGGTGCCACAGTGGAGAGAGTGAGCAACACCAAGTTCCTGGGAGTGCACATCTCGGAAGACCTGTCCTGGAGCCACAATACATCATCACTGGCCAAAAAAGCCAACCAGCGCCTGTACTTCCTCCGCAAACTGAGGAGAGCAAG
The DNA here is from genome assembly GCA_018466805.1 of Hippocampus abdominalis. NCBI lineage: Eukaryota > Metazoa > Chordata > Actinopteri > Syngnathiformes > Syngnathidae > Hippocampus > Hippocampus abdominalis. The sequence goes on from CM031699.1 coordinate 23,760,957, forward strand.
AGCCCCTCCCCCCATCATGCAGACATTTTATACAGGCACCATTGAGAGCATCCTGTCCAGCTGCATCACTGTGTGGTATGGTGCTTGCACTGTGTCCTGCCAAAAGACTTTGCAGCGCACCGTGAGAGCAGCTGAGAAGATCATTGGTGTCTCTCTCCCCCCACTCGTGGACATCTACCACTCCCGTCTGACCCGCCAAGCCATCCAGATCGCAGGTGACCCCACCCACCCATCCCACAGCCTCTTCAGCCTGCTGCCGTCGGGAAGGAGATTGCGAAGTCTCCGTGCCAGAACCAGCAGGCTCAAAAACAGTTTCTTCCACCGGGCGGTCAGGAGACTCAACTCCCTCCCTGCTCTGCCCGCTCTCCCCACCCTCTGCCTCTGCCCAACCCCTGCCTCCTGTCACAGACTATGACTATGACCCTCCCCTCATTATCCATTATCCATCATCTGCATATTGCGAATTGCGTATTGCACAACGCACTACCTCACTTTACTTTGTCCATATTGTCCATATCCATATTGTCTATATTGTCTATATTGTTTATACCGCTCAGATTGTACATTATGTCCTTTATACAGTGTAGCTGCTATCTTCTCAGCTGTGTGTTTAATGCACAGCATGTTTGCATGCATATTGCACGGAGGAGTGAGAGAAAGAAATTTCATCCATGCTGCATGTCACATGTAAGCATATTTGACAATAAAGATGACCTTGATTCCTTGATTCCTTGATGGAATGTCACCTCTCTTGCAGGGAAGGAGCCCGAGCTGGTGTGCGAGGTAGAGAAGTTCCGACTGGATATAGTCGGACTTACCTCCACACACAGCCTGGGTTCTGGTACCAGCTCTCTCGAGAGGGGTTGCACTCTCTTCCACTCTGGAGTTGGGTGGGGGGACGGGTCCTGACTGTTGTTTGTGCATATTCACCGAACAGCAGCTCAGCGTACCCACCCTTTTTGGAGTCCTTGGAGGGTGTGCTGGACAGTACGCCTGCTACTTACTCCCTTGTTCTGCTGGGGGACTTCAATGCTCACGTGGGCATAGACAGTGAGACCTGGAAAGGTGTGATTGGGAGGAACGGCCCCACCGATCAGAACTCGAGAGGTGTTTTGTTACTGGACTTCTGTGCTTGTTACGGATTGTCCATAACGAACACCTTGTTCAAACATAACGGTGTCCATATGTGCACTTGGCTCCAGGACACACTTGGCCGCAGTTCGATGATTGACTTTGTGGTTGTGTCATCGGATTTGCGGCCACATGTTTTGGACACTCGGGTGAAGAGAGGGGCGGAGCTGTCAACTGATCACCACCTGGTGGTGAGTCGGCTCCGATGTTGGGGGAAGATGCCAGTCCAACCTGGCAGACCCAAACGTATTGTGAGGGTTTGTTGGGAGCATCTGGCGGAATCCCGTGTCAGAAGGAGTTTCAACTCCCACCTCAGACAGAGCTTTTCCCATGTCCCGGGGGAGGCGGGGGACATTGAGTCCGAGTGGACCATGTTCCGTGCCTCTATTGTTGAAGCGGCCAATCTGAGTTGTGGCCGTAAGGTGGTTGGTGCCTGTCGTGACGGCAACCCCCGTACTTGCTGGTGGACAGGTCAGTAAGGGATGCCGTCAAGATGAAGAAGGAGTTCTATCGGGCCTTTATGGCCTGTGGGACCCCAGAGGCAGCTGATGGGTACCGACTGGCTCAGCGGAACGCAGCTACAGTGGTCTCCAAGGCAAAAACTCGGGCGTGGGAAGAGTTTGGTGAGGCCATGGAAACTATTTCCGGACGGCTTCGAGGAAATTCTGGTCCACCATCCGACGTCTCAGGAGGGGGAAGCATTGCACCACTAACACTGTGTACAGTGGGGATGGGGCGCTGCTGATTTCGACTCGGGACGTTGTGAGTCGGTGGGCAGAGTACTTCGAGGACCTCCTCAACTCCACCAACACGCCTTCCTTTCATGAAACAGAGTCTCGGGACTCTGAAGTGGGCTCTCCTATCTCTGTGGTTAAAGTCACCGATGTGGTTAAGAAGCTCCTTGGTGGCAGGGCCCCAGGGGTGGATGAGATCTGGCTTCCTCAAGGCTCTGGATGTTGTGGGGCTGTCCTGGTTGACATGCCTCTGCAAGATCGCGTAGTCATTATGGGAGAGTGCCTCTGGATTGGCAGACCGGGGTGGTGGTCCCTCTTTTTAAAAAGGGGGACCGGAGGGATCCAACTACAGAGGGATCACACTCCTCAGCCTCCCTGGTAAGGTCTATTCAGGGGTGCTGGAGAGGAAGGTTCGTTAGGAAGTCGAGTCTCAGATTGAGGAGGAGAAGTGTGGTTTTCATCCTTTTACACCCGTAGCAGGGTCATCGAGGGTATGTGAGAACTTGCCCAACCAGTCTACATGTTCTTTGTGGACTTAGAGAAGGCGTTTGACCGTGTCCCTCGGGGAGTTCTGTGGGGCGTGCTTCGTGGGTAAGGGGTACCAGACCCCCTGATACGGGCTGTTCAGTCTCTATACCACCGATGTCAGAGTTTGGTCTGCATTGCACTGCACCGGCAGTAAGTCAGAATCGTTTCCAGTGAGGGTAGGACTCCGCCAAGGCTGCCCTTTGTCGCCGATTCTGTTCATAACCATAATGGACAGAATTTCTAGGCGCAGCCAAGGCATTGAGGGGGTCCATTTTGGTGGCCTTGTATTGCATCTCTGCTTTTTGCAGATTATGTGGTACTGTTGGCTCCTTCAAGCAGGGCTCTCCAACTCTCGCTGGAGCGTTTCGCAGCCGAGTGTGAAGCGGTTGGGACGAAAATCAGCACCTCCAAATCTGAAACCATGGTCCTCAGTCGGAAAAGGGTGGAGTGCCCCCTCCGGGTCAGGGAGGAGATCTTGCCCCAAGTCGAGGAGTTTAAATATCTTGGGGTCTTGTTCACGAGTGAGGGCAGGAGGGAGCGAGAGATCGGCAGGCGGATCGGTGCAGCGTCTGCTGTGATGCGAACTTTGTATCGGTCTGTCGTGGTAAAGAAGGAGCTGAGCCAAAGGGCGAAGTTCTCAATTTACCGGTCGATCTACGTCCCAACCCTCATCTATGGTCACGTTGCTATGGGTCGTGACCAAAAGAACGAGATCCCGGTTACAAGCGGCCGAAATGAGTTTTCTCCGCAGGGTATCGGGCTCTCCCTTAGAGATAAGGTGAGAAGCTCGGTCATCCAGGCGGGACTCAGAGTCGAGCCGCTTCTCCTCCACATCGAGAGGAACCAGATGAGGTGGCTCGGGAATCTGATTAGGATGCCTCCTGAACGCCTCCCTGGTGAGGTGTTCCGGGCATGTCCTACCGGGAGGAGACCCCGAGGACGACCCAGGAAACGCTGGAGAGACTATGTTACCCAGCTGGCCTGGGAACACCTCAGGGTCCCCCGGGAAGCGCTAGAAGAAGTGGCTGGGGAGAATGAAGTCTGGGCTTCCCTGCTAGAGCTGCTGCCCCCGCGACCCGACCTCGGATAAGCGGTAGAAGATGGATGGATGGATGGATAGTTGTTCGTGTCATTTTTCATTTGGTCACTTGTGTTACTGGTGTAAGCCCGCAGTTGTTCCTTGCGCAGCCGTTTCCGCTGCGTGTGATGCGTTTTGTGACATCATGTAAATAACAGTGAATGTATTCTTTTTCTCCCTTTTCTGTACATTTTGTTTTGTTCTGGACGATGTTTTGTTATGGGAGAGCTAACAAGGAAGTCGAATGTTATTTCCGGGTGTCTGGTGTTATTGAGGCGGCAGCAACGTGGAATGAAAGACCGTCACAGTTGTGACCCCCGTCACACATACTGTAGGTCAGAACAAGTCTACTACTAACCCACATGAACAAGATAATGAAGTCATAATTACAGTAAATATTTTTATGAAAAGCATGTCTAGCGCATAAACATTAAAAAAAAATCAAATGAAAAACATAAGGTGGGTGATTACTGAACACGCTTTCTTGAAATGTCGATGTCTGTACTGTGGTACACTAATAGTTGGTGTGTATGAAAGAAGCGCCTGTATGGTGCATGTGAATTGGGTCACAATGTGCTGAAAGCGCAGCATCCAAATGTGGAATCAAAGACAAATTCTGAAAATGTGTTCATATATTGCAATTATTTTTAGTTAATGGAGGGATCAGCGGGCGGGACAGTGGTCGACTGGTTCCCACGTCGGCCTCACAGTGCAGAGGTGCAAGGTTTGATTCCGGCTCCGGCCTTCCTGTGTGGAATTTGCATGTAATCCCCGTGATTGCATGGGTTTTCTCTGGGTACTTCAGTTTCCTCCCACATTCCAAAAACATGCATGGCACATTAATGGAGGACTCAAAATCGTCCCTAGGTGTGGTTGTTTGTCTATGTGCGCCCTGCAATTGGCTGACAACCGGTTCAGGGTGTCCCCCGCCTACTCCCTGCAGGCTGCTGGGATAGTCTCAACCATGCTCATGACCCTGTGAGGATATGCGGATCAGAAAATTGATGGATGCATGGATGGATGTCCTCTCCAATAGCAGTAAACTATAAACTGTGCTGTATGGTTTCTTGTTTGGAGAGATCAATGGATGGATGGAGAGATCAATGTATACAGTATATCAAAAGAAGACGTGATGAATAAGAACTCCAGGCCCTGACACTCCGGCCATTTATATTCCTTTCAATGTGTCAAACATGCAGGCTAATGTTTGAAATAACCTGACAAAACATACTTGGCCTCAGTGTGACTATGCGCAGCTTATAAAATCACATGGGTGTGATTGGACCAACTTTGCTGCAAATAATTTCAGGTCTGTTAAGCATATGTTATATCTTAAAACTGCTTTAGATTTGAATTCACGACTAAATTAGCAGCATTTGGCTGTTTGGTTGTGTTCTGATTGATTTTGAGAGAAGCAAGTATCCACACCGTTGATCCATAACAACTGTCATTTTCTCCAAGTGGAAAAATAAGCATGCATGCATCAAAGCAGATCTGCAAATTTCAAGTGAACTTTCCAAGGAACTATATGACGGGCAAGTGTAGAGACCACTCCACCACCCCGCTGAACACACCAATGTCACTTCCAATGCACAACACATGCTCAAGTGTAGATCAGCTCAGAGTGTGTGGAGGTTGGTTTTCCACTACAAAAAAGGTTGTCAGGAAACTAAAGATAACAACAAAGTGGAGACAGTGGTGTGTGTGTGTTTTTTTAATAGCCTGCAACGAATCCTCAAATGTCTCCATAAATTTAGCATCATCTCATTGGAGTGTCAACCATATGGTGTCTGCTCCGCACTAAAAAGAGTCTACATATCTTCAAACATTATGCAAACTATCTCATTGCATGCCCTTTTCTAACCTCAAAATGTAAAATGAGGAGCCCCTATATCTGATTTTGCCACTAGAAATGCATCAATAGCGAGTACAGAAAACGCCACTATGTCATGTCCCTTGTTATTTGAACTTGATTCTCAAATAAGATGTAAACCAAATGATTCTCTAAAGCCAGAGAAAGATGGTATTGATTTCCCTTTGATACATGTGTGTAACTAATACTGGTTGAATATATGATCTGGTCTCACCAAGGCCATGATACGCCTGTTCTTGGGTAGAGTAGTATGATGCTAGTGTGGTCTCATTGTGTTCTGGAAAAATCCCATGTAGCTAATGCAGCCTGTGTTTGTGTGTGTATGTGTGTGTGTGCATGCATTACAACGGATGCATTCAAACACACCACGTGAGATGAAGGGTTAAAGTCCTGTCCTCAAAGTCTGAGTCTTGCAACCAAGCTCACACTACACGACTTTCAAAGCTGTCACATCTCTGTGGTAATCTCACTACAAAAGTCACTCTCTTCAAAAATAAACCTTAAGTCGTGGTTTACACACAGCATGAGGTCACACGGGACGAGATCCTCCCTCAGCAGAAGTCTGTTGGGATGAAACATGGTCGGAAGGCTAAGGACTCAGTCGAAGTGACAGAGGAAAGTACATGGTCATTTGCACCAAAAATAGAAGGCGATGAGAAACGGGCATTTAAACAGGTGTCACCTAAAATGGGAGGAAAAGGGAATGAAGAGCAAATATTGTGTGCAGACAATTGGAGAGACAATAGTTTGTTGCCTGAGTTTGACCAGTGTTGTACAGACTGCCAGCCAGATGCTCACAGGCAGAATTGAATACAACTTTCTTGTCAAATGTGCTGGATGTGTAACAAAAAAGCGCAGATGAAATTTCTTCCCTCTCAACATAAAACAACAGGAGCCGCTGTGGGTGTCCGCGCCACCATCAAAAGAAAAGTTCACAAAAATGACTAAATAATACGAGACAACACATGAGACACAGACAATTGTGCAATCTTAACCACTTTCCTGCATACACTTTGTTGTCTGAAGCAGTTGTAGATGAAAGAGGAGCGAATCAAAGTGTCCTTTTCACCACTGGATCAAAGACATCATGCTGCAATGTGCACACGTCCGGTACAAGCTAAGCTTGACGCAACAAGAAGCTATAGCATCCATTAACGAAAAAGAGAGTTTGGCTCTCTTCTCCTGTCCCATGTAAATCCGCTTCAATTCCAAGCCGCGACTCCCAGTTTCACATACGCATCGGCACTCTGCGCTGACACTCCTTTATTCTCATCGTCGGCTCCTCAATCCATGCATCCATCCAGCCGCAGACTGTCCATCAGCACCGACGTTTTCACTGAACAAAGCGGGGCTGTGAAAATGCTGCCTACTTCAGGCGCAAGACACAAGTGCCCCGGGGATGTCCAGCAATGACGGTCAAATGGCACTGACATTCCTCTCAATCAAAAAAATCGGTGCTGGTACGCGTCCAGCATTCACCACTTCACCATTTTGCTTTACTGTATGTGCAAACTCCCGTAAAGGGGTGACTTTTACAGAGTGGCTGTATTGTTTACATTGTTTAAAAGTGCAGAGGGATGATAATGGTCTTTGTCCCAACCATTCTTTCATCCCTCCACGAACGACAGGACAGTAAAAATCACAGGTCGTTTCAACCAGAAGCAGTAAGACTTAAAATGGTGATAAAGTTTGAACATGACATAGAAAATGTATTCTTGACTGTTGCAGCATGTGCCTGTGCCACAGAGTTTTACTACCCATGATATTTGGATTCCAAAATTGCAGGAATAACTGCACCAATTTATAATGATGGTTGATTCCATCCTTGCTGACTTTTATCTGTAATATATTATACTCTGGCTAGGGTTTCCTTTTTCATGAAATAGGTCATGTCAAGTGGAGCACTGGGAAATCGTTTCAAAGGTAAAGGGACTGATTTGGATCCAGTGCAGCCAGCCATAGGATGAGGATCAGTGGTAACATTTGACAATAAAGTTGTACTTGATACTTGATTCTTAATGATATTGTCAACTATTCAGAAGAGCACATTCCAAATAAGGTAGTACTTTATAGGGCTGTACAATACAATGAAAACAGATTGTCATCACGATAACGGCCTGTGCAATATGCATATTGCAAATATGTTTCATATGGGCTGCCCGGTGGTCCAGTAGTTAGCGCGGCAACCTCACAGTGCAGAGGTTCAATTCCAGCTCCGGCCTCCCTGTGTGGAGTTTGCATGGTCTCCCCGGGCCTGCGTGGGTTTTCTCTGGGTACTACGGTTTCCTCCCACATTCCAAAAACATGCATGGCAGGCTGATTGAACAATCCAAATTGTCCCTAAGTGTGAGTGTGAGCGCAGATGGTTGTTCGTTTCTCTGTGCCATGTGATTGGCTGGCAACCGGTTCAGGGTGTCCCCCGCCTACTGCCCGAAGACAGGGATAGGCTCCAGCAATCCCCACGACCCTTATGAGGATAAAGCGGATCACAAAATTTCATATGGAATGATGTGCTTTTATCTAGCTTTGACAAATCAGATGCCATCGTAAATGATTACAGTGATCATTCACGGTTAATGGGGCAGCCATCCCGTTACCTCTGCGTCCCATGTCCAAGACGCATAATTTTCCCGCCAGACGCACTGTTCCAAATAATGTGTGTTTTTGGGACGCAAGGAAATTTCTCAGTCAAAAAACCCTCCAAAAAAACTATGGTAAATCTTTTTTTCCAGCAACGAACGCAGTTTGACAATCGCCGCCATTGTTGTTTTGATCCCGCGTTAAGTAATCTTGCATGATGAGATTTTCTCGCGTAACGAGATTGGCGAAAATCGGCCTTCACCTCTTGGAAAGCAGACGATTGCCAAGTTGTGTAACGTTTTAACAAGTGTTGCATAAGTTTATTGTGGAGATATGAACTCAAAGACTGAACCATGGGATGAAATAAGAACCTATTTCTCAGCAAACCTTGTATGCCTGAATTACTAAAAAATTTTCAGCATTTGTTTTCAAGAAATAAACCTATTATCAATGTATATTGTTGTTTGTGTTATGATTATATGCAATTGAATAAGTAGACCATTTCAGAATTCGAAATTTGGGACTCTCTAAATACATAATGGGACTCATACTTTTCTGATCAGCGAGTCCCTGGGACTCGCAGGGCTCAAACTGTAAAATTATCACTGATGGAGACCGGGACCCGGCCGCGAAAAGTGGAAAACCGTGAAAGAGGGTTTTCTACCCCACTTGCCCCCCAGGATTCTTTGTTTAAATGTATGTGGGTTCCAGCATGTTTAAAATATGCAAACAGTGATTATACTATACATATTTGAGACAAAGACTACAGCAGTAGACATATTTCCTAATTATAAAACCTTGTACAGTAATTAACATTCATCAGCATTGCCTTGTGAGAGAGACGAAGAGACTTGTATTGGTGGCGTAGAAGGCGGCTCTCACTTTATGCTTTGACGATGTAGCCGCTGTTAGCCTCCAGCTAGCTCCTGGCTAGCTATCCCCGCACACACAATGTGTTTATGGTAACACAATTAATCAGTATTGATGAGGAGGAGGCGAAGAGAGTTGCGCTTCCCTCATGAAGTTAATCTTCATGAGCGTTGCGGGTTTGCTGGAATCTATCGCAGCTGACTTAGGGCAGTAGGCGGAGTACAACATGAACTGGTTGCCACCCAATCGCAGAGACAAAAAAAAAAACACTCACTCTCACGATCACACCTAAGCTCAATTTCGAATATTCAATTAACCTACCTATGTTTATGGAATGTGGGAGGAAACCAGAGTACCTGGAGAAAACCCACGCGCATGCAAACTCCACACAGGAAGGATTGGGCCCGGAATTGAACCCATGACTTCTGCACTGTGGGGTGAAAATGCCCACCGGTTGTCCACTGTCCCACCCATCCATTTTATGGTCTGTCTTATTTAGAACAGTATGGACAACAACAGGCCAGCCGACAAAACTGATTTCTACATGATATTTTAATTTGCTTAACTCTTGCTCTTGGATTTTTGTACCCTAAATATGGTCGTAACAACTACAATTTGAAATACTATTTCTAACCGTCTGAACTGATATATTTATTTATCTGTAAAATCAAAATAATGACTATTCAGAAGGCCATGGGATTACACTATAAACTTTCTAACAGGACAAAAAGAAAATTAACCTCATGCTCCGAAGAGTTAACCTTTTTTTGCTTGATAAAGATAAATAAAGAAGTAGACATTCCAAACATAGTTCTGTCATACTGTGTTGGAGGAACTGCCAAGCTGTGTATTGCAACCAGAAAAGTGAACTCCGTAGTCTTATTCTAAACAGTGTTTCAATAACTCGGTGTGCCACTGTGGTGTGCAGAGGAGATAAACAGTCACATAACCAGCTTGCCACCACAGCTGCTTTGTATGATTCACAATAAATAGGGGATCCCATTATAAAACAGATGGCTTGAGAAAAAGCTGGGGAGAAAAGAGTCCATCGAGAAGGGACAAGTTGAAACGTTGTTTTGATTAAATTGTTTGCACGATCCACATACATTACAGCTCAACCTATGGAATCATCTTCTTTCAAATTAAACGTAAAAACAATATGCCTTTGATTAGTATGGGCATCTTGAATAACCACTTACTGCTATGCTATGATGTGACCAGAGCCTGTTTCATGAACATTTTGTAGGATTTCATACAAAAAACACACAGCTGTAATCAGATTGACACATAGTGAAACAAGACGCTTCCCCTTTGCTGAACAATCAGAATATATCAGGACCAACCATGCCTATGTCCTGCGCTGGCCTTATTGTTTAAACTGTTAACAAAAATGAACAAAACAGATCTTGCATCTGCACTACATTATAAAGAGTCAGGGCGTAGTCTTATTACAAAAATACCATGCATTGCTCACTCATGCTTAAGGCTTTTGAGTTTCGAAAGACGTGGGGCAAGCATTATTTGTTTGTGACCTATGAAATGGCCTTTTGCACAAGAGGGGCTTGTCATGACAAGACTTGAGTACACAGCTGTTGCTGGTTCCATTTTTGAGTCATTTCAATTTCATTTCAAAAACAGCATGATAAAGCATATTAAAATTAGCAATGGTGGCCCGCTGGTCCAGTGGTTAGCGCGTCGACCTCACAGTGCAGAGGTACAGGCTTCAATTCCAGCTCCGGCCTCCCTGTGTGGAGTTTGCATGTTCTCCCCGGGCCTGCGTGGGTTTTCTCCGGGTACTCCGGTTTGCTCCCACATTCCAAAAACATGCAGATTGAACACTCTAAATCAATTAGGCAAATTACGGCCCACGGGCCAGATCCGGCCCATTGGTCTTTTTAATCCGGCCCGCTGAAGGTTGGTACACAATTAAGGTTCGATGTGAATGATTGCATTCATTTCATTTGGACTTGTAATGACAGGCATTTCAACGTCAGGTGGCGCAGTTACTTGAAGTTGCAGAGCACAGGGGGAAGGGGGAGATGAAGAGAAAGGGAGAGAGATCGAGGGAGAAATCATTCTACCACCCGCAGACCAAACGGAAATTCCCCAACCGGGTAAAAAAAAGTATGCATTAAACTTTCGACTACTATAAAACATTAACGATCAATTCATAAAAACGGAAGTGCCGGACGCCCTACAGAAGCCCGCAGTAGCGCCAACTCAAAGCAACTCCTGCTCGATACGACTGAATAATTTTCTATCATTGGATCCAAAACGGTGACACGCAAGTGACTCTTGATTGCAGTGAGTTTTACTGTGATTGCAAAAGTTTCAGGAGACGCTTGGAGTCGGAAAGACTCAAATCTACGAGACTTTGAAAAACAAGGAAGCGATTCTTACTCAGTCCGATTCTGGCAATTTCCATGCTCGGCATGAATTGCTCGAGGCTCGACAGAGTCAAATAAATTAACGTTTCCTGGAATGGTTTGACTGTTATCGTGTTAAAACCTTTCCGCAAACTGGACCACTAATAAGAAAGGAGGCGAGTTCCATAGCGCTAACTATGAGCATCGAAGACTTCGAAAGATCCCGTAATACTTTAATGCTTTTGTTCTGTTGATTTTTGGTATGGACTGTCAACGTATGCAGTTTTTTGTATGTACCATATCTTGTGCTTAACCGGCCCACCTGTCAAATTTTAGAAATCAATGTGGCCCCCAAGCCAAAAAGTTTCGCCACTCTTGCTCTAAATTGTCCCTAGGTGTGAATGTGAGCGTGGATGGTTGTTCGACTCTGTGTGCAATTGGCTGGCTTGGTACAGGGCCCCCGCCTACTACCTGAGGACGGCTGGGATAGGCTCCAGCACGCCCTGCAACCCTTGTGAGGATAAGCAGATCGGAAAATGGATAGATGGATTAAATTGGCAATTGAACATATTTTTTGGGTGTTGTTGATGCGAATGTGCAATGGTATACAATCGTAATATAAGATATAACCAGAGATGCAAGGTTCAATTCCGGCTCTGGCATTCCTGTGTGGAGTTTGCATGTTCTCCCCATGCCTGTGTGGGTTTTCTGTGCGTATTCCGTTTTCCCACACGTTCCAAAATCATGCATGGTAGGATAATGGAACATTCTAAATCGTTCTCAGGTTTAAGTGTGAGCACAAATGGTTGTTCGTCTGTGTGTGTCCTACAATTGGCTGCCTACCAGTTTGGGGTGTGCCCTGCCTACTGCCCGAAGACAGCTGGGATAGGCTTAAACACAGAAAACGGATGGATGGATGGATGAATCTCCTATTTGAAGCATTTACAGTGAAACTCCTCTAAAACGAAATCATGTTTGCAGCAAGATTTTTTTCACAACAGGGGTTTTTTCACTGTAGCAAATTTGATCTCAGATGTAAACACACACACACACAAACACACACAAACATATGTGTACACGCACACACAATCGTATGTGTACTCTTTATTTTTATTCCAATAGTGCATAAGTATGAGCACACACTTATTTGGAACTTCATATAGTCAGTGTAGAAAGAAAAAAAGGGAAAGAAATTGCGAAATTTACGATCAGCATTCACTTTCACTTACATCAATTTCTTGGATAATGTATTTAATTTTGCTTCCTCCGTCTTTCATTTTTCATTTTTTCAAAACAATACAAGTAGCAATAAAGAATACTATTATGTACCGTCTCGATAAGCAATAATAGTGTCGTTCAAATCTTAATAATTATACTTAATACTTATTTACGATTGTGTGTGTGTGTGTGTGTGTGTGTGTGTGCGTGCGTGTGTGTGCCTGCGTGTGCGTGTCTGTGTGTGGTTTATCTTAGTACACACACACCAAAGGGTGTTGCCCGAAGGAAGTGTAATCTTTTAACTAAATTTTAGTCCCCCCAAAGTCTTTCTGACAGCAATGCTGTGAACAGTAACAGTGTTGCTCTTATTTGGCTTTAATTTCATCACACTTGAAACATAATGCATAAAGTGGACTCATCTGGCAAAAATAATTGAACCACAGAGACGTTGACACAAGTCAGTGATGTGACATCGTCTTTAGTCCAGTCTCTGCGAAATGATGTCAAGGAGAGATTAACTCATTTCTGCAAACATTTGTCCCTCCTCCCGCCTCGCTCCTCAATCTCGCGTCTCCTCAATTTGATCTCCAGTGAAAGCCGCGAACATGTAAGCGGAAGAGTGAGGACCGAGCAACTTGCAAATAGTGAAATAAAATGAGATGCTGGACATGGGATCATATTTACATCTGTAAACACTTTGATTTTTGAATGTGAGTCAGTACATAAAAAGACGGGATTCAACAACAACAACAACAACAAATCCTAATCATGATTTTAAAGTTTTGTGAAATGTTACGTTAAAGGCTACATGTTTCAACTGAATGTATGCCCACAATGCAAATACATAAAAGAGCCATTAGCATTAATGTGTGTCTCATGGGATGACTTCTGGTAATGATCTTCAGTATTGTAATGGTGGAAAAAGTCAATCTTCAATGGCATGTCATCACTAAACATTATTGGAAGCTAAGTGTGTGCATCAACTTTTTTTTGCTCTCCCAGTTTAGAGTACACATGGCAAACTTTTTTTTTTTAATAATAATTTTATCAGACACCAATTATTTGGTTTGGGGTTTTTTTTCGGAGCAACTCACAGGTAGAGTGGATTCTGCGTAAGGGGACTTCACAGCCTGGCAAGCTCCATAAGATAGCGCAGCTTTAGTTGTTGTGTTTGCTAGTTATCTACGATTGATTTCTTTGGTCTGTTGGACATGTTGTGCGTGTTTTTAAGTGGGGGGAGTGTTATGGCACACAACCCACAATACTTTGTTGACATTGTGGTTTTTTTGGTGGGGGTTAATCTCTGTGTGTGTGTGTGTGTGTGTGTGTGTGTGTGTGTGTGTGTGTGTGTGTGTGTGTGTGTGTGTGTGTGTGCATTCATCTAAATGTGGAGCGCTAATAACGACAGTTGGGCACCATGCCTGGGTACACGACCATCATCGTCAGTCATATATCACATATATCATATTTTCAAGCCGAACCAAACTGCCATCGTTAGTCTGTCAGTCACTCATGTTACTTCCATCGGTGCACCACCAGTCTATCTGTCAGTAAAAATAAATAAATACAAAAAATACAAATAAAAAAGAAACCAACAAATGAAAAATCCAAAGGGATTGAAATAGTAAATGGAATGCACTATTGATCAGTGTCTTTACATCATATGGTGCCTGGCCAAAGAGTGTACACTCACATATATTTTACATAACACTTATTTTCCAATGTATTGAACTGTCCAGCCAACAGGAGCACATTGGTGGCTCCCTGTAACTGTTTTAACATTTTCATTAAAATTTTGAAATGGCTGACCCCATGATCCATCTGTTTTCCCCGTCACCTTCAGCAAAGCCATAACCAATACACCTGACTCCTCTCAAGGACCCCTCGACCTCAGCTTGGATTACACAAGCAACAACTTTCAGTTTACTCACTCAGCACAACGACACACACATCTCCTCCTTCTGGTCCAATAGGGTCTCGCTCCTCCCCACGCTACCTGTTCTGTCATTAGCCACCATATCCACATCAAACACCTACTTGCTGTCTGTTGAATATCTCATTCCTCAGTAATAAGGCTCTGCTGGATGTTGACTTTATTGCTGACTGTACAGTACCATTCACATTCTGTGCCTCAGTGAGGTCAGAATCAGAATCATCTTTCTTGGCCAAATATGTAGAACACACAAAGAATTTGTCTCCGGTATAACACGCTGCATTCGTATCATCATAAACAAGGACATGACAAATAAATATGGAAAAATAAGTATGGAAGGACATTTCGTAATGTAAGTGAACCGTGGTGCAGTGGTACCACCCAGTGACAACTGTGAGACAATGTGCAAAGTATCAAGCAGAGCTAAAGTGATCAGTGGTAGAATACAATACTATAACAGTTGTACAGTTGGTGCAGAAAATCATTGAACCATTTTAAAGTGACCAGCAGCAGTATTTGTTGTACAAGAAGAGTGCAATTGTGCAGATGTCCTTGAGCGCTTTGAAGTGCCTGGTGCGGTGGAGTGACTGTTTAGGGAGTTAATGGCTAGAGGGAAGAAGCTGTTTAAGTGTCTGCTGGATTTGGTGCGCATGGATCGGTAGCACCTGCCTGAGGGGAGTAGCTGAAAAAGGTGGTGGGCAGGGTGCGGGGGATCCAGTAGGATTTTCAATGCCCTTGTTTTGATTCTTGCAGTGTGTTTTTCCGCCGTCCTAACTGTCCGTTGAAGTCAGATTTTGTCCTTTTTTGTGGCGGCCTCAAACCAAACCGTGATGGTAGAACACAGGATTGATTCGATGACTGCTGTGTAGAACTGTCGTAGCACCTCCTGTGGCAGGCTATGCTTCCTCAGCAGCCTCAGGAAGTACATCCTCTGCTGGGCCCTTTTCAGGATGGAGTTGATGTTGACCTCCCACTTCATGTCCTGGGAGACTGTGATTCCCAGGAACTTGAAGGTCTCGACTGTTGACACAGGGCAGTTGGATAGTGTGAGGGGCAGCTGTGGTGAAGGATGTTTCCTGAAGTCCACGATCATCTCTACAGTCTTGAGCGTGTTCAGCCCTAGGTTGTGTCGGCTGCACCAGAGCTCCAGCTGCTCCACTTGTTGTCGGTATGCAGACTCGTCGCCGTCTTTGATGAGACCGATGACTGTGGTGTCGTCTGCGAACTTTATGAGTTTGACAGGCTGCCATACGTGTCGGCGCCTGATGAGTAATATCCATGATTAGGCAACAACCACACGCATGACCTCTCCCAGCTTATTGATGCTGCCCTTTTGAGAATTTCTTTCATTACTGAGCCCCATACTTCCACTGTCTCGTTGTCCTCCAACGTGATAACTTCAAAGACTGCTGTCACTGCCCCCTTCACATTTCTTTTGAACGATTCGCCTTCAGCCTGGATCAGGTTTGGCAGTGATGATGATGACTGACAACCCAAAGTGAAAGAACAACTGACCATCTCCTTCAGAAACATCAACAAAATGAATACTACTGATCTGAGGACACATTACAAAAACTGCCTCTCCTTACCTTTGCTTGCCTGAAAACCCGCTCGGTCACATATGCTCACACTGTTACCTGGTTCACGCTTGACCACTGGCAACTCAAACACAATAGCTGTTTACTGTACAAAAAGACCACATTGATCACTCCAAGAATGTCCTCACCGTTTCTAAATCTTCACTACTCCAACCGCATCAACTCTGTAACGGCCAAGAACAGACTGCACAGAAAAACTCATTGTCTCATTGTGTACAGCCAAACATGCATAGACCATCATCATCACTACAAGAACACCCACACCAATACCAAACCTTCATACTAATCCAACATCAAGAACTCTGGGGCAGGAAAGAATAGACTCCTCTTCTCAATAGTCAGCCAGCTATTTCAGCCTCCTAAAAATGTCACTCCAAAATTCTCCTCTGATGTTCTGGACTTCTTCAGCTCTGAATCAATACCATCAGTAACTGGCCTCATCTTGCACCTTCTCAAACAATCCAACCCCGGGTGTTCACTACTTGTTAACCTCTCATTAGATCCCTTGTGAACTCCTCAAAGCCTCCCTGCCATCCATTTCTCCTTTGATCAACAACATGAATAAAAATTTCCTCACAACTGCTTCAGTACTTCTTCTCCAAAACTGTCTAGAGCCACACTCATCTGATTTTAATCTTTACTGACCCATCTCCAAAATTCTCTTCATTTCACCCTCTCTCACACTTGTAAGGGTGGTCACAAACAACCTCAATGGACCTTTTCAATCCGGTTTCCATCCAAAACAGAGAACTGACATAGCCTTAGTAAAAATTACCAACGACCTCCTCTGAGCAGCTGACACCAGAATACTTAGCATTTTCATTGTCCTCGGCATCAGAGTAGCACTTGAAACCATCTCCCATACAGTGTACTTGGACCGCCTAGCTTGCTTTGGGTCTCTCCTGGTTCACATCATACCTAATCAATCACTAACAATTCATCCATTAGGGAACCACGAGGTCTTCAGGTGTTTCACTGGTTGTCCCCCAGGAGACAGTTTTCTTCTCTTCATCATTTGTCTCCTCACCTATTCTCATCCTTCCACCACCATTGGGTCCATTTTAACACACCGAAACCACTGCCACCATGCCTCCCAACTCCCTCATCATCTGAAGAAATCAAGAGCTGAATAAGCAGGAGCTTCCTGGAGCTCCATGGCAAAAAATTTAGACCTGTTCATCGGCTTCAAAATCACCCTCACCAAATCACAACACAACTCAGCTCTTCCTATCATTGAGGGATTCCCTGTATGACTTCCTTCCCCAAGAAAAAATAAAAGTCAAGAGATTGAATGTCATTCTGGATAAACCCCTCTCATTTTATATATCTTAGTAAAGACATCACATGGATTGCATTCTACCACCGCAGCAACATCTCCAGACCCTGCCCATTACTGTCAGGATCCAGTATTGAAAATTCTGGTCGATTCATCTGCAGGGTTGGCACCAGCATTTTGGTGCCCTAAGCATTATTGCTTGGTGGTCGCCCCCTCCCCCCAACACACACACATACCACCCCCAGACAGAAATGAACAATATCTGTCAGTTTTGCTTTATTTTACAACATAACTTGTCAGTATTAATGTTTCAAAATCTTTCATTAAAAAAAGAGATCCGCACATGAGATAAATCTTTTTTTGCATAAATTAGAATGTTATTTTATTCATGACATATATTTATGAACATACTTTACAAATCTTTATTATCAATATTAGATACTGTTATTATTATAATTCCTATTATTATGATTTTTTGGTACCCCCCAAGGCTGTTGGTGTCCGATGCGCAGTCGGCTCATTTGTCATATTCTGCATCAACTACCTGCAATTTCTTCTTCACTGGACTCCCCATCAAACTCATCACAGACTGCAAATTATTCAGATTTCAGCAACTTGGCTCATCGGCTGCACCAAATCACACTCACGCCGAGGGGCAATTTAGAGTGTTCAATCAACCTGCCATGCATGTTTTTGGAATGTGGGAGTAAACTGGAGTACCCGGAGAAAACCAACACAGGCATGGGGAGAACATGCAAACTCCACACAGGAAGGGCAGATCAGTAATCGAACCCGGTACCTCTGCACTGTGAGGTCAATGCGCTAACCACTCGTCTACCGGGCCACCATATTATTATGATGATTATTATGATTGTTATGATTATTCTGATCTTTTCTTGAAGCAATTGGTTGCACTCACTCTCTCTCCACCCTTTTTAGGTGGTGTTTCACCATTGTTCAGAAAAACAAAACTGCATTGAGTGGAGCCAAAACCACACATGAGGAACTAGGAAAGAAAATATACTTGTTATCCCAGTTGCGGCTGCTATGAGCACAACTAATTGCTGGGGACAACATGATTCACCCTTTTGTGATGAAGTTGCCTTAATGTTTGGCTGCAGAGATCAGTTTTCTGGTTTTCAGTGTGCATGTTTCTTTCACGGTGGGTTTGAGGTTAGTTTGGCTACAAGATGGATAGTGTATTTCAAGGTTTCTTTAAACAATAAAGTTTCTGTTTCAAACATTGAAAACAAATCTTTCCAAGCAAGCAGACTTTCCCAAACTCTTAAGTTTTAATGCATCTGATGTTTTGTCATCACCTCCTACACTACTGTGAAACACTGGCTTAGTTGGGAAATACATTTTCAAGGAGCAGTAAATTATGTTTAAAAAAAAAAGGAAAGAAATACAAGAAAAACTGTTACACAAACGACAGTTCAAATTCTCAGAGTAGTAAATCTAAAATGTCTCAATCAACTCTGAGAATTTGTTTTTCCCTTCCCTTCATTTTCCTTCCATTTGTTTCACAGGGAAAAGACTCACAAAAGAGTGTGTTGTATTTGGCTTACAGACCCACACTGACAGAAGTGCATTGTTCATGCTTGGCCATAAGTGATGGGTGAAGGTGGCAGCATGTGTGTGTGTGTGTTTGTGTAACTCAGTGCATGAATGCGTGTCTTCAAGGCAGAAAAAGAGGTACGTGGATGCTCAGTCAAGGTGAAAGATTTTCACCTACGGTAACTTTATCCTATAGAAGGCTTCAGGCAAACATTGATTTATAACGGAATTCCCTCCTTATTTCTAGTTTCATCCTTCTCTCAATCCTGTCACCCACACCGGCATGATGTTCTTCACTTCCTCGTGACTGCTCCTTCATCCTGCCTCCACTCACTGACTGTCTGTCTGTTGGTCTGTCTGTGCAGGCCTCAGCAGTCTCATTGAGACCTAATCTGTCTGTCTGTCAGTGTCTGGTCATTAGATCTGTTAGGGGATCATCCAACCAGGTGGGCGGGCAGGCAGTGTGTGTGTGTGTGTGTGTGTGTGTGTGTGTGTGTGTGTTTCAGTCATTGCGTGTGTGCTGGACAGGAATGCATGTCAGGGCAGAAATCATTGTTTTCCACAGCACTGCCACCCATGAGTATGACAGGAAAACTCCAAGGTGTATGTCATAGAGTATCTTATTGGTGCAGGGGAAACTTTTCTTTTTGAAATTTAGAAAACAACATGTTAGACTAGGGGTGTCAAACTCAAATCCTGGAGGGCCGCTGTCCTGCATGTTTTCCAAGTCTCCCTGTTGCAACACAGCTGATTCAAATGATCAGATCATCAGCAAGCTCTGCATAAACCTGGCATTGAACCTGTTCATTTGAATCAGGTGTGTTGCAACAGGGAGACTTGGAAAACATGCAGGACAGTGGCCCTCCAGGACCGGAGGTTGACACCCTTGTGTTAGACTATATAATACAGTCAAACCTAGGTTTTCGAACGTCTCGGTTCTCGACCAATTCGGTTTTCGACCAAAAATGTTGAGTTTTTTGTGCCTCGGATGACGAACAAATTTCGGTTCTCGAACAAACAGAGCGCACTTGAATGCACCATTTGACTCCTCTCACCTTCCTCGTGTTGCTTTCCATTGTGAGCAAACATGTTCAATAAACATTTTTATTTTAAAAAGAGTGTGGTTTCAGTTTTCAAACAATTTCGGTTTTCAAACAGCCTTCTGGAACGGATTATGGACGAAAACCGAGGTTTGACTCTATATTGATTGATTTTATTAAAGACTGAGAAGGTCAGCTCAGCAGCTCCTTAGTTTTGGCAGGAAAATAGTGGCACACATAGAAGCACATAATCAGAATTTGGAACCAACATTGTACTACTGTATTTTGACGACCATATGGTGCAATATATTAAAAGGCACAGTGCTGGTTGCGGGTGGTATTTCTGTATTCAACACACACAAGGTGCACTGTATTATTGGACGCAGGCATGGTAAAAGGTATGCAAGGGTACAAAATAAGGTAGCATACATGCAAGCCCATGTATGTTTTGAAAAAGGCAGTGGGAGCAAAACAGAGTATGTTTGTACATTATTGAAGTATTCAGCAATGCACTTGTGTTACTTTTGGATCGATAATCATCCACATGTCTATCAAAGTCCAAATCTTCTTTATCTGAAATGAATAGATGGGTAAGTTCTCCATCAAACACGCCAGGTTCCCTCTCGTCATGATCAGAGTCAGTGTTGTTGATGATGCTGGCTTTTGTGAAAGCTCCAACAACAGCGCAAGCAGACACGTTAGCCCAAGCATCGACAATCCATTCATAAAATGTGGTGTAACTCGCCCAGCCGGCGCTGTCGCCCAGTCATACTAAAGCTGTGTTCACCATCTGTCATCAATCGCTCCCAGGCAGCTCGAAACTTCACCTGTTTACGCCAATGTCCAGCGATTGGAGTTCTGACATCAGGCTTGCCGGAATGATGGCTCAGTTAATTTAGTTAATTTGCTGCACCGAGTTTTTCACAGTTGCTGTGAGATCTGACTAGGGTTGCTTGAGTAGTAGCATTCCCACAGAGCCATGTTTTCGCATCTCTCCCATCTCATTTCTCATCAAGGTGCTCTGGTTCCCCAGCACCTGACGCAGACCTTGTTTGGCCAGGCGATGTCTGAGCCGGCATGTCATTCATTTTATTGTCTCTCATCATGGTATTAGCATGAAGGGTCTTGCCCAAGGATCCACACTAGATGATGTTATGTGTTCTATACTATATATATATATATATATATATATATATATATATATATATATATATATATATATATATATATATATATATATGAAACACACACACACAGTGAGGTTTTCATCAAGATTAAACTAAAATTGAACTATATTATTGATTCCTATTTCAAATATCTTTAAACAACAAACGCTTTGCAATGGCTTACCACCCTCACTGTTGCAAATGGAAGTGGTAGTTCTTTTTTGTCCTTGTTGAAATCAAATATAAATTGTTTCTTGCAACTTTTTTCTGAGTTTAAATCAACTCCTTTGTGTGATAGAAATTAATACAGTAATAGCAATGAGAAGTTACCAGTAGTTTTTGTTGTTCTTTTTCGATAATGTTTAGACTCCAGATGAACACACGACTCCAAATCTGACTCTTGACAATCTGTTTAGATGAAGCAAGGCAAGAATGGATGTATCTGCAAGCCAATATCAAATTAACACTAATAGGTTAAGACGATGTTTTTCATGACAGTTCAGAATACATGTGAAGTGTTTTAAGTATCTCGCCAAGAAAGATTGGCTCAGCATCTGATTAAAACCATATTGTCCCTATTATGTTGACGATCCACTGAAACGGAAAGTAGCAGGAGGAAGACAGAAAAGGGAGAGACGGAGGAGAGAGGACGAGTGACTTAATAGCGTGCTTTTGTATCAGGGAGCCCCTTCAACAAACAGACTTTCCGGAGTAGCTCATTGCATCCAAATGACAGTTTGCTCTCTCTGTCCAGCTCAGAATTACTGATCATCCAGAGGACCGCACTTGGCAAACATGTAATTTGGCTCCTGGAAACACAAATTAGTCATTATTTAAGATTTGGAAGGTTTGAAAATTATTACATTTTTCACCAAGTTTGACAGCTCTGGGAGGAAGTGTTGGGACCCAAAAGAAATAACTTCAGCATTTGGGACTTATTGTTTTTAAGCTCTCTTCTTGACACAAATATATTGTTATAAACACATAACTTGGGGTAGGACTAGATAAGTTTTTTACTTCTTCCTACTCCTTTGAACATAAAATTGTGTTGTATGATGACTGATTTCTCTTTTCCTTTTACAATTTTACTTACCTTACTTTCTGTCAATTTATTACTGAGTATGTTTTTATGTTCAATAAAACAATAAACAAACAAACAAACAAACAAATATTGCAGCCTGACTGCTCATGAGACAAAGTCAAATCCCTATCTCCTGTCCTCGTCTTCTAATGAGTGACCAACAAAATTGTATCTGAGTACCGTTATTATTATTTTGTAGTTATTCTTATTTCATTGTAGTTTTTAAGATAATAATAAAATATGATTTAGTGAAAACTAAACAATGCAAATTATTGTATTAGATTACAAATTTAATCTTGTGCATTTTCTGGAAATTTATACCACAATTTGGGAATATCTGGTACACTTATGCAGAGTTGGGGAGAGTAGCCAAAAACTGTTCAAGAATCCTGCTAATTTAGAACAACATGACTCAAGTAAAAGAAAAAGGTCCTCCAGAATAGTCCTCCAAATAATTCCTTGAGTAAGTCAAAAAATAAAAGTACTCAGTGAATAGAATACTACTCAAATACTGAGTAACAGGTGACTGACTTCCGATTCGCTTGTTTGTAAATCTCAGCATGACTGTCAAATAGAATAAAAATCCCAACAAAAAATATTAACCTGCAAATTCAGCTGTTGCTGAATATTCTCACTTTATGGAAAACAACACTCAATAAAATATTCTGAAATTATGGCTTCCACCTCGAAAGATCGCGTCACCGTGGTCCCAATTTGAGTGACATGCTGGCCAGATGTATGTCCTGGGTATAGAGCCACACCTTCTGCCCAACATGGTGCTGGGCGACACCGACGATCACCCGTTTGGGAGAGGCAGTACGTGACAGGGCGGCTCTGGTCCCCCTCCAGATTCTGTGGGCCCACCGCAAGTGAAGTTGAACTGAGGGGATCTCCACCAGCACCTCCTGTGACTGGAACAGCGGCAGTTGGTATCCGTAGGCAGTCCGTGAAGGAAGACCTCCCTGTGGCCGACGAGACGAGGGTGTGGTGCACGTACTCAACCCATGGCAAATGTGTGGCCCGTGACTTTGGTTGGTGAAGGCAAACACACATTGAAAAGCTGATTCTAAGTCTTGATTCTTTCTCTCTGTTTGACCATTGCATTGAGTGTGATACCCAGAAGACAGGCTTGCCATGACTCCCAGGGCTTGGCACAAGCTTTACCAGACCTTTGAGATGAATTTAGGACCACGGTCGGACGCAATGTCCACCGAGATCTCATGAATTGGAAGACCTGGGTAATGAGAAATTTGACGGTCTACAGGGCGGATGGCAGCTTGGACAAAGCGATGAAGTGAGCAGATTTAGGGAAGCGGTCGACAATGGTGAGAATGACAGACGTGCCTCGTGAAGGAGGAAGACCAGTGATGAAGTCCATGGAGATGTGGGACCAAGGTTGAGGTGGAACTGATAGAGGTTATAGCAACCCATCCGCTGGTTGGTGGATGCTTTACTGCAGGCAAGGGTGGAGCAGGCTTTGATGTAGTCCATGACATCCTTCTTAAGCTCCGGCCACCAAAATTGCGGGAGATCCCGGGTTAAAGAAGCCAACAGCACCACATCATCTACAAAAACCAGAGATGCAATACTGAGGCCACCAAACTGGCCCCATTAATGACTCGCTGACACAGGGCAACCTTGGTGGAGTCCAACCCTCACTGGAAAAGTATCTGACTTACTGCCAGCAATGCGAACCAAACTCTGACATCAGAGGTATAAGGACCAAATAGCCCTGATAAGGCGGTTCGGCACACCATTTCCCCAAAGCAACCCCAATAGAACTCCCCGAGGGGCACGGACGAACACCTTCTCCAAGTCCACAAAGCACATGTAGACTGGTTGGACAAACTCCCATGCACCCTAGAGGACCCTGCTAAGGTTGTAGAGCTGGTCCACTGTTCCACAGCCAGGATGAAAACCACACTGCTCCTCGTGAATCTGAGGATCAACTTTCCTCATTTATGATTTCCTCGTCTGTGAATACAGTACACAACAAAGGAATAAATAACAAACACTTCTGAGACAGTTCAGTCTAGAACATTTTACTGACATCTGATCATTCTGTTGGAGCTGCGCTCAAGGAAATGCCAAAATAAATTCTGTGGGGGGGCTATAGAATTTATTTTGTGATTTCGTCACTTGATTTTCTGTTTTGATGCATTATTTTCAATTTTCGTAGTTTCATTTAAGTAATCGTTAATTTACGTTTTACGAAGGCGGTCATGAACGCCTCTCGAGTCGAATAGAAGGAGCGTAGCTCCATGTAGTGGATGCATTGTAGTTTGCGCCTTATAGTGCGTCCAATATATGAAAGATATTACAAAATAGGCCATTCATTGAAGGTACGTCTCATAATCCAGTGCGCCTTTTAGTGGAAAAATACGGTAATATTTTTGAGAGGATAGGGAATGATAAAACAATTTTTAAAAATTACTTGAAGATGTGTGCAGGTCCTCTTATGACTGGGATGTGGCTGGATTCAAAAGAATGTTGACCAGATTTATTGCTTAAGCATAGGTATATTTAATTGCTACATTTTTGATGCATGCAAAACAGCCATAATGTGTGCAAGGAGGCTACAGTACAGAATTTACTCCAAAAGATGTCCATTTGACAGTTACTTGTGACAATGAATATATTGCTAATGTTGTCTTGAGCACAGATTTTTTTTAAAAAGTCTGCAATTTACCGCACTGTTTTCGGTTTTTTTCTTTTTCTAAGTCAAAAATGAGCTGAAGTTTCCACGTTTCGACAGTCACAGACAAGCAATGCAGGTTAAGCTCTTGTTTATCGTAGTCTGAATTGTGAACATGAGTTGTGCGCCGCTCAGTCCTCCATTTACAAGTCACTTTGCCTGCTCTGCGAAAAGTCTGTGGCTGACAGAATTTGATTGGTGAAATGGAATCAAACGTCACTAATGGTACGAGCACAAGCAGGAAGTCTCATTGATGAACCAGATCATTACAAGCAATTATTGAATGATAAAGAACAGTAACGACTGGACCTTCTTCCTAACATAAACATTCAAATAAAAGTTAAAGAGTAATTTTAATGCAACATAAAAGTACAATTTATCCCCAAAAGTTACTTGTGTAACTGTAACCCAGTAAATGTAGCATGTTACTACCAATGTTTGCATACATAAATGGCACTGGCCAAAGTAATGACAGGTTACACCAATTTGTAAGTGCTGTTAGTATGACGAATTGTCGTCAAACTAACAGTTGTACATTGGTACATGTGTTTGAGCTGATCTTTTCACCTTCATCTTTCCATGAGATGCTGTTTGCTAATCGTAATTTGGGCATCCAAAATAACTTGTGTGGCCTGATTGCTTGAGACTGGCAGATCATCGCGCGGCCAAGCTACAAAATAATGGGTGGGAAAACTCATTATTATTTTATTAACCTGTCTGTTGTATGACAATTGGGCCAACATTTTACTTGGTTGTGTTATGGATGGGCTCGATTCAAAATATTTTTTTCTGTATGTTACTTCAATTTTGTTGGTTTTCTTTTTGCTTGTTTCCTTTGGCATGGCTGTGTAATTTTAAATTATTACGAGAACAAATCAATGTCAGGATTGTCTAAAATTAATTATTTAGTTTTCCATCTGTCCTTACAACCGCCTCTCCCCCACACACATACACACACACGGTACATTGAGAAGAATGTCAGGAATGAGTTCATTCCGCGGGATCATGTTGTTACACAGCAACTCCTGTATGTGTGTGTGTTGTTCTCTATTGTGAATGGATGCCAGGAAAAATACCAGAAAGATAATCATGCCCACACATCAGAAGACACACACATGCACAAAGAAACACACAAACAAGTGACATTTCCTCAGAAAAGTTGAATGGTGCGTTGTGCTTGCTTTCAAGCAGAAACAAAATTCCAGACTGAGATGGTAGTTATTTGTTCTGTATTTTTATATTCCCATACTGCGTTCCGCGTCCTATACGCATTATTTTCCCGCCAGACGCACAGTTCCAATTAATGTGCGTTTTTGGGACGCAAGGACATTTCTGAGTCAAAAAAACGATGGTAAATCATTTTTTTTCCAGCAGCTATCCATTTCCAGACCATTGTTGTTTTGATCTCGCATGAAGTAAATATCGCGTGACGAGATTTTCATTCTCGTGAGACGAGATTGGCGAGATCGGCCTTCACCTCGTGGAAAGCAGACGATTGCCAAGTTGTGTAACGTTAAAAAAAGTGTTGCGAACAAGTGTTGCGAATGGTTATTGCGGAGATATGAACTCAAAGACTGAACCATGGGATGAAATAAGAACCTATTTCTCAGCAAATCTCGTATGCCTGAATTATTTACATTTTTACAGCATTTGTTCATAAGAAATAAACCTATTATCAATGTGTATTGTTGTTTGTGGTATTATCATCTGCAATTGAATAAGTAGACCATTTCAGAGTTTGAAATTTGGGACTCTTTAAATGCACAATTGGACTCGCAGGGCTCAAACTGTAAAATTATCACTGATGCTTTTACCACCCTGATAATGTACTGCAATAGTGTGTTTAGTCAACACTGGTATATTTTGTATTACGTTTACAGAGTGTTCTGTGATGTTACTTCATTCTTGAAACTGCAAGTTAATAAAAAAAATAAATAAAAAAAACAATTGCCAGTTGTAGGTTAGTGCAACCCTAAACGCAGGCATGCTTCCGCACTCCTCCAGTGTGGGCTGTGGTGAAGATTTATCAGACTCCATGGATGGCTACCCTGATGGAAATGGAGATAACAGCCCATCCTGGTTTGGTTGTGCAAGTGAATCCTCTGTCATCTGTGCTTCTACAGCTGGTGTAAATAAATAGCTCTAAATTAGTGTACATTTTGATGGTGAGCAGCGCATGTGTGCTGCCATGGCTAAGTAACTTTTGTTGCATGACGCCGAATGTAAAATTTACTGTATCAATGTTGTGCATAAAGCGTGTCTGTCTGAGCAGCATTGCAAAACTCACAGCGTGCCTCACTGTCAAAGCAGGACTATCCAAATTCCCATCCCGATGTGTTTGTTTGAATAGGGAGTTAATTTGAGAGTGGCTGATGATAATAAGCGCCTCACCTCCCATGTCTCTTATCAGCTAACTGATAGACGGAGGAGTCCATCCAACTGGATTTAAACTTGACTTTGTGTTTATCCCTCAGGTTGATAATGTTCATCTGCTGAACTTTCCTCAGTATTCTCCTCGCTGCTCTGTCATAAATGGTGCCATGACAGGTCGGTTCAGTAAGGTTCGTTTGGACAATTTCCAAGCATTTATTTTCTTCTATGAAATTCGACACTAGTGAAACTAGTGAATATCTTCTGTATTTCAACCTCATATTTATGCGGTAATCTTAGCATACAATACTGTGCAAAAGTCTGAGGTTCTATTTGCTTTCTTCTCGCAAATAATGACTGGCCAAATTAAACTGGAATTTTACCTTCCACCCCACCCCCACCCCCCGACTCCCCACCTACCAAGGCTCAACTATAACCTTAAATGAAAAAATAAAGTGTGATGTGTTGAATTACTGTTTCTGTTTGGAGCCTACTTCCAGGTTAAAAGAAAATGATTGGTGGTATCGTTATCTTTTTGTTGTTTTCAGGGTTGTGATACCATTCATCTATTGTCAATTTGTCCAAATTAGACTCTTAGGTGAGCTGGAGCTGACTGAGAGTTATTGTGTTCTTACATATCAGCATGTGCCAAGCCTCTGTAAAGTTTGATGGATGGATGGATGGATGGATGGATGGATGGATGGATAGATAGATAGATAGATAGATAGATAGATATTTATTCCCCATAAAATTTCTAACTGCATGGTTATGACTTTTTTCTGTTTTACTGTCATTAAGATTGCAGTGTAAAATGTCATTAAAAAAAGGAAATAGTGGCCTAAGATGTTTGCTTATATGAATATCCATTTGATCCGTCTGGCACATACGTGTCTCAGTGCCAGACACTACAAGAACTGATTCGCCATGCATCTGTTTTCAACACTGCATATTCCTGAAGAAGGTCACAGGGATTGCTGAAGCCTATCCCAGCTGACCTCATGCAAAAGGTAGAACAACGCCTGAACTGGTTGCCAGTCAGTCACAGAGCACATCTAGAGACGAACGACCATAAACACCCACATTCACCACCGTCACTGAGTGGGAGCTGACCCCACGCTGCCCTCATAAAAGTCCGGCAAGGGTACCACTACACCATCAGCGACGCAAAACTGATTCTTTGACTGATAAATCATGTAAATCCTGTCAGGCAAGGGGAACCAACTCGACTTTACTCCAAAGAAGTGTTGTAACCTTTGTTCAACAAGCACAGCCTCATCACACACAAAAAGGCATGGTTAAGTAGTCTTGAGTAATAAATGTCATCATTTGCTGTTGGCCTTTTTCTACATTTTTTATTTTACAGGAAATAGCATTTGGCTCAGTATTTTCCACATAATCCACCCTTTGGAAGGAATAACAGCTCAGCCTGGCATGAACAACATATGCTGCATGGTCCAGGTTGTAAATGAGCACGTCAGACCAAAAAAGAGACGGGGACAAGAGGTTATGAAAACTTCATGCAACACATTGGCTCCAAATCTGTAGATTGTGGACAATGGACGGAATTAAGCCCCATCCAACCCTTATGGAACAGGTCATAAATTTTATTTTATGAAAATCCCTGTAGTTTTACACACTGGTCATTTACATTTTGAATCAAATATCAACATAAAATATGATACAGAGTAGGGAGAAGTACTTATTTAAATGTGTTTTTCTTTTGTAGTTAATGTTGAGTTTGAAATATGAATTGTGTTGCATGAAGTGTTCAACATGTGTGAGCAAAAACACTATTCAGGGACCACACCACTAAGTCTGGGATGTTTTTCGTAAATTTTGTAGAGGTCGATATTGGATTAGACTTTGTTGTAGTGAATCTCTTCACAAGGCAAGAGCAGAGAAAAAGATTTCCTATAACGCAACAGGGTTTTTTTTACGTTGTAGGAGAGTGGGAATGACGTTAATGCATGAAGATTTTTTCACATTAGGGGGTATTTTCGCCCATGTAGGTTTCGTTGTAGAGGAGTTTCACTGTATATGTTTTGTGTTAATGTACACTGTACCCTAATCGTCCAATCAGTCTCATTTTCACAACAAGTATTAGATAAATCTTTGGTGCGTGACTTGCATCACCAGAAGTTGTTAGCGCTCCGCTGTCTGCAATTGCAGCTTGTGATCAGAGCTGTTGCACTATATCTTTTATCCTTATCATTATTCTCATTCAGTTTGTTTCGTGTACAATTCACCGAGGTCACGGGCAAAGAATAGGAATCTAGAGGGCCGAGGGAAGCACTTTAAAACGGTACGCGTGAGCTACGATAGTTAACAGGCTGCAAAGGTGCGTCGCATGCCTCCCTGTCAGGCTGTGGCTCATCATGGCGTGCATGTGAATGTGTGTGCGAGTGTGCGGTAACGGTTTGATCGTGGGAGGTTGGTTGATCGAAAAGTCGATGTTCCGTCCAAAAAGTTTGAGCACTCCTGATTTACAGCAATCTTTACAAAGGTGAAGTCAAGTCCCCAAAAAATCATGACACTGATCTGTTCAACCTGCCTCTACAAGCACAAAAATCCACCCGCTTTTATCTATCTCAGTGGGCAGCCATTTTGTCTCTTGCTCTCAACTGAAGATGACATCACAGGCTCACCTGTTTTCTGAGTTAGGGTTAGGGTGGGCTCGTTGGCGAGCGCCTGCACCCATGGGGCCCGGCCGGGCTCAGCCCGAAGAGGCAACGTGGGTCCCCCTTCTCATGGGCTCACCACCCATGGGAGGGGCCAAAGGGGTCGGGTGCAATGTGAGCTGGGCGGCAGCCAAAGGCGGGGACCCTGGCGGTCCGATCCTCGACTGCAGAAGCTAGCTCTAGGGACATGGAATGTCACTTCTCTTGCAGGGAAGGAGCCCGAGCTGGTGTGCGAGGTGGAGAAGTTCCGACTGGATATAGTCGAACTTACCTCCACACACAGTGTGGGTTCTGGTACCAGTTCTGTCGAGAGGGGTTGGACTCTCTTCCACTCTGGAGTTGCCCACGGTGAGAGGCGCAGAGCAGGTGTGGGCATACTCATTGCCCCCCGGCTCAGTGCCTGTACATTGGGGTTCACACCGGTAGACGAGAGGGTTGCCTCCCTCCGCCTTCAAGTGGGGGGACTGGTCCTGACTGTTGTTTGTGCGTACGCACCCAACAGCAGTTCAGCGTACCCACCCTTTTTGGAGTCCTTGGAGGGTGTGCTGGAGAGTACTCCTGCTGGGGACTCCCTTGTTCTGCTGGGGGACATCGACTGTGAGACCTGGAGGGGCGTGATTGGGAGGAACGGAACTCGAGTGGTTTTTCATTATTGGACTTCTGTGCTCATCACGGATTGTCCATAACGAACCCCTTGTTCAAACATAAGGGTGTCCATATGTGCACTTGGCACCGGGACACCCTTGGCCGCAGTTTGATGATTGACTTTGTGGTTGTCTCATCGGATTTGCGGCCGCATGTTTTGGACACTCGGGTGAAGAGAGGGGCGGAGCTGTCAACTGATCACCACCTGGTGGTGAGTCGACTTCGATGGTGGGGGAAGATGCCGGTCTGACCTGGCAGACCCAAACGTATTGTGAGGGTTTGTTGGGAGCGTCTGGCAGAATCCCCTGTCAGAAGGAGTTTCAACTCCAACCTCCGACATAGCTTTTCCCATGTCCCGGGGGAGGCGGGGGACATTGAGTCAGAGTGGACGATGTTCCGTGCCTCTATTGTTGATGCGGCCAATCTGAGTTGTGGCCGTAAGGTGGTTGGTGCCTGTCGTGGCGGCAACCCCCGTACTCGCTGGTGGACACCAGCAGTAAGGGATGCCGTCAAGCTGAAGAAGGAGTCCTATCGGGCCTTTATGGCCTGTGGGACACCAGAGACAGCTGACGGGCATCGACTGGCCAAGCGGAATGCAGCTTCGGTGGTCGCCGAGGCAAAAACCCGGGCGTGGGAAGAGTTCGGCGAGGCCATGGAAGCCGACTTCCGGACGGTTTCGAGGAAATTCTGGTCCACCATCCGACGTCTCAGGAGGGGGAAACAGTGCACCACTAACACTGTGTACATGGGGATGGGGTGCTGTTGACCTCGGCTCGGGACGTTGTGAGCCGGTGGGCGGGGTACTTCGAAGACCTCTTCAACTCCACCAGCACGCCTTTCTTGGAGGAAGCAGAGTCTGGGGACTCTGAGGTGGGCTCTCCTATCTCTGTGGTCGAAGTCACCGATGTGGTTAAAAAGCTCCTCGGTGGCAAGGGCCCAGGGGTGGATGAGATCTGCCCGGAGTTCCTCAAGGCTCTGGATGTTGTGAGGCTGTCCTGGTTGACACGCCTCTGCAACATCGCGTGGTCAGCGGGGAGAGTGCCTCTGGATTGGCAGACCGGGGTGGTGGTCCCTCTTTTTAAAAAGGGGGACCGCAGGGTGTGTTCCAACTACAGATGGATCACACTCCTCGGCTTCCCTGGTAAGGTCTATTCAGGGGTACTGGAGAGGAGGGTCCGTCAGGAAGTCGAGTCTTAGATTGAGGAGGAGCAGTGTGGTTTTCGTCCCGGCCGTGGAACAGTGGACCAGCTCTACACCCATAGCAGGGTCCTCGAGGGTATGTGGGAATTCGCCCAACCGGTCCACATGTGTTTTGTGGACTTGGAGAAGGCGTTTGACCGTGTCCCTCGGGGGGTTCTGTGGGGGGTGCTTCGGGAGTATGGGGTACCGAGCCCCTTGATACGGGCTGTTCGGTCCCTATACTGCCGATGTCAGAGTTTGGTTCGCATTGCCGGCAATAAGTCGGCATCGTTTCCAGTGAGGGTTGGACTCCGCCAAGGCTGCCCTTTGTCGCCGATTCTGTTCATCACCTTTATGGACAGAATTTCTAGGCGCAGCTGAAGCATTGAGGGGGTCCGTTTTGGTAGCCTCTGGATCTCTGCTTTTTGCAGATGACGTGGTACTGTTGGCTCCTTCAAGCAGGCAAGTGTGAAGCGGTTGAGATGAAAATCAGCACCTCCAAATCTGAAACCATGGTCCTCAGTCGGAAAAGGGTGGAGTGCCCACTCCGGGTCGGGGAGGAGAGCTTGCCCCAAGTGGAGGAGTTTAAGTTTCTTGGGGTCTTGTTCATGAATGAGGGCAGGAGGGAGCGAGAGATTGACAGGTGGATCGGTGCAGCGTCTGCTGTGATGCGGACGTTGTATCGGTCTGTCGTTGTAAAGAAGGAGCTGAGCCAAAGGGCGAAGCTCTCAATTTACCGGTCGATCTACGTTCCAACCCTCATCTATGGTCACGAGCTATGGGTCGTGACCGAAAGAACGAGATCCCGGATACAAGCGGCCGAAATGAGTTTTCTCCGCAGGGTGTCCGGGCTCTCCCTTAGAGATAAGGTGAGAAGCTCGGTCATCCAGGAGGGGCTCAGAGTCGAGCAGCTTCTCCTCCACATCGAGAGGAGCCAGATGAGGTGGCTTGGGCATTTGACTCGGATGCCTCCTGAACGCCTCCCTGGTGAGGTGTTCCGGGCATGTCCCACTGGGAGGAGACCCCGAGGACGACCCAGGACACGCTGGAGAGACTATGTCACCCAGCTGACCTGGGAACGCCTCGGGATCCCCCGGGGAGAGCTGGAAGCAGTAGCTAGGGAGAGGGAAGCCTGGGCTTCCTTGCTAAATCTGCTGCCCCCGCGGTAGAAGATGGATGGATGGATGGTCATATGACATTTGCAAGTTTAATCAAAATACCATGTTTAGACGAGTGAGAGTGGAGTGAACATATTATTGTCAAGACTTATTTCTTTTTTTTCTTGACTACCCCTTTAACATATTTAATCTCATCTGCCAAATGTCGCATTAAACAAAAGATTAACATACTGCTGGTCTCACGTAAGATCATTGACTTTTTCCAAGGGTCGTCTGAGGCGAAATTTTGCCGACGCAGTTTCCAGATGAGGCATTCTAGTTTAACATGCAGACAACAGAGCATGTCAAAGTCACATTATTTGATACAAACACGATAGATGAGTGGAAAATAAAGGCAGGAAGAATGCTACAAATCTAATTATTGAATTGAATTGAATTCAACTTTATTGTCAAATGTGCTGTACGTATGTGTAACATACAGCACAGATGAAATTTCTTCCCCCTCAACATAAAACAAGAGGAGCAGCTGCGGGTGTCCGCGCCGCCATCAAAAGAAAAGTTGACAACAACAACAAAAAAAATTATAATAATATCAAGGGAAAATCCCAAAATGATTTCATCCCAATGTGGAATATGTTCTCGTAGCCATAATCGCGGAGACACTCTGGAATGATTTGTAATACTGGATGAAGCGAAATGAAGACACAGAGTATAGATGGAGTAACTCAAAGTCTTAAGCTACTGATAAATATATAAATGGCCAGCTCACAAGATTATAGTGTTTACAATATTGAAGGCATACTGCAGAGATTAAATGCACAATCTTATTGAGAATTGTTTTGTCATTTGTGTGTGAATGTATTTTGAGTGGTGAAAAATAGCCCAAATAAAACTTTGACATGTTCATCTAAGTGAACAACTGCATTTGCCAATTAAAACACTGAGATGTGTATGGAAGAATGAACAGCTGTTTGCAGTAACAACTCAATTTTTTCTGAACATTTTGTTTAATGTCACATATAGCCTCCATCCATTCATTCGACTAGTTAGAGGGGCAGTGTTTGATTCCGGCCTTCCTGTGTACAATTTGCATGTACTACGATTTCCTCCCACATTCCAAAAATATGCATGGCAGGTTTATGGAAGCTCGCAGAGTGGTCCCTAGTCGATCAGGAGGCGTTTAGATGGAAAATAATGACAACATCCCAAAACATTTGTGTGTCTGTGTGCGTGTTATGACCGGAAATATGATTTTTGTGTTAGTGCATGCTGCACCCTTCGCATCATATCCGTCTCCTATGGTGGCGTGTAACCTGCATCACCGGAAGTTGTGAGCGATCAGCAGTCTGGAATTGCAGCTTGCGATCAGAGCTGTTGCTATACCTTTTATTGTTATTATTATTCTCATTCAGAGTTTGTTTCTTGTCCAATTCACCAAGGGCACTGGCAATAAATGGGAATCTGGAGTGCTGGGAAAAGCATTTTAAAATTAAACACACTGTGAAAGTCTGTCTCATGCATCCTCGACAGGTCTCTACGAAGGTAGGCAGTGATTTGCTTTTCACAAACTCAAAAACATTTGTGTCTACTTTATTTTTCTGTTTTGTTCATCTTAGGCGCCGTTATGGCAAATGCTCATTATGGCATTCGTGTGTAATTGTGTGCGGTAATGGGTCAATCGCGGGAGGTGGGTTGATTGAGGAATAGTTCTTTACTCAAAAAAGGCTGGGCACCCCTGCTCTAAATTGTCGCTCGGTGTGATTGTGAGCACGAATGGTTGTTTGTCTCTGTGTGCCCTGCGATTGGCTGGCAACCAGTTCAGTGGGTACCCCACCTACTGCCCTGAAAAAGGATGAGATACGCTCCAGCACGCCCGCGACGCTTGTGAGGATCGTGGATTAGAAAAGGGATATATACACGGTATACATCTCTTTTCTAGATCTATCTATCTATCTATCTATCTAGATATAGATATCTACTGTATATATATATATATATATATATATATATATATATATATATATATATATATATATATATATATATATATATATTTAGGGAGAGAGAGAGAGAGAGAGAGAGAGAGTTTCCATCCATCCATTGTCCGATCCGCTTATTCTCACAAGGGTCAAATTCACTGCGCTGCAAGCTTTGCCTCGAAGAGGGAGAGAGCACCGCGCTCATCAGACACTGATTAACTTTACACATCATGACACTCCTTTCACACCAGATCATCTTATTGGAAGAGTTGCACTGAGGTGACTCTGCATTTAGTTGAACAAAGTTAAGCCATGCTTGGAAACCGGGCATCACAGGGCAAATTGGCTGGTAAGATTTAAAAATTCAACCCGCATGTGGTGGATTGGAGGGCGTTAGTTTAGAACCCTGTACACATACAGTATATCATCAGCCACATATCCATCCATCCATTTTCCGAACCGCTTTATCCTCACTAGGGTCGCGGGGGGTGCCGGAGCCTATCCCAGCCGTCTTCGGGCAGTAGGCGGGGGACACCCTGAATTGGTTGCCAGCCAATCGCAGGGCACACAGAGACGAACAACCATCCACGCTCACACTCATACCTAGGGACAATTTAGAGTGCACAATCAGCCTGCCATGCATGTTTTTGGAATGTGGGAGGAAACCGGAGCACCCGGAGAAAACCCACGCAGGCCCGGGGAGAACATGCAAACTCCACACAGGGAGGCCGGAGCTGGATTCGAACCCGGTACCTCAGCACTGTGAAGCCGACGTGCTAACCACTGGACTACCGGGCCGCCCCATCAGCCACATAGCATAATAATTTTTTTATTCATTATTTATCGATATTGTAACAGAAATTTCAACCCTATGGAGTAACAAGGAAGTGAAAAGAAAAAGACCCAATAAAAAATAACAATGTGTGCTATAAAAATGATTTATTCATTAATTCTGAACCGCTTTATCCTCACTAGTGTCATGGGGGGTGCTGGAGCCCATCCCAGCCGTGCTCGAGCAGTAGGCGGGGGACACCCTGAACCAGTTGCCAGTCAATCGCAGGGCACACAGAAACGAACAACCATTCGCGCTCATACGCACACCTAGGGACAATGTGGATTGTTCAATCAGCCTGCCATGCATGTTTTTGGAATGTGGGAGGAAACCAGAGGACCCAGAGAAAACCCACGCAAGGGAGAACATGCAAACTCCACACAGGAAGGCACGAGCTGGAATTGAACCGGTACCTCTGCACTGTGAAGTCGAAGTGCTAACTACTCAACTACCGGGCCGCGCGTATATTTTGTTGTTTTCCAAAAATATTGAAAATTTGCTTTGGCAATTATGCTGTGTGGGTAATGATGAATAAACATTCATACCTGAAACTGAAACTGTTAAGCTGTATGTATTAGTAAAAAAAAAAGTTATACCAATAAACAATTGTGTTTTAAATGTGGCATGCTTAAAATGTGTTTCCTGTAAAGAATAGTTTTTCAGATTCAGTGAGTTGCCTATGTGGGTCAATTGCCTGATATGCAGGTGTGAGTTGCTGTCGGTATTTATTGTTTCTTATGATTGTGCAGTTCAATCACGTTTGGCCGCCATTATTATTTAACCTCATTCTGGGATCCACTTCATTTTTTACAGTTTCATATTCACTTTTTAATACTAGATTACAGAGTCATTCACGCGATGGCAGGGCAGCAAGTACCATCCAATTTGGCAGATGAGTTCGAAAGCATGCCAATTTCACCCTCTGGTAGCAATGATGTGTTTGGCCATTGACTTTGATTGATGGATCTAGTTTGCCATTTTGGGTTTACATTGCACATTTTAAAATGTTTGAATAGTGTTAGAAAAAACAGTCTCACAAAAATGACATTGAAAGACTTTGGAAAAAACATATCTGAAGAATGTGTTTTTTTTTCTTCCATTTGTTGGGTTACTCATTGTAATTTTCTTTTTCTCTAAACCCGAAACCGCTGGGATTGTGGAAATGCCCTAAACACACATTATGGCATGTAGTTTAATTTTCCACACAGTGCTTGAGTTTATTATCCTGTGGTTGCATTAACCCTTTCAGGGACAGCGGTTACTACAGTGGACAGCCTATCATGTTATCAAGTTACAGGTTATCATTATTGGTACATGTAAGGGTTAAATCCCATGTAGGAACCACAACATAAAGGATAGTGACTCCTTTTTTATGTTGCATCAAAAAACGGAATTTATAGTGCTTCAATAGTTCTTTGACGGGCGGCCCGGTAGCCCAGTGGTTAGCACGTCGGCTTCACAGTGCAGAGGTACCGGGTTCGATCCCAGCTCCGGCCTCCCTGTGTGGAGTTTGCATGTTCTCCCCGGGCTTGCGTGGGTTTTCTCCGGGTGCTCCGGTTTCCTCCCACATTCCAAAAACATGCATGGCAGGCTCGTTGGGCACTCTAAATTGTCCCTAGGTGTGAGTGTGAGCGTGGATGGTTGTTCGTCTCTGTGTGCCCTGCGATTGGCTGGCAACCAATTCAGGGTGTCCCCCGCCTACTGCCCGAAGACTGCTGGGATAGGCTCCAGCACCCCCCGCGACCCTAGTGAGGATGAAGCGGTTCGGAAAATGGATGGATGGATGGATAGTTCTTTGACAACAAATTGTTATGTTGAATGTATTGTAGGTCTTTCCATGCTTTTTGAATGTTAGCCAGTTGCATTTCATTGTCTCTGTTATCCTCTGCTGGATTCCATTGTGCTATTGTCTAGTTTGTGGTTTAAGAATGTCCTCAAGTTATTGGACTGAGTCATTCTATTTACATCTTTTATCAACCTTTTGATTTAATTGTAGTATGTACAACACCAGATGTGAAAATGCAGTTAAACTGCTTAGTGCAATAACGGAACAATTTCATTTAGCATTAATGAAGGCAATATGTTGTGCTGTCTATGACAACCTCTTAGTTCACTGGAGGATGTTAATACCTTTTAATCATTCTCCTCCGTGTTCTGTATATCTGTGGATTTTGAATATCGCCGGGAAGACAGTAACATTGCGAAATGCTTACTACTGTACTGCAACTCAAATCAAGTGCATACTGTATGCCTGCAATGTTGTGAAATGACAATCAAACCAAATCATTCGAAACCGAGATAAACTGAGAACAACAACCATTTGTGATGTTTTCCAAAAAATGGGTTTGCTCTTTTGTTTGTCCTTCTCCTGAAAAAGACAAATATAAAAATGTGGCATACACATTTTCATCAGACAGTAACAATCAATGTTCTCATCAAAACATGCAGTGTGAAGCCAGAGTGTCCTCTTCAAAAAATGTGATTACCTCACACTGGGTTACAACATGTTCATTCATGGAATTCTCTCTCCGGCGTGTTGCCGATGGATGATAGTCGAGTTTATGTTGAGAGAGATTTTTGTTTTACATGGCTGCTGACTGAGTAAAACAGGACACTTTCAATTATATTTGTTGTTACAGTGTCGGTAGCAACTGAGCTGAAAATTTGTGAAGGTCAATGTTACTCTTTGAAGACAGAACCCATGAATCATTTTCAGATTTGCCTGATTGCATGTGCAAACCATTTGGTTTTACCCTTTGTTCAAAATCTTATGATGTCCAATGTTTAATCTCCAAGGAATGCTTGTTCCATGTAACCAAATAGTCTCCAACAAGGCCTTTCTCATAATTGTTTTGTTGAGGTTGCCTTGCAATGCATCTTAATATTGCTTTTCCCTGAAATCTATGAGCACACAAGTAAATGATCATGCACTGTTTAATTCATTTCTGTTATTTTTAGAGTAGGACTACAAACCATATTCATAATATTGAAAACTGAAACCCTTGTTGTTGCATTATTGGACATAACATTTTGAAGCTCAACAAAAGGCTAGCACAAAGCGCGGTCCAACTGGACGCATGGGTGTGTTTTCTTTCCTTTCATAGACGCGGGCAGGGAGAAATTGTCGTTTGCGCCCATTATAATGTAAACACAGCCAGTTTGTTTCCTGATCAATGGAAGAAGCGCAAGGCCTGAGGTCTACATCGTGGAAGCAAATTCCTTTCAGTCCAGGCAAGAGATCAGCATGCACAAATTAAATGTAAAAGTAACTGCAAGAACATCTTCACTTGCAGATGATATAAAATTGGCTGATGTGAAGTAGGCACTTAGAGGACCACCTTCGACCTCCAATCAAGGGGTTCTTTTAGAAATTGCATAACGAATTGGGTTATGTGTGTGTTGTTCATGAGACTTGTTGTTTTTGCTAAGCAGTGTTATTTCTGTTTTAAAAGGTGTTTTGGAAAATCAAGGCCCGGGGGCCAGATCTGGCCCGCGACATCATTTTATGTGGCCCGCATGTCAACTTCCATGATGCTTGCTTAAGTCTGAACTGAAATTTCAAACTGTCATATATAATCCATAACAACAATATTTAAACAAGCCATTTTTCTTGACTTCTGATTTCAAAACAAGTATCCATCAATTTGTTGTTCACTGTATATGTAATATGTGGTGGTGGTTAAAAATTTACGGTATATGGTTTTACAAAATTCATAGTCATAACGACCCTCCAATGGGAAACCGTAACAACAATGTGGCCCGCGACAAAAATGAGTTTGACACCCCTGTGTTAAAGAACCAGAGTTTTCGGGTTGTGGCTTCGCCAATAATCAGGGTGGTTGGAATTAAAATGGGGCAAAGTGGGCAGACGGCGGTGGGTGAAGGGAGAGTGGATCTTGGTGTAGCTTTAGTCAGTGGTGGTGAAGTGGAGGGAGAAGAGCAGGGGAGGATATGAGGGTCAGTGCGCTACGTGGCCGGAGTGAACCAAGGTACAGAGCGGAGGTGAGCAATGGAGGAGAAGATGTGCACAGGATTTTCTGAAGAAGGAATCTGAGGAGAAGGTTTCATTTTGGACTGTGTGGTGAATGGCGACGAAGTTGTAGGCACCCCAACAAGAGGAGGGAAGT
The DNA here is from genome assembly GCA_018466805.1 of Hippocampus abdominalis. Lineage (NCBI taxonomy): Eukaryota > Metazoa > Chordata > Actinopteri > Syngnathiformes > Syngnathidae > Hippocampus > Hippocampus abdominalis. The sequence goes on from CM031699.1 coordinate 23,800,609, forward strand.
CACGGAGATTGAGGATATCAAACGATGTGTTTCAGCTGGATATTGAACTGCGAGGAGTGGGGGGACGTGTGTCTTTCCCACTGTGATGGACCAGGGACCAGGACGCAGACTCTTGGAGTGGAGCTGGACATGGACCTGGGCTTGGCACCCAGGCGTGTCCAGGTGTCATCTGAATCGGCAAACGGCAAGGAGACTTCAGGAGCGGGATCGGGAGTGGTGACGTCATCAACTGAGGGAGAAGCAAGTTTGACGGCAGCAGCTGTGTCGGTGAAAGATGGAGACTCTGGTTGTCCAGAACCAAAGATGATCGTGTCCATCTGCAGCTCAGCACCGCGGATATGGTAGAGTGTGGAGATTGTCTGTTCCAGCTCTGCGATCCTCTCAGCTGCTGCAGCTGGACGGAGAGGCAAGAAGAGGCATGAGTAGACTGTGGTGTAGGTCAACTGGTGGTTTGGCTAGTAGCAAATGGTTTGGCAAGCAGCAGGAGGTTTGGCTTGCAGCAGGTGGTTTGGCAACAGCAGGTGGTTTAGCTCATAGTTCATGCAGGACCCTGTGGGTCGACCCCCACTTGCCTTGCACCGCTGACGCTTGCTTGCTAGTTCGTGCTCTCTCTCGCCATTCGCTGTCCCTCGTTAGTTCACTAGTTCGTTCTCTCTCACCGTTCACTGTCGCTCGCTACCGCTGTTATATTGACAAGATGACTGAGCTATTTGACCATGCTATCCGCACACAATGACACAAAGTGAATGAGAAAAACTACCAAAAAAAATACATCTTGTTCTTGATGAAAGTATGAATCAAAGGCAGTGATCTCCCACCGTAGAGTCATGTACAACACAATATATTGTTCCAGATCCTCATTTCAAGTTAACTTTACCAGATATGGTGGCAAATTTTGCATTTTCCTTCAAAAACGTAAAAGTCATTATTGAATCAATAAATACTGTTTGTTTTTTGTTTTTTACTTACTTATTTTATTTCTCTACACAGACAGAGTGTTCCAATAACCTACAGTTGCATGTTTTTGGAAAGTGGGACGAAACCAGAGTACCCAGAGAAAACCAACACAGGCACAAGGAGAACATGCAAACTCGACACAGGAAGGGCAGAGCCGGAATCGAACCCTGCACCTCTGCACTGCGAGGCAGACTTGTTAACTGATCACGTGCCGACCATAATAATAATATGACTTCTAATAATTGAAGCAACAATAATATCCAACACAGAACTGGTCCAATGGGAAAAAAAATCTGAATTGACATCCTAGGCATAATATGGCCTATAGAACAAACAAATATTCGAACTCTCTAAATTAAATGTGTATCTGAGTACGAATAATTGTCTATCACTATTCCTTATCCTCTATTGTACTGGTACCGGCTTCCGCGGTTGCTTTTTTCCGTTACACTTTGTCAGGACACTTCTGTTGCAATGGAATCTTTCCCATTTGTACCAGAATGTGGGGCAAAGACATGAGTAAAGTAAGGACGAAACCCCCGATGACAGTGTCATACCCAGGTTCATACCAAGCCAGGTTCTTGTGGTCCGTGAACACAGTGAATGGCTCCTTGGCCCATTCCAACCAGTGATGCCATTCTTGGAAGGCCAGGACTCTCGCAAGTATTTCACGGTTTCCGACATTGTCGTTTGCCTCTGCAGAGTTGATGCTCCCGAGAGCTTCAACAATACTAGGATCAATAAAACACTCATCACACCCAGTATCGCTGAGAGCCATCATCTTTACACTTATCCCTGCTGCAGACACTTTAGATCAGTGGTCCCCAACCCCCGGGCCCTGGACCAGCACTAGTCCATGGGTCATTTGGTACCGGGATGCACAGAAAGAATAAACAAGTTACCTTAATTCAGTTTTATTTATTTCGGAATCTTAAAGATGTTTTATTTTGAACCATTATCAGATTCTCTGTTACATCCATCTACAGCCCATGTGTCAAAGTCAAGGCCCGGGGGCCAGATCTGGCCTGCCACATCATTTTATGTGGCCCGCGAAAGCAAATCAAACAAGGCAACTTCCATGATGCTTGCTAAAATATGTACCAAAATTGAAAATGTTCATATGTAATAAATAAGAAAGATTCGTCAGCATTTTGTTGTTGCCAAACACCTCATTACAGTAACCATAAACAACAGTTGAATAAACTGTTATTCTTGACTTCTTTATCTGATTTCAGTCATAATGGCCCTCCAAGGGAAATGGTAACTAAAATGTGGCCCGCGACGAAAATGGGTTTGACACCCCTGATCTACAGTACGTCACTCTTGACGCAGGTCAAGGCGCGCTTCTCGGTCACATGATAGGTTGCCGCTAAAATGAAACCAAGGAGCTAGCAAAATGAGTAAAAAAAAAAAAAAAAAAACCTTTCTTGAAAGGAGCCTACGACTTTCAAGAAAAATAAGGCTACATTTTCAAGAGTATCGTACTTACAATATGGATTTATTTCAACGGGAGATTCCCACGCAACAAGCATAATGTGCGATGCTAAGCAGTGTATCTTATTTTATTTTGAAGGCACATTTAAATGTTACCATAGTGACCAGAGAGTGTTGTGGCCAGATAGGACCTTCTTTGTGTCATGATTCAGGTTTATTTTGTTTCAAAAACACCAGTTTTCATGCAGGTCATATATTTTGTTGTATTTATCCATCATGCCTTAAAGCAGAGGTCACCAACCTTTTTTGCCCCATGGACCCGTTTCATGTCAGACAATACTTTCAGGGACCGGCCTTTAAGGATAGATACAACAATATAATATGATATGACATGCATGAAATGTGTGGTATTTTCGAAACATAATAATAAACACGAATCATGACACGAGGAACGTCCTATCTGGCCGCAACATTCTCTGGTCGCTATGGAAACGTTAAAATGTGCCTTCAAAGTAAGATACGCCACAAACACAAAGTGCATGAAAAATATGACTCAGCATCGCCGCATATTATGCAGAGTGGGCTTGGTGCATGTCAATCTCCCATTAAGATAAATCAGTATTTTAGGTAGGACTCCTGATACTGTCAATTAAATGTAACCTTTTTCTTGACAGTCATAGGCTACTCCTCTGTCTCCTGGCTGGGCCTTTTCCCCTTCCTAAAGAAACTTTCCAAAGGCATTTGTTTTTTTACTTATTTTGCTAGCTCCTGGGTTTAGCGGTAACATATCACGTGACCGAGAAGCGCGCCTTGACCTGCGTCAAGAATGACATACTGTAGACGGCTAATGGTTCAAAATAAAACATCTTTAAGATTGCGAAATGAATAAAACGGAAGTCTTGTAAATTATTTGTTCTTTCTGTGCGGCCTGGTACCAAATGACCCACGAACCGGTACCAGTCCTCAGCCCAGGGGTTGGGGACACCTGTTCTAAACCACTCAGCAGCTCGTGTTTGAAATGCTTCCACTGGTGGCTCACAGGAGTGGCTAGTGCACCCACTGTTACTTTGCTTTTGGTACACTCGGAATTTCCAAACTAAAAATTTGAGCAACACACTGCGAATGTACATTTTGTTTATTTTAAGACAAAATACCCCTCCGTGAGCCGTCACCTTACCGTGGTGGAGGGGTTTGCGTGCCCCAATGATCCTAGGAGCTAAGTTGTCCGGGGCTTTATGCCCCTGGCAGGGTCACCCATGGCAAACAGGTCCTAGGTGAGGGACCAGACAAAGCATGGCTCAAAAAGATCCCTTATGATGAGTTACATAAATGGAGCCAAGTTTCCCTTGCCCGGATGCGGGTCACCGGGGCCTCCCTCTGGAGCCAGGCCTGGAGGCGGGGCCCGTTGGCGAGCGCCTGGTGGCCGGGCCTATACCCATGGGGCCCGGCCGGGCTCAGCCCGAAGAGATAACGTGGGTCCCCCTTCTCATGGGCTCACCACCCATGGGAGGGGCCAAAGGGGTCGGGTGCAGTGCGAGCTGGGCAGCAGCCAAAGGAGGGGACCCTGGCGGTCCGATCCTCGGCTACAGAAGCTAGCTCTAGGGACATGGAATGTCACCTCTCTTGCAGGGAAGGAGCCCGAGCTGGTGTGCGAGGTGGAGAAGTTCCGACTGGATATAGTCGGACTTACCTCCACACACAGCCTGGGTTCTGGTACCAGTTCTCTCGAGAGGGGTTGGACTCTCTTCCACTCTGGAGTTGCCCACGGTGAGAGGCGCAGAGCAGGTGTGGGCATACTCATTGCCCCCCGGCTCAGTGCCTGTACATTGGGGTTCACACCGGTAGACGAGAGGGTTGCCTCCCTCCGCCTTCAAGTGGGGGGACGGGTCCTGACTGTTGTTTGTGCGTACGCACCCAACAGCAGTTCAGCGTACCCACCCTTTTTGGAGTCCTTGGAGGGTGTGCTGGAGAGTACTCCTGCTGGGGACTCCCTTGTTCTGCTGGGGGACTTCAATGCTCACGTGGGCAATGACAGTGAGACCTGGAGGGGCGTGATTGGGAAGAACGGCCCCCCCGATCAGAACTCGAGTGGTGTTTTGTTATTGGACTTCTGTGCTCGTCACGGATTGTCCATAACAAACACCTTGTTCAAACATAAGGGTGTCCATACGTGCACTTGGCACCAGGACACCCTTGGCCGCAGTTCGATGATTGACTTTGTGGTTGTATCATCGGATTTGCGGCCGCATGTTTTGGACACTCGGGTGAAGAGAGGGGCGGAGCTGTCAACTGATCACCACCTGGTGGTGAGTAGGCTCCGATGGTGGGGGAAGATGCCGGTCCGTCCTGGCAGACCCAAACGTATTGTGAGGGTTTGTTGGGAGCGTCTTGCGGAATCCCCTGTCAGAAGGAGCTTTAACTCCCATCTCCGACAGAGATTTTCCCATGTTCCGGGGGAGGTGGGGGACATTGAGTCAGAGTGGACCATGTTCCGTGCCTCTATTGTTGAGGCGGCCAATCTGAGTTGTGGCCGTAAGGTGGTTGGTGCCTGTCGTGGCGGCAACCCCCGTACTCGCTGGTGGACACCAGCAGTAAGGGATGCCGTCAAGCTGAAGAAGGAGTCCTATCGGGCCTTCATGGCCTGTGGGACACCAGAGGCAGCTGACAGGTATCGACTGGCCAAGCGGAATGCAGCTTCGGTGGTCGTCGAAGCAAAAACTCGGGCATGGGAAGAGTTCGGTGAGGCCATGGAAGCCGACTTCCGGATGGCTTCGAGGAAATTCTGGTCCACTATCCGGCGTCTCAGGAGGGTGAAACAGTGCACCACTAACACTGTGTACAGTGGGGATGGGGCGCTGTTGACCTCGACTTGGGACGTTGTGAGCCGGTCGGCGGAATACTTCGAAGACCTCCTCAACTCCACCAGCACGCCTTCCTTGGAGGAAGCAGAGTCTGGGGACTCTGAGGTGGGCTCTCCAATCTCTGTGGTCGAAGTCACCGATGTGGTTAAAAAGCTCCTCGGTGGCAAGGCCTCGGGGGTGGATGAGATCCGCCCGGAGTTCCTCAAGGCTCTGGATGTTGTGGGGCTGTCCTGGTTGACACGCCTCTGCAACATCGCGTGGTCATCGGGGAGAGTGCCTCTGGATTGGCAGACCGGGGTGGTGGTCCCTCTGTTTAAAAAGGGGGACCGGAGGGTGTGTTCCAACTACAGAGGGATCACACTCCTCAGCCTCCCTGGTAAAGTCTATTCAGGGGTGTTGGAGAGGAGGGTCCGTCAGGAAGTCGAGCCTCAGATTGAGGAGGAGCAGTGTGGTTTTCGTCCCGGCCGTGGAACAGTGGACCAGCTCTACACCCTTAGCAGGGTCCTCGAGGGTATGTGGGAATTCGCCCAACCGGTCCACATGTGTTTTGTGGACTTGGAGAAGGCGTTTGACCGTGTCCCTCGGGGGGTTCTGTGGGGGGTGCTTCGGGAGTATGGGGTACCGAGCCCCTTGATACGGGCTGTTCGGTCCCTATACTGCCGATGTCAGAGTTTGGTTCGCATTGCCGGCAATAAGTCGGAATCGTTCCCAGTGAGGGTCGGACTCCGCCAAGGCTGCCCTTTGTCGCCGATTCTGTTCATCACCTTTATGGACAGAATTTCTAGGCGCAGCCGAAGCGTTGAGGGAGTCCTTTTTGGTAGCCTCAGTATTGCATCTCTGCTTTTTGCAGATGATGTGGTACTGTTGGCTCCTTCAAGCAGGGCTCTCCAACTCTCACTGGAGCGTTTCGCAGCCGAGTGTGAAGCGGTTGGGATGAAGATCAGCACCTCCAAATCTGAAACCATGGTCCTCAGTCGGAAAAGGGTGGAGTGCCCACTCTGGGTCGGGGAGGGGATCTTGCCCCAAGTGGAGGAGTTTAAGTATCTTGGGGTCTTGTTCACGAATGAGGGCAGGAGGGAGCGAGAGATCGACAGGCGGATCGGTGCAGCGTCTGCTGTAATGCGTTGTATCGTTGTATCGGTCCGTCGTGGTAAAGAAGGAGCTGAGCCAAAGGGCGAAGCTCTCAATTTACCGGTCGATCTACGTTCCAACCCTCATCTATGGTCACGAGCTGTGGGTCGTGACCGAAAGAACGAGATCCCGGATACAAGCGGCCGAAATGAGTTTTCTCCGCAGGGTGTCCGGGCTCTCCCTTAGAGATAAGGTGAGAAGCTCGGTCATCCGGGAGGGGCTCAGAGTCGAGCCGCTTCTCCTCCACATCGAGAGGAGCCAGATGAGGTGGCTCGGGCATCTGATTAGGATGCCTCCTGAACGCCTCCCTGGTGAGGTGTTCCGGGCATGTCCCACTGGGAGGAGACCCTGAGGACGACCCAGGACACGCTGGAGAGACTATGTCACTCAGCTGGCCTGGGAACGCCTCGGGATCCCCCGGGAAGAGCTGGAAGAAGTGGCTGGGGAGAGGGAAGTCTGGGCCTCCCTGCTAAAGCTGCTGCCCCCGCGACCCGACCTCGGATAAGCGGTAGAAGATGGATGGATGGATGGATGAGTTTTTGTGATCTTTGTCCGCTTGTGTATGCATTCTCAAACCCGCCATTCTGCACCAGCGTGCACGCATTCCGTTGATGTCACCTTTGTTTACAAAGTTGGAAAGGGGTCTATTATAACACAATGCAGGGATGTATTGCTCCAAAAAGAATAATTTTTCCACAATAGAACGTTTTAGGCGGCTACTCCTTACCCATACATTTCTTTCTTTTTTTTTGTCTTTTTTTTTTTTAATAAGCATCGTTCACATGACACAGAAGAAGGTGGAAGACATACGTATTTGAAAGCTACTTCCCACAAACCTTATTAGATGGTAAAAAGATCAAAGTGATCCAATGCTGCCTTTCACTGGTCCACCATTATCAACGTACAAAACACTCACATTCATGATGTACTAGTTAGACATAAGTCGATTTGTCAATACAATCGGGCATGTATGTCGCTTGGAAAGCAATCGGTCACATGATATTAGCAGAACTACACAAGCCAACCTCGTGGCACAATTTAGAACCAACGGGATTCATGAAGGTGAAGACAACCTTCAAAGTTTCAGTTGTATTTGACCTTCTAGTTATCTGCCATTTTGGCAATAAAGTTGTTGTTTTTTTCTTTTCTTCAATGATGGTGGGTCGCGCAAGGTCACACAAGAACTCAGCATTCCAAGAAAGTATGTGTCTGTGCCGTACACACGGAAACACAAGGGGAGTCATTTTAGAGAACCATGTCCTTTGGGTTAGGACCGGTTGTCCAAGTTATTATTTTAAGGCTCCTCATCGCCATCTCTGTGTTGAGGGAAATCTCCAAAATGTAAATTACTTGGATAGATCCACTGAAACGCACTTTGCCTAAATAGATTCCACCTGTGGCAAATGCTGTTTACTTGACATGGCAAGCCTTTCTTTCTAAGTCCCACAATTGACAAAGTGTGTCAGAGCACAAACAACGCATGAAGTCAAAGCAGACTTTTCAGACCTGCGAGACAGGATTGGTTCATACTACAGCTGAGCGTTTTGGTTGTATTGTGTGTGTGGTCTGCTTGGATAATTTCAACACCGAGCACCACACGTATGCTAAGACTTTGTCCTACCATCAATCTCAAAACATAGTCCTGCGAGGCAGAAATGTCACGAGACCACACGTGATCTCAGAAAAACAAAGAAGATATGCGATGATAATGACCGGAAGTGGAAGTGTTGTAATATGGAGGTGTCTGCAAGAAAATACTTCTTGGCGTCTGGGTCATCCACTTTTGTACTGCCAGCCCCTGCCCCCCTCAAAAAAATATAAATAAATAAATAAAACATTAGGCAAGGCGTATTTTGTTTTATTTACCCCCCACTTCCTTGTTCGTCCATCAGGATGCTTCTTTAAATGGCTGATAGCGCTTTTAGAGGTGCTGCTGCGAGTCATCGGTCAAAACTACCCAAAGTTACTCAGGCTGTGCAAATCTTGTGGCATTATATTCAACAAGACTTAAAGCTAGAATCGGTGAAAAAGGTACATCAATAAACAAGTATGGCACAAAGTCTGTGTATACGCAGTTCTTTAGTTATTTCTTTCTCAAAATGATCACGTTCCATTTCCATTGTAACACAGACATGACAATTCTTCATTGATTATTTGTACATCAGCTAAGCAATATAAGCATTAGTCCGTTTTGTAAATCAAGGCATTTGGCCATGATTTGAGAAATATGGTCAATCTTATATTTTTTACTGCCAGAGTATTGCTTACTGTGCAAAACACCAGATGTAAATTTTGAAGGCTGCAGAAGACAGCAAAGCCATGTTTGCACATAGGCCGATGCAAAGCTCACGAGCCAATCAGTGGTTGTAACCAAAGCGGGTTGTGCATTCTCGAGATGCTCTTCTTGTGGCCATTAAGGTTTGTCTCATGCAACCAAGTACAGTACATGGCGTGATGTTGAGAGGACCAAGTCATACATATGGATGACTACATAAATTGGTTGGAATGAAGGCTGTGCATACACTTCCCCCTGTGAATTCAAACAATTATAGTCATGAATCAAAACAGGTATGTAAAACCAGAGTGCAGCCATTTGTCAAAACTGCACAGCAAAAACTATTAAGCAAGGCTGACTCTGTCCTCACATGTTACCTTGGTGACAGGGTTGTGCTCATAAAGATGAGAAAATGGATGGTGTGGTGCAAAAATGACAAATCCTTTTCAATAAATGCTCATGTTGAAAGTTTTGATCGGGCTCGCCAAGAGCTTGCACCACCGCAAATGTATCTGTTTATGATCACAACAGGACTTTTGAAAAGCAAAAACTTGAACTGAAGCACAGACAGGGCAAACCTTTACCGCTGCAATGGTATTTCTCCAATCTGAAGTTGAAAGCCTGCAATCGGCCCACGCTGGCGCCCAACTTCTGGCCCAATGTCTGCTGGGAAAAGATTGTGTTCACCTGTTACTCAAATGAAGATGAAAGGTGTAGAAAATGAGTTTCTTTGATCATCGTTCAATACAATTTGAGTCAGACGCGTTATGTTCCAGCTATTCAATTGAAGGATAAAATTTCACTTCAAATGATTGCTGTGTCTTATTCGCTCCCATACTAATAACAACTTTCCCAATTCACAAAGGTGACAAATTGCTTCTATTATTGTGCAGCATATTCATAAGTCTGGCAGCTATCAAATTCTATGGGATGTTTTTTTTTCCTTCTTTTTTTTCCTTCTTAGCTTTTCAGATTGAGGAAATAAAATGACTTGTGATTATTGCAAATAAAATCATTGATATAAAGTGAACCTAAAGTGAATTTTAGCATGTGTGGGGCGTAATGTTTTTGTTTCTGGGTTGTTTCTGGGTTTCTGGTACATTGTCAGCTAATGTTACTCTGACACTCTCGAGAAGGTTGGCAAGGTCCAGGTCTAGTGAGTGGAGACAAAAGCTGGAACGAACACCTGCTAGCAATTAGGTGGAAAAATAGGGGAAAGAAATTTCCAGGTATGGCTGTGTTGACTGGCTGACATTGGAACGTGGCATCATTTTTCAGATCAGGCGGATATTAAATCGACTGGCAGCACCCTTAAAGGACGAGCCAAGTGTTGCCATTTTTGACAAAGTCCATTTAGGTAGCCTACAGATACATTCGTAGGAAAGGAAATATGATAATTGTTTTTTTCTTTTCATTTGCCTTTTCACACTCCTAGACATGACGTTTCTCCATATGTTCATTCCATTAAGACAGAAGAGGACAAGCTGTGAAGACAACTGATTTGCGGTCAGAGTTTGGGATATGAAAAGAGCGGGCTTTGGATTTCATCTCTACAATAAAAGTCACCAAACTATTTATCATTATCGAATTGTCTCCCACTTGGACAGTTACTTCGCCCAAATAGACTCCATGTAGATCACACTGACGTTTTTGATGTTTTATTAAATATTCTGCAACAGGCGAGATGCTGAAATTTGTAAATCATAATGTTGAGCTTGAACGATAAAATAAGAGTAGAAACACAGTGTACCTAACCACAGAAAATATGTCATGACACTTTAATGTTCAAATCTGAAAAACAGATTTTCTTGATTGTCTGAGTGCAGGTTCTTTTTTCTACGATGTGTGTTTGTATTTGGCTGTATATGACACATCTGTTTACGCATTGAACGGTTGAAAGATGTCAATCAACCAAACCTTGGGGTCTGCACTGTCTCAGTCTCAAGCGGTGCGCTGACTCTGACCGATCCTTGAGCCGCAGACTCGACCGCAGATGGAGCAAGGGAAGCCGGATACCAGGGGGGCACCGGCTGCCCGCTGGAGTCGCTGAAAGCGTCTCTCGATTCGTCTGACTTGGTTAATTTGGTGAATTTGAGAGACTGTAGTGGCAGAAGTGATCTGCCAGGTTGGTCTGTTGAGTGCAAGAGTTTCAAGCTGCGTGGGGTTGATGTTGGCTCGCTTTAGGAGGTCCCTGGTGTAGTCCTTGAGGCGCCGCTTTTGCCCCCCAGCAGAACGCTTTGCACCACTCAGTTGGCCATAGAGGACCTGGCGGGGCAGGCGGTTGTCGGGCATGCGGATGGTGTGTCCGATCCACCGAATATGTTTTTTCGCTACAGCCGCTTCCATGCAGATGGAATTGGTGCTGTTGAGGACGTCTGTATGGGGAACTCGATCTTCCCAGGAAAGGCCAAGGATCTTTTGCAGGCAGCGGATGTGGAAGGCCTCTAGGGTAGTAATGTGCCGGCGGTACGGGGTCCATGACTCTGCCCCGTAGAGCAGAGTGGAGAGACATACTGCATTTTACACGGCAATCTTAGTACAGATTTCCAGGTTTCGGTTTTCGAAGACCCTGCTGCATAGGCGACCAAAGGATGATGATGCTTTATTGATACGGGTGTGGACTTCAGTGTCAAGGGAGCAGTTTGAGGACATGGTGGAGCTAAGGTAGGTGAAATGGTCCACTACGTTTAGTGGAGTGCCATTAATGTGAAAACTGGGGGATGTGGAAGTTGGGGTAGCGAGTTGGAACATGACCTCAGTTTTTTTAATGTTGATCTGAAGACCAAAGGATTGGTACAGACTGGAAATGGTGTCCAGGGCATGCTGCATAGAGTTTGAGCTGTGAGCGAGTACAGTGCAGTCATCAGCATACTGCAGCTCACAGATCTGACAGATTTTTGTCTTTGTGCGGGCCTGGAGCCGCCTGATGTTGAAGAGGCTTCCATCTAGGCGGTACTCCATATGAACACCGTCTTCATGTCCCATGCCACGGTGGAAGAGGCACGTGATGGCAGAGAGAAGGATGTTAAAGAGCACTGGAGCCAAGACACAGCCCTGCTTCACCCCAACGTTCACCTTGAAGAGCTCTGACTGGAGTTCTCCGATGAGCACTCTGGCTTGCATCCCGTCATGCAGCTGCTGGAGGATGCAGAGAAACTTGGGTGGCACCCCAAGTTTGGAGAGGTGTTTCCAGAGCAGCTCACGGTTGACAGTGTCGAAGGCTTTACTGAGATTGATGAAGGCTATGTAGAGGTCCTTGTGATGTTCTCTGCTTTTCTCCATTAGCTGTCTTAAAACAAAGATCATGTCAGTGGTGGATCAGGTCTTCCGGAAGCCACACTGGGTTTCCGGAAGCGCACCTTCTGAGATGTGCTTGACCAGCCTGCCAAGCATGATTTTGGTCAGAATCTTTCCTGCGGTGGAGAGGAGAGAGATTCCTCTGCTATTCCCACATGCTGCTCTGTCCCTTTTCTGCTTATAAATAACAACAATGTTCGCATCCTTCCAATCCTGCGGGACGGTCCCATGTTCCCAGATGTTTTTAATCAGGCGGTGCAGTCGGCGCGTGAGGAGATAACCTCCATGTTTGAAAACCTCTGCAGGGATGCCATCAGGTCCAGCACTTTTGTTATTCTTTAGGCCCGCAATGGCTTTCTGGGTTTCAGAATAAGATGGTGGGGTGTCGAGGCTCGTGATTGGTGGCAGGTCTGGAAGATTGTCCAGAATGTGTGGGTTGACAGGGTTCGTGTGGTTGAGAAGATTTTCAAAGTGATTTGCCCAACGGGCAAGGATCTCGTGGTGGTCCTTGAGGAGTGCAGAGCCATCAGCTGATTGGACTGGAGCAATTGCCTGCTTCTTGGGACCATACAGTGCTTTGATGGCATTGTAGAAGCCCTGGGTGTCGTTACAGTCTGCCAGGTTTTGGATCTCATGTGCCTTCTGCACCCACCAGGTGTTCTCCATGATACGGAGTGCTCGCTGGGTCGCTGTTCTAACTGCAGTAAAGGTGGCTTTCCGGGTGAGAGATGTAGGGCAGGACAGGAGAGCTTTATGGGTCTCATGCTTTGCTTTCAAAAGTGTTTGTATCTCGGTTGAGTTGCAGTCAAACCAATCCTGGTGGCGTCTCCTTGACTGGCCAAGCACCTCCGAGGCTGTATTATGGATAGCCTGGTGCAGAGCTGGCCAGTCACCTGATTCCTCTGGGATCTTGTCAAGGTTTTCAGCAAGGAGTCGCTGAAGGTTGACTATTGTGGTGGGGTTGTTCAGTGTTGCACAGTTGAGCCTTTTGTTGGGAGCTGTCCTTGGGCGGCGGGGTTGAATGCTCATGAGGAGTTTGGATCTGACCATGAGGTGGTCAGTCCAGCACTCAGCTCCGCGCATGACACGGGTGATGAGGACATCCCGTATGTCCTTTTGACGGACAATCACATAGCCTTGGAGATGCCAGTGTTTGGAACGGGGGTGCTGCCAGGTGGTTTTAAACCTGTTCTTCATTTGGAAGATGGTGTTAGTGATGACCAACTGATGTTCTGCACAGAGGGAGAGGAGCCGAAGGCCGTTGTTGTTCATTTTTCCCACTCCATGCTGGCCAATAACTTTACTCCATACCAGGTGTTCCGTGCCCACCCTAGCATTGAAGTCTCCCATGACTATGAGCTTGTCCGTGGCCGGTGTTTTCTGCAGGATGGTGTCCAGAGCTCTGTAGAAATCCTCCTTAATATTGTGCTCGGCATTCAGAGTTGGTGCGTAAGCACTGATGAGTGTGGCGAAGCGTTCCTTTGCCAGGGGAATGCGCCATGTCATCAGCCTTTCATTGATGCCGGTAGGGGATTCCGGGATGCGCTGCAGCAGTTGGGACTTCACAGCAAAGCCATGGTTTCGGCAAGTGCCTTCAGGGACCCCTTTCCAGAAGAAGGTATACCCTGCACCAACTTCTGTCAGGGAGTCCTACCCATGTTGTCTGGTCTCGCTGAGAGCTGTGATATCAATGTTATACCTTGCGAGCTCTGTGGCCACAAGTGCTGTCCTCCGGTGGGGCCTGTCAGGAGTTTCAGCCAGGTCCAATAATGTGCGGACGTTCCACGAAGCTATGCGTAATTCCTTTCTATTTCGTTTATTGTCATTTCGACCGCAAGGGGGATGCTCCGACGATTGCGGTTGACCGTCCGGAGTGTGGAGAGCAGACAGTTTTTAGACCACTTTTTCTAGGTCCCTCCCCATCACAGGGGTGAGCAGTGTGGAGCTGCTCAGTCGCAATGGAAGCTGCCGAAGATATGCGCTGCTCCGTCCCGCAGTGTCAACGACCATCACTCCATTGCCGCCTGTGTGCATGGTTTGGCTAGGCACTCCCAGCCACATCCTTGGCCTGTGCCCACCGCCATTCCACATCGCCACAGGACTTTGGGAGATTAGGGGGATGCAGGGTGGGGGATTGGGTGTGGGGTTGGGGCAAGAAGCTTGCGCAGAGGTTGGGATTAAGGTGAGGGTGTGGGTGCGCAGTCCTCACTCCCACCATCTTCACTCCTGCCAGGTGGCTTCCAGTGGCATGGGGGTACCCATGACGACCTTCTTCTGGCAGGAGTTGCAGGGGACTGCCGGTAGTCCGGTCTGTTGGACTCCGCCTGTGCCTGCCCCCAGGTGCTGGTTTGGGATCACTCTTTGTCTGGCCTCTACCCACACACACACACACACACACACACACACACACACACACGCACCCTCACACACAGATCTCGTCTTCCAGATGCCCCACCCACCACATGATGAACTTTGTGCGAAGTGTTCATGGTGTCTGCACATCGTGTACATTTCTTTGGAGCTGGACGAGAACCGGTTGCTGGGTTGTTGCGCTACAGCTTAGCTTCAGCTGATAAGAGGACTCTTCCTGAACCATGTTGCCAGTGCACCACTTGCAGATCTCTGCGCATGCGTGAGATCCAAGGTGGAAAAAAGAGAGGCTCCCAAACAACAACCGCTTTTGTATGAGAATATGTACTGTAGGTGTATGCCGACCTGTCCGCTGTAAAGCTTGCAGGCATTGTTTAAAAGCCTATAAGCCTCATGTGACAAAGTGGTAGGTGCACTTTCTACCAGTCTCACTTTCACGGTGATGCATGACCTGCATCACCGTAAGTTAAAGGTGGCCTGCTTTTTTTTTTTTCATATTTGTCACTATACTTGTTGTGAAAGTGAGGTATAGGTAAGTATGTGCATATGCGCACATGTCCGGTAACGGGTCGATCGATCGCGAGAGGTTGGTTGTTTGAAAAGTAGATTTGAAAAGTAGATCTGTGGTCAAAAACGGTTGGCCGTCCCTGGTTTGGATGTATAGAAGGACTGGGCAGATGAACTGAACCGTTTTTTCAACCGGTTCGACCAGACGTCTGTCCCTTCCCCCAACCACCAGCAACCCCTGCAGCTGCACCCACTCTCACTTCCCCTCCTCTCACGACCAGCTTCCAACAACCCAGTCTGTCTCCTGGTTCCAGCCTGTCCGTCATGACAGAGCAGGTGAGGAACCTGCTGAGAAAGATGAACGTGAGGAAGGCAGCAGGTCCGGACAAGATCAGTTCCAGGCTCCTCAGGACCTGCTCCGACCAGCTGTGTGGCATTGTCCAGCACATGTTCAACCTGAGCCTGAAGCTGGGCTCCACAGCTGTGGAAAACCTCGTGCCTGGTCCCAGTGCCCAAGACCCCCCACCCGAAGGAGCTCAACAGCTACAGACCAGTGGCGCTCACGTCTCACCTGATGAAGACGCTGGAGAGACTTGTGCTTGCCTACCTGCGACCGCTGGTGAGCTCATCACTGGACCCGCTACAGTTTGCCTACCAGCCCGGCATTGGTGTGGAGGACGCCATCATCTACCTCCTCCACTCGGCGCTGTGACACCTGGAGAATGCTGGGAGCACTGTGAGGATCATGTTCTTTGATTTCTCCAGTGCCTTCAACACCATCCAGCCCAACCTACTGGGGGACAAGCTGCGGCACGCCGGAGTGGACCAACACCTCACATCATCAAGGAATCAAGGAATCAAGGTCATCTTTATTGTCAAATATGCTTACATGTGACATGCAGCATAGATGAAATTTCTTTCTCTCACTCCTCCGTGCAATATGCATGCAAACATGCTGTGCATTAAACACACAGCTGAGAAGATAGCAGCTACACTGTATAAAAGACATAATGTACAATCTGAGCGGTATAAACAATATAGACAATATGGACATACAACGGCATAAACAATGGCACTTGTGGCTAATGTGGTAAAGTAAAGTGAGGTAGTGCGTTGTGCAATACGCAATTCGCAATATGCAGATGATGGATAATGAGGGGAGGGTCATAGTCTGTGACAGGAGGCAGGGGTTGGGCAGAGGCAGAGGGTGGGGAGAGCGGGCAGAGCAGGGAGCGAGTTGAGTCTCCTGACCGCCCGGTGGAAGAAACTGTTTTTGAGCCTGCTGGTTCTGGCACGGAGACTTTGCAATCTCCTTCCCGACGGCAGCAGGCTGAAGAGGCTGTGGGATGGGTGGGTGGGGTCACCTGCGATCTGGATGGCTTGGCGGGTCAGACGGGAGTGGTAGATGTCCACGAGTGGGGGAGAGAGACACCAATGATCTTCTCAGCTGCTCTCACGGTGCGTTGCAAAGTCTTTTGGCAGGACACAGTGCAAGCACCATACCACACAGTGATGCAGCTGGACAGGATGCTCTCAATGGTGCCTGTATAAAATGTCTGCATGATGGGGGGGAGGGGCTCTTGCTCTCCTCAGTTTGCGGAGGAAGTACAGGCGCTGGTTGGCTTTTTTGGCCAGTGATGATGTATTGTGGCTCCAGGACAGGTCTTCCGAGATGTGCACTCCCAGGAACTTGGTGTTGCTCACTCTCTCCACTGTGGCACCATTGATGGTCAGTGGAGCGTGCTGGGGATGCGTCTTTCGGAAGTCCACAACAATCTCCTTTGTCTTCTCCACATTCAAGTGGAGATTGTTGTCTTTACACCACAAGGCCAGCCTGCTCACCTCACTCCTGTAGATTGTCTCATCGCCGTTGTTGATGAGACCCACCACAGTCGTGTCATCCGCAAACTTAACGAACAGATTGGAGCTGGACGAGGGAGTGCAATCGTGGGTCAGCAATGTGAAGAGGAGGGGGCTCAGCACACATCCTTGTGGGGCACCTGTGTTCATCATGATGGTGCTGGAGGTGTTGCCGCCGACCCGAACAGCCTGTGGTCTCTCCGTCAGGAAGTCCAACAGCCAGTTGCACAGGGAGGTGTTGAGACCCAGGTGGTCCAGTTTGTGGATGAGCTTCTGCGGGATGATAGTGTTGAATGCTGAGCTGAAGTCGATGAACAGCATTCTGACGTGTGAGTTCTTGGTCTCCAAGTGGGTGAGGGCTGAGTGGAGGGCGGTGGAGATGGCGTCTGCTGTCGATCTGTTCTGCCGATATGCAAACTGGTAGGGGTCCAGGGTGGGGGGGAGGGCAGACTTTATGTGCTGCATGACTAACCGCTCGAAGCACTTCATGAGGATGGGGGTGAGTGCGACCGGGCGGTAGTCATTGTAGCTGGAGGGCGACGACTTCTTCGGGACCGGGATGATGGTGGTGGTCTTGAGACAAGTGGGGACAACAGCCTGGCTCAGTGCGGTGTTAAAGATGTCTGTGAAAACATCTGTGAGCTCCTCAGCACAGTCTCTCAGGACGCGACCGGGAATGTTGTCAGGACCTGCCGCTTTCCGTGGGTTTGTACTCCTGAGGGAACGCCTCACACTATCCTGTGAAAGCGTCAGCACCTGGCCACCAGGAGGGGAGGGGTCTTCTGTGCTGGGGTGTTGTTGTCTGTCTCATAACGGGCGAAGAAGTCGTTCAGGTCGTTCAGCAGAGAGATGGAGCTGTCGCAGACGTGCGGAGAGGGCTTGTAGTCCGTGATGGTCTGGATCCCCCGCCACAGGTTCCTGGTGTCTCCGCTGTCTTTGAACTGGTCTGCAATCCTCCTTGAGTATTGTCTCTTGGCCAGTCTGATGCCACGTGACAGATTGGCCCTGGCAGTCCTGAGGCCCACCACGTTTCCAGCTCTGAAGGCAGTGTTCCTGGCCCTCAAGAGCCTGTGGACCTCACCTGTCAGCCATGGCTTCTGATTGGCCCGGATGGTGATGGTTCTGGAGACCGTGACATCATCCGTGCACTTCCTTATGTAGGACGTGACGGTCTCCGCGTACTCGTTGAGGTTGGTCGTTGCATGTTTGAACACACTCCAGTCTGTGGTGAAGAAACAGTCTTGGAGTGCTTCTATGGAACCCTCAGGCCACACTCGTACTTGCTTCCTCACTGGTTTGATGACTTTCACCAGTGGCCTGTATGCTGGCATTAGCATCACAGTGGTGTGATCTGAGGCACCAAGGTGGGGGAGGGGGAGGGCTTTGTAGGATCCTCTAACTGTAGTGTAGACATTGTCCAGAGTGTTTGTGCCTCTTGTGGGAAAGTTGATGTGGCCATGGAGTTGTGGAAGCACGCTCTTGGGGTTTGCATGATTGAAGTCTCCAGCCAAGATGAGAAAGGCGTCGGGGTGGGCTGTCTGCTGCTCACTGATGTGCTGATGGAGTTCAGACAGGGCCATACTCCTGCTGTTGGTTGAGCCAGGGGGAATGTATATTGCTACCAGCAATATGGCACTAAATTCCCTCGGCAGGTAGAATGGCCGGCATTTGATAATCATAAACTCCAAGGTTGGTGAGCAGCGCTTGCAAACCACAACAGCGTCTCGGCACCAGGCATCGTTGATGTAAACACAGAGTCCCCGCCGCGAGTCTTCCCCCCCTCGACGAGCTCTCTGTCTGCTCGGCAGCACGTTAGCCCGGCTAGCCGAATAGCCCGATCCGGGACACTGTCGTTGAGCCATGTCTCCACGAAAACAAAAACGCAGCAGTCACTCACGATTCTGCAAGATGTCCGAAGTAAGCGGATATAGTCCATTTTGTTGTCCAGCGAGCGTACGTTGGCCAGCGTGATGGTCGGGATAGCCGGTGGATGAGGGCTAGCTGCTAGCCTAGCCCGGATACCTCCGCGCTTCCCCCTCTTCTGCTTCCTTAGATTCCGCCCGTGGCGCTTCCACTGTGGGCTGGTTGCAGGGGTGGGGGTCGGTGATTGAGCAGGCCTGCGCAGCAGACCGCAGTCACGTAGCAGATCGCGGTCAAGAAGTTTGTTCGCCTTCGTTGGATTATTGTCTGTTTTTGTAGTTCTGTCGATGGCGAGCAGAAACTCACGATGGTATGCGCGCCTTGGTGCGCAACGCAGTGAAAACAAGGAACATAGAGAACACGAAGAACACCGAATTGCCGGGGGAGAGAGAGAAGCCGCTGCAGGTAGCCGCGCCGCCATGGGAAAAAAAACTGCAAAATTGCTGGATTGCAAACTGCAAAATTCCCCAATGTGGGAAACTATTTCTGAGTCTGCCTTTGAATTCTGTAACTTCTGTTTGACAGTCAAGATGCTCTCTGTGGAGCAGCGTGAGAAGCCAACCAGCAATTTCTGTGGCAGATTGTTACTCCTGAGGACCCTCAAGAAGTGCACTCTGTGTGCGTGCTGTGTTTGTGCTCTGAGTCGGGTTGTCCGTGATCTGCACGCCCAAGAACCAAACCTCAGATACCCTCTCCACAAGATTCCCACGGATGAGCAGTGGCTGAATGTCTGTCTTCTTCCTTCTGTAGTGTCCTTTGTTTTAGGTTCTAATCCGGATCAAGTTACAGATCAAGTGTATTAATGTCAGCAAATTGCAAGGCTAATCATTCATTTCAGCAATTGCTGCTTTCCAATTAAGCCTGCACAAAGCAGTTTACGGTGGAATGTGGAAGGTCGAAGTGGCGGATGTTGGTCTGTCAAGGAGTGGAAGCTCAATTTCGGCCTACATCATAAAATGTGTCCGTTTATTTATATGTGAATTCAAAAAGGATGCCTTCACCATAAGATTGGTGATTGGCTCATTTCGCTGTCAATCAAAAAGAGATTCAGCCTCAGACAGATCATCCAATCATCATGCAGAAAAGCTGAGCTTCCCGGCCAGCCTATAAACGCCCACTGTCCATAGACTCCCAGAGACGCTGGGGGTCCAACGGGCAGGACAAAACCAGCATTTATCCAATGACTCATCTCGTCTCAATGCATTGGGACAACCTACATTGAACTCTCTAGACGCCCAGCGTCCGCGCGGTCGACGCTCATCGTGCACACAGTATTCACTTATTAACCAAACCTCCTTGCATTTTCTATCCTTACCGATGGAAGTCTTAAGACTTCATCTCAACAATCAATTACTGTAATCCATAAGCAGTAGTTGCTGTGGGCAAAATGTCAGCTTCTCGAGACAAGGCTGTCTATGTCTTGAATATAAGTATCTTAAATCTGACATTTGAAAATGAGGCACACTTACCTCAAAAGAAAATACTGTAATGAATGCCAGTGCCCAAAAGCATTGGGACAATTTATATTCTGGACCGTAACAAATGAGCCTTAGTCACTTCTATTAAAAGGCCTGTCAACAGTACCATCTTGAATAAATCAGCAGGATGCACGGTATTATATGAAATCTGACCCGCAACAAGTTGAAGTTTCTTGCACCCTCTGACGTGTTGCTGTGCACACACACACACACACACACACACACACACACACACACATGCACGCACGCACATGCACGCACACGCACGCACACACACGCACACATCTGCTGTAGACAAAGATCTCGGAGAGAGATCAGTCAGTCAGGCCACTTAAACAGTCGGGCACAGGAACACCAAGTCTCAAGTACGTAAATCTCTGCACCCTAACGTTCTGCTTGCTTGCTTTCATGTGACGACAGACACCAGTACACAAGTACAGATGAAAGGATAGTCTTTCAACACTGAACGGAAACAAACAGGCTGAAGAGTCTCCCATATCTTCCCCCCTCCCGTGCGTTCTTCGTGCCGTCTTCCCAACATTCACAGGGGAGTCCTCCAAACCATCAGTTAAGCCTGCACAAGGAGTGATGCAGTTGCGGCTTTCCAGTTGGATCAGCCCTCAGGAAACTATTTGCTATCTGCAATAAATTATGATCACCAGACAGATTACATTAGATATGATCATTAGATGATTGAACTGTGTGTTCTTCTTTTTGATTTTCTTAACCATGATCTGTATTGCACCACCGGACTTTAAGGCACTTACCATTTTGCATTTAGATTGTGTCTAATTTTTTCATGATCAGATTTTTCTTTTGCATTTTATTTGTCTCAGTAATTGCATTCACCGTGTTTGTATTAACGATGATTCATGTGACTAAATGCATGATTTGGGTTCCACACCATTGTGACACCACGAGGCGCGAATAAAGGATGTTTGAAAAAAAAATCAGCATGCGTTGTATTATCATTTCCTCGAAACCTTAGCGCCACATGATACAAATAGAGATGATTTCTTCAATAATACATTTAAGGTGGTTCACATACAATGTTTGTCATATAAAAACAAATAAGTATGATCCTGGTGAGCTTGATGAATTTATATGCACATATGATCGCCATGACAAGGGAAAAAAATCAATAAAGGATCAATTCAGAGAAACGTCCCTCATTTGTGTTTGAATGTGCCATATCCAGTGGTTGTACGTGCCCAATCTCCTGCAAGGGAATTCACCAAATCGCCCTCTAATCGGGCTGACAGTTGGATAAAAGTGAAAAAAAGTTGGGACTTATTAAATTGTGAAGCATCTGTGTTTTCATACCAGAATGAGGACAAGTTTATGAAAATGGGAGGATGGATGGGTGGAGTTGTTTTTTTTTTAATTGTTATTCTAATTGCATGTGGTGACAATCTTAGTGCATATGGTCACAGCTGCAAAATTTACAATCCAAGCCTGAACAACATGGTGGCGATCCTAAAGTTGAAGCAAGCATTGACTTGTAAGCCGCCCGCAAAATGAAAAACAAATAAATAAATCTCAAAAAAATTAGTTTGATGGTGAATAGCAATAATTTGGGGCCAATTACAAAGACCAAAATTTAAAAAAAACTCTGACACCAAATTGCATCTGTAGCAAACGATTCATTCTTCAGTGACGCTTGCAACTTTAACTTATTTACCTTTACACATGGAAAAAGTGAGGAGCATTCATGTGAGAAGAGAGTATAACTTGGTAAAATTGATTAATTTCACACAAAAATGTTGAAACATGCCATCTGCACCACTTTTTCCTCCCGTCAACTTTCCATTGTTCTCCATGACCTCAAACGTCCCCAGAACCTCCCCACTTCACTGAGTGACTCTGGCAGTCTCAAGCACCCCAGTCAGGGAGCACATCTCTGTCTGACCAGAAGACGGCTCAAGATGAAAGCGTCACAAATCACTCCAAAGTCCTCTTAATGCTTTCTGCCCATGAATGAGGGGCTTTGACTTCAAGCAGTCACAGTCCATCCACACGTGGTTGGGAAGCAAAACAAATCACCCTCACCATTTCCCTCGATATCGTCCTTAATTAAATTTTTTGGTGAAAATGGAATTTGTCTCAATCAGTTCGGATTGACTTGAATCAAATCTTGCCTCATAGTAATTATCTACCTGAGAATTCTCTGCCTTTTACTTGGATGCAAACATTAGTTCACTTCTACTTTAAATCACTTCGGTTAAGTTGTCAAACTCAAGGCAAGGATTGAGCTGGCCCACCACATAACTTTGTGTGGCCCGCGCAAAGCAAATCAAGTATGTTGACTTCCAACCTGGCAAAAGCAAGATTGCTAATGTGAATCACTCAAAGGAGTTTGCCACAGTATCTAAGTGGGACTGCTCCCATATGATCTGCTCGGGAACGGCAGGACATTCAGTACAATACTTTGCGCTGGTTGGGTGATGCGTTCCATGTTCTTGCTCTTTGTTTTTGTTCCCGTTTTCTGCATTTGCCTTTGTAAGTAGATTTTCATTGTAGTTAGAGTCACGGTTTTTGTGTTACAGTAATCCCTCGCTATAACGCGGATCACCTTCCGCGGCTTCGCTGTTTCACAGATTTTCTAGTGCAGTTTTTTAAATGCTTTTTTTAAACAGTAAATTGTGTTCTGCATCCTGGATTGGCTGCGGGACTGACCAACGTGAACAGTCTCCGCACCTTGTCTCGGTACAGCTTGCCAAATTTACCTTTGCAAATTTTTGGTCTTTGGTTTCATTGTATCAGCCTCAGACAGATCATCATGCAGAAAAGCTGAGCTTCTGGGCCAGCCTCTAAACGCCCACTGTCCATAGACTCCCAGAGACGCTGAGCGTCCAACGGGCGGGACAAACCCAGTATTTATCCAATGATTCGTCTCGTTTCAATGCATTGGACAACCGACACTGAACTCTCTAGACACCTAGCGTCCCCGCGGTCGACGCTCAGCGTGCACACAGTTTAAAGCACAGTGAAGCTGCGGGAAAGAATGAGAAGAGAGTAGCGTCGTAACCAGTAACAAGAAGCTGATTCGGAACAAAAGTTAAGCACGTTGTCGCGCATATTTAGTCAATGACATGACCACACATTTGTAAGTACACACATATGTTTGATCACTTACTTTTGACATTTTAGGGGAAGCTGACACACACACACACACACACACACACACACACACACACACACACACACACACACACACACACACACACACACACACACATGCCCCCATGATGAGAAACAGCCTGACAAGGAGGCATGCGATGCACTTTGGCAGCCTGTTAACTATCGTAGCTCACACGTACCGTTTTAAAGTGCTGCCCTGGGCCCTCTAGATTCCTATTCTTTGCCCTTGCCCGTGCCCGTACACGAAGCAAACTCTGAATGCGAATAATGACAATAAAAGATATTGCGCAACAGGTCTGATCACAAGCTGCAATTGCAGACTGCTGAGCATGAACAACTTCAGGTGACGTAATCACGCGCCACCGTAGGTTAATGATTTACCTGCTTTATCTTATTTTATTTTTCTTTTTTTTGTTGTGAAAATGAGACTTATAGGTTGATTAGGGTGCAGCGTACAATAACACAAAATACATTACTAACATGTACAAAGACACACAAATGGTTGTTTTCTTTCTCCTCTACACCGCGCGGATCTACTTGGGACCTGTATCTATCGGTCGATCAGGATCGACATATTGGGCCCTGCTCTACACACATTGGACTCTACATTACAGTCATATGCACTCCCCTCACCCCCACCACCCTCATGTTATTCCGCTTGTCTGTCTACCTCCCTCTAATTGTTTATTGATTAAGATGATAGCCTGCGGATGAATGAGTTTTTATACCTGTTTAATTTGCAGAGAAGAGTCCTATACCTCTAGAACAATCGCCTCTGCATTGTATCCATAGTTCAGTATTGTATAATAACTGTAAAAAATAAAGCTGACTCTCAAATACCAAGTACAATTTTATTGTCAAATGTGCTGTATGTAAAACATACATATGTATGTAAAACATACAGCAAATTTTTGTGCTTTTTTTTTTTCTAAATCCTACTTCACGGATTTCACCTATCACGGGTTCTTTTTGGAACGTGACCCCCGCGATAAACGAGGTTATACTATATACACTTTCCGTTTATGTTTTTATACTTGCCTAGTTTTAGTTGTCCGTTTTCCTGTGTGGGTGTTCTTTTGTCGGACTAGCAAACTATTTTTGTTAAAAAACTTTTTTTGGTCAATTCTTTCCGTTTCTGGAATGCAATTCGAATTGCAGCGTTCCAGATATCTGACACAATTTTCCCATGGGAAAGCTCTTTGTGCCCCCACATCTGCGCGCTGAAGTATAACAGTGGGCCATAGTTCCAAGGTGGCTCCCCATCTAAGAGTAAACCGAACACTTCAATTTGTCGCACAAAGATTTTGGTGGCCGGAGATTTGGCAGGATGTCGTGGACTTCATCAAGGTTTGCTCCGCCTGTGCATGTGCCAAGACATCTCACCAAGATCCGGCTGGATTACTGTAACTGCTACCGGCTCCACCTCAAGCATGGCGATGGTTTTCCATCCTATAGAGGCAAGTCAGTCATACTTATCATCAGTTTTCCAGTTTGCCCACTTCATCGCACTACCAAATCTTCCAACTGTTTAAGAGACGACCATTCACCAGTGTTCCGCATTCATGGGATCCTGATGGACATTGTTTCTGACTGGGGTCCACAATTTGTCTCCCAGGTTTGGAAGCGGTTGTGCTGAGAACGGGGCCCACAGCGAGCCTTTTTTCCGCAACTGGCAATTTGATGGGCAAACTGAACGGAAAAACCAAGACGTGGAATCTACACTCCGCTGTCTATAATAATAATAATACATTTTATTTGTCAGCGCCTTTCACAGCACTCAAGGACACTTTACAACGAAGAGCAACAATAAAACCACAGATAAAATTATAATAAAAGAAGAGACAGATTTAAATAGAATATGCAAGTCTGAATAGGTGGGTTTGAGCTGGGTTTTTGAAGTGGGGAGAGAGTCAATGTTACGGATATTGGGTGGAAGTGAGTTCCAGAGGTTTGGGGCAGAGCGGCTGAAGGCTCTGCACACCCATTGTGCTGAGACGGGCAGAGGGTACAGAGAGGTGGAGGGAGATGGGACCTGAGTGAGGCGGGAGGGAATGGAAATCTGAAGAAGATCTGATAGATAGGGGGGGGGGGGCAAGGGTATGGATGGCTTTGAATGTATATAGAAGTATTTTGAAATTGATCCTAAGTTAATAGGGAGCCAGTGG
>CM031699.1:23826104-24163604 GCA_018466805.1 Hippocampus abdominalis
TTCTTCCCAGAGTTCGTACTCTTCAGCCCTTCCATCGAAAGTGGGCCATCTCGTCTTCGTCGTGTTCGCCATTTTGCGCTCTCTGCTATCTAGTTTCACTTGGTAGCTTACCCCGTCTTGCTAGCGCCGCACACCTCTCGTCAAACTTTCAGGATTCTTGTGTCTGCTGCCCTGGGCCCTAACCGGTTAGCAGAGTTGCTTTGCAGCGCGTGCAGTCTTCTGCCTTACATCCAAGAATGACACGTTGAATGAAGCGTTTCCATCGGCCATGTATCGCCGTGTTATTCCACAGGTGCAGAAAGAGAAAGAAAGAAAAGGCGTGTCCCTTTTTATAGTGCCAACCCACGTCCTCACCATGAACAAAAGTAATGTTATGTTGCCCTCTACGGCTCAGTCGTAAAAAGCAATCATACATCTTAACAGGTTCGGTTGTAAATTCAGGGTTTCGTTGTTTTTTTTAATGGATTGCTCAGTCAGCAAAATTGGTCTGGCCCAGCTCTGGTGCAGACACAGCATGACACTCGGCCCACATACCTCAATGAATGACGGTCCTGCAGTGGCCCACGTCTGGCATCCATGATGTCGGCCGCATTCGGCCCAGATCTGAGCCACATTGTTTAACCATATCTGGCCCTACTCCGGCCCTACGCCGGGCCAGAACAGGTTCCTGATATCAGCCTTAATTCAACCTTAACTAAGCCACATCTTTCATGAGCCATATTTGACCCACATTTCGTTTTTTGAAAAAAAGTCTCAAAACGACTGTTATAAAAATATGTTTATTGTCAAATTTGTGAACCTCACATATATCTCCACATACACTGGAAAAATGCACTTTTCTTTATTCAACAGTGAACACAAAGTTATTTAACAGTGAACACAAAGTCTAAATTGGGATGCAGGTTACTCTTGAACGGCATTTTTCTATTCATCAAATTGTTGCGCTCTCCATGCCCTCTTTTCTTCTCATGCTCTCCTTCCTGTCACCATCCCGATCAGGAGCCAGACGTAGCCATCTTTTGATTGTGACATCAATTTCCTGGTCTGAGGCCCAAGATGTTAGGCTGTTAGGTCTCACAGCGGCTGTAAGAACTGTAAGAAAACAAGGATGGACAGTGTGTTAGGAAAACAAACATTTGTACATGTCATGACCAATGAATGGTCAGTAAAAATAACCCCTGAAATTTCGTAAATTAGGTGTGACACTGTGGGGCGGAATATTTGCCACCAAAAACTAAACGTGAATAACTTTTAAATAGTTTATACTGAATTTGAATTACATGAATTTAAGTTAAGTGGCTCGGATAATGGATGGATTTGTATATTTTACTCTAAATCATATTGAATAACGGAATCTGAATTGTACAATCTGAATTTGAAAGGATAGACTTTTTTTCTTTGAAACTGTATTTGATCCTCACTGAAAATCAAATTCTGTTTATTTTTATATTCAGTCTTACAAATACAAAACTTTTCATTTCAATGTTAGATTTAGCAGGTTCACGCCCAGCTTGGCCCTGCGATTGGCTGGCAACTGATTCAGGGTGTCCCCCGCCTACTGCCCGAAGACAGCTGGGATAGGCTCCAGCACCCCCCGCGACCCTCGTGAGGATCAAGCGGTTCGGAAAATGGATGGATGGATGGACGCCCAGCTTGCATATGACGTAGCTGAGTGGTTTATTTTCAAAATGTGCGCGCTTCAGTCTCGATTTACATACGGCGGGTAACAATTTTAGAAAAATAAATGTAAATAACCCTTAAACTGTAGCACAATATATTTTTAATATTTCCCTATGCCACCATAAAGAAGTCAAATCTGTGCTTGGAGCACATACAACCAACCGCGAGGTTCACACCCAGTGAGGGCCCCGGCAGGGCCCTCGCCTGATTATTGTTTCAGGAGGGTTGTGGGACGGCTAAACCAACTCCCCTCCGTTCCAGCGGGGCGAGCACTGGGTGCCTCACCTTCGGGTGAGACACCACCTCCTTTCCGGGCCGGCTGGTGGGCATTTAGCCGCGTCAGGGGCCCAAGAGCCCCGGCATTCCCACTCGCGCTACTCGGAGACATCCCACCACGCGAGGCTGCGAGTGCTGTTTTTCTTATTATTTCTTCTTCTTCTTAATTAGCGGGTGGCAGCTAACGTTTGCGGTGCATCACCACCTCCTGTATCGGAGTGTAGCAACACTTGACTGTTGGATATTAAAGTGCGGACGTGAAAAAAAACAAAAAACACGAAAATTCAAAACTTGTACTTGTACCTTCTTTCGCTGACGCCAGTCGACTTCAACATAATCTTACTTGACCACGTTTAATTTGTGTGCGCGCACTAGCGAGCGTGCACAAGAATTAGTAGGTAAATGTGTGTGCGTGCACCTCGGGAGTGCGCGCGTGTGTGCGCGTGTGCGTGTGTGCGCGTGTGTGTGTGTGTGTGTGTGTGTGTGTGTGATGAATGGAATTCTGCATAGGTGTGCAATTGTAAAACAAGGCTGTGTGTAGAAAAAAAAATCTGAAACTGCATTTAAGGGTGGCTCAATACTGGCTGGCCATATACGGGCCGGAGTTGTAAATTTATTTCTGGCCCAAATACTTCACTCCACAACTGGCCCAAATCTGGTTTGCCAGAGTCAAGCCAGTGCCTCCTTTGCCACGCCTGGGCCGTGTTCGGCCCACATGCATTATGCCAGTGCCGACGCAAGGCCAGCTGTGCCAGCTTCACGCCGAATTTGGGCCAGATGCCTTTGCTGACTGGGAAAAGGATAGATGGAATCCTTTGAATGCAGTTTTATTGAAAGGGGCAAAAAGGGCTTCACCGCAGCACGTTCGAGAACACTCTTCACAGTTCACAACTAAAATCACTTTCTGCTTTCCCTTACTTCAACAGCCAATCAGAATCTACCAACATAAAATCATGTCTATACTCTCTTGTCGAAAAATTCACTTCACGTGGGCTTTTTCATCTTATCTTGTGACATTTGACGGGGTTTTATTTCGTTTCCGGAAGACTAAGAAAGCAATGTGTTTTTTTAAAAGTAGGAAACAAGTCGTTATTTCACCTTTCTTTTAATTTGGAAACACCAAGATTTAAATACAGCTTGATACTCTACATTTTTGTCTGTAACGAAGAAGAAAAAGTCGAAAAACAGGTAGATATTAATTTTTGAACGAAAATAGAATTTGGCACAAGACACAAATGGAAATACAGTAAGGGTTTCTTTTTCGAATCCCGGAAGTTTTCACCGACAGCATTCCTCCTACTGACCAGGGGAGGGTGAGAACGTAACGCCTGAAGACGATATCGTGACCTGTTCTGTAATGATCCATTTCTTTCCTGAATTCCACACACGAGCTACCGGTGGAGAAAATTATCTTACAGAAATATAGAATAATGAAACAAACAAACAAAAACGAGAAAAGTAGTCCAAAAAATGAATGAAAATCAGAAATTGCTGTTGAATTCTGGTTTAAATAATAATCATACCTCCACCACTATGGCTACTAGGAATAATAACAAATATTTTCAGCATTCCCGCTTGGGCGACAAAATAAACTTGGGTCACAAATGCTCCACAACCAAAATAAAACAAAAAAAACCCCAACACTTTACAAATACTGTGCAACGGCCGATGGATGTGTGACATCAGTGATGTCTTCACAGATATAACATCACAGGAGCTGACCAATGTTGTGGTGACAGCAGTTTATTCCCGTTATGCTGACAGCAAAATGGGGATGGGTGTCATCTACGAGAGCAAATGGCATTCTTTCGATTGAAAGATGGTCCAGCTTAAACATGAGTCATTTCCACAAGGAACTTTAAAAAAGTTGAACAAAACATGTCAAACATTTATTCAACTATTTAAGAGCACCGAATTAACTCAGCACACACAAACTAACTACAAGAAGCTTGCTACATCCATCCTTCCATTTTCCAATTCGCTTATCCTGACAAAAGTCATGGGGGGTGCTGGAGCCTCTCCCAGCCATCTTTGGGCAGTAGATGGGGAACACCCTGAACTGGGTGAGAGGCAATCTCAGGGCAGACAGAGATGAACAACCATCCGTGCTCACACTTGCAACTAGGGACAATTTTAGAGTGTTCAATCAGTCTGCAATGCATGTTTTTGGAATGTGATTCAAGTGATGAGTTCATCAGCAAGCTCTGTCGAGGCCTAAACAATTGAATCAGGTGTGTTGGAGTCGGGCGGCACCTAAAACAGGCAGGATGTGGCTCTCCAGGAACCGGGTCTACGAATCTACCCCTGCCTTGAATCTGGTCTGGTTGTGCTAAAACAAAAAATCATTAATTTATCTATTTTTTAATGAGGTGAAATTTTAGTCATTGATGGAGAGTTAACATTGACTTAATTTTCTCTCGCAACTTCAGAACTCTTCATGGTGGTTTTCATTCTCTCTGGGTGAACTCGTCGTTGCCTGGCCGCCAAGAAATTATTTTAAAACATTATTTTAAATTCAAACCGCTGGCTGTTTGAAAAGCTTTTATTTTGAAGGTGGTCAATGGTGCTCGCTGTCGGCAGATTTCCGTCATGCAGAGTATTAACAATTGGTGGCTTGACAGCTGTACGGAACTGGGGCGCGTTGAGGGACAGACAACCCTTGACGAAAATCTCCTGAATTTGTCTTCAACGTGCTCAAACCTCCACAATCATCTCGCTGGACTAAAACATCTTTCGTTGAAGCTTCGTGTCCGATGAAAGTCTTCTCGGTGTACATTGCTGTTTCTCGGCCTAGTTTAGCTTCGGTTAGCTTGCGAGCCGCTAACAAAGAGGCCCTCGTGCTCAACTCATCGCTGCACGGAGATGGTAATCGTAACCATGTGCACAAGAAGGACATTAAAATACGAGGAGGAACTTTGTAAAGGAAAAGAGGACCACAAGGGACAACGTCAACTGCTGGACGCCATTGGCAGGATGCAGCCAAGAATTGTTCTTCACAGATTAGGTTGGGTCACGCTGTTCGTCTCACTTGTTTCGTACTCTTTCTGAATAGCCTTCACATGCTGTCTTTCTTTTACGCAGTGTGTGTGTGTGTGTGTGTGTGTGTGTGTGTGTGTGTGTGTGTGTGTGTGTGTGTGTGTGTGCATACATATCAAGTTCAAGGACAAGTTTATTGTCAAGTTTGGCTGCCGCTGCTCAACCCATACAAGTTGTACTTTGTCAAGGCGCTTATAAACATCCATCCATCCATTTTCCGATCCACTTCATCCTCACAAGGGTCGCGGGAGGAGGTTTGGGGGGTGTTGCTCGAACCGTTCCCAGCTGTCTTTGGGCCGTAGGCGGGGGACACCCTGAACTGGTTGCCAGCCAATTGCAGGGCACACGTAGATGAACAACCATTCGCGCTCACAGTCTCACCTCGGGACAATTTCGAGCAGGCGTCGGGAACCTTTTTGACTTAGAGAGCCATGGAAGCAAAATATTTAGAAATGTATTTCAGTGAGAGCCATACAATATTGTGTATTTTTAAAGTGAATTCAACAAAATGTCAGTATAATACGCCTCTGAATGTATTCTTTTAAATAATCATGTTAGGTGGAGAAAAACAATTGTGTGTTTCCGGTCACGCGATCAACCAAGAATTTCTACGTTGAAAATGCCGACCGTAAGGTTTTGTTTTTTTTCAAACAACCCTCTACATCGTTGTGTAGAGGGTTTACATCAGTGCAAACTCTCGCGATATTCATGATGAGCGCTTGCGTCGTTTGCCCTGTCGTCTGTCAACAACATTGAATCAAGGCGGCGGCTGCGATCTCCGGCGACAGTTTGAACCGCGTTTTCTGTGTTGCAGTCCTATAATGTTCAGAAAATAGCATCCACTGATGTATCGAAAATATTCAGCAAACTATTTTATGAACACCACGGGCCGAGTATAAACCACGTGAAAATAGCACAGTGTCAATGTGCCAACGGGGAATCCTATGACATTGATGATATGGATATGTCAGTGTTTCAAGTTTTAAATACTTTACCTGACCTAAGATCGATTCGATTTAGATTAAAGAGCACTTTCAAACAGCCATCGCTGCATACAAAGTGCTGTACATGGAGCAACTAACATATACAACAGTAAAGCAACATTGGCCATTAATATAAAAGACGCGCAAAAGTTTTGGCTAGCGTTCTTCAGCAAAATTGAGGTCCAACCAGCCGCCACAGCGATTGTTAACACTCTGCATTACGGTAATGTGGGGCCGTCGAGCGGCGTTGGCCACATTCAAAATAAAAGCCTTCCAACTGATGCATGCACATCAGTGTTTTGTTTGTTTTTGTAAATCTCAATGGTTAGCCACTTACAGAAACAATCAGGGCGGAGATTAAAATATAGATTAACGCAATAAAAAATTTAAAAAAACGGCTAATTGTGATGTAATTAATTTGTGTGTGTGTGTGTGTGTAAAAAAAAAACCTTATGATGAATGGATCCCTTGCCTGGATGTTTTTCAATGATGGGTCACCAGGGCCCCCCTCTGAATCCAGGCCTGGAGATGGGGCTCGTTGACGAGCGCCTGGTGGCCAGGCCGACACCCATGGGGCCCGGCCGGGCTCAGCCCGAAGAGGCAACGTGGGTCCCCCTTCTCATGGGCTCACCACCCATGGGAGGGGCCAAAGGGGTCGGGTGCAATGTGAGCCAAAGGCGGGGACCCTGGCGGTCTGATCCTCGGCTGCAGAAGCTAGCTCTAGGGACGTGGAATGTCACCTCTCTTGCAGGGAAGGAGCCCGAGCTGGTGTGCGAGTAGAGAAATTCCGACTTGATATAGTCGGACTTCCTCCACACACAGCCTGGGTTCTGGTACCGGTTCTCTCGAGAGGGGCTGGATTCTCTTCCACTCTGGAGTTGCTCATGGTGAGAGGTGTAGAGCAAGTGTGGGCATATTCATTGTCCCCTGGCTCAGCACCTGTACATTGGGGTTCACACTGGTAGACGAGAGGGTTGCCTCCCTCCGCCTTCGGGTTGGGGCGACGGGTCCTGACTGTTGTTTGTGCGTGGAGAGTACTCCTGCTGGGAACTCCCTTGTTCTGCTGGAGGACTTCAATGCTCACGTGGGCAATGACAGTGAGACCTGGAAGGGTGTGATTGGGAGGAACGGCCCATTCGATCAGAATTCGAGTGGTGTTTTGTTATTGGACTTCTGTGCTCGTTACGGATTGTCCATAACAAACACCTTTGTGCAAGTGTGCGTGTACATAGACACTGTTATAACCCACTTCTCGCGGTTAATGGGGACCAGGCCCTTGCCTCGATGAGTGAAAACCCGCGAAGGTTGATTGTTTTTAGCTATCATACATTTGCATATTATTCAAAATAAATCGATTATGCTTGCAATGAAGAACGCTGATGCCTGCAATAATGAATTGATTATTCCTGTAATGAAGAACACTTGTGCTTTTAATAAAGACATAATGATGCTTTTAATAAAGATATGTTCACGTTTACAATAAAGAATTCTAAATGCACTGTGTGATAGTTGAGTGACGCAACCACCTTTCTGAGAAAGTGGTTGGAAAGAGATAAGTATTGCGACAAAACAAGAGCAAAGTCGGACGCTGCCAACGCCAGCTGCAACTTGGTGTTTTTGTCATGATTGCACACATGTACGTAATTTTCACTCACATACACACCCAAAGTCTAACAAATTCGGTGTGTCTTCAACAGCCCTCACCCACCGTTGTATTAGATTCCCATTGAGAAGTAAATTAGAGGGTGAACGGGGAGATCCTTGGGGTCACGTACAAAGAACTGGAACCTTCCCCCTTCGAGTGATTGGTACCAGAATCCAGTGTGTCCTCTCCTCATTGGGTCTTTTTATGAATGTCTAGTTCAGTGTTTTTCAAACCCTGAGTCAGGTGTGCCGTTGGAAATTATCCAATATGTATGCCTGTGCGGTCGAGTGCCTGGAAGAGTAACCATGTAGTACTCTTCCATACCGATAGGAAGCAGCAGCTGCTAGGAAATTGCCTTTCGCTTCGAGACAAGCAAAATTTCTGACGCGAGGCAATACAATGAAAGGTATCTTTCCCTTCCTAGAGAATCTTTGGCCACAAACAATTTCATCGGATAAGCGGTAGAAGATGGATGGATGGATGGATTTACCGGAGATGCAACCCCACCAATGTTCCCTCTAAGCACACTGGTCGCACACTCTCAGCGCACCAGAAAACCTATCGAGCGCAGTGAACGCACTGCAAATGAATTAGATTTGAACTTTTTTTTTCTGAATCAATTTGCTGTGTAATTCAGTGAGTGACAGGTCTCCAGCCAATCACACGATACGATGCAATGACGGCATGCAGCCAATCACGGCATTGACAGGACTTGCACATGTTCTCTGCTCCATAACGAAAACAGGGCGCGATCAGTGACGCTAATGCTAATCCTTTATCATGGCGAAATGACCGGGCAGTTAATGTGGTACGTCGACTCCCCAAACCAAAATAAGAATGAACCGTGTTTTTTTTTAAGTTGGAATGGCTGTCGGAATATGTGCAAATAGAAGAACAAGCAGTGAAACTCTGTGAGATATATATATCTATATATTTTTTCTTTCCCCCTCCCAATTTTGCTGCTATAGACTGCTAATTTCCCCCAGTGTGGGACATATAAAGGTTATCTTATCTTATATTTTCTTTTTTGAGTGAGAAAGGTCTGCTCTACAAAACATAAGATAAGAAAACCTTTATTAGTCTTGCAATGGAGAAATTCCCAATTCACAGCAGCAAAGTTATGAAAGGAAGAAGTAGAAGAACAAAATATAGGAGCTGCTGGAAAGGCATGCAGCAAAGCTGAAGCTGTTAGCAAATTTTCCGATGGAAAAATGCGGACTAAATGGAAGCCGGACTACCTCAAGCGATAAATTCAGCAGAAAAGTCATTTGAATGATGTTGGAATTATACAAAGACTCGAGATGGGAAAAAGGATTGGTACAATATTGCGGGAGCGCGTAAGCGACCAGGAAAAAAAGAACCGGCTGTCACACAGAAAAAAATTCGACCCTGAGCATTTTGTCTTAATTGACTATATTTTACTTGCCATTAAAACTAATGCACCAAATATTGGATTGATGTTGATTTGATTCCTATCCAATGTCTTATAATATTGCTTTAATTTTCAATGTTTAAAAAATGCGTATCGTAACATAACACTGATTTGTTAAAATACACTTTTTTCACATCTTCAGGCGGTGGTGTGTCGTGGGATTTTTTTCGATGAAAGAAATGTGCCTTGGCTGGAAAAAGATTGAAAAACATTGGTCTAATTGATAACCCTGACACATTTTGTCAGTGTATGTGGGTACCAGCATGTTTAAGATATGAAAACAGTGATTCTACTTCACATATTTGACTACTACCTGTTCAGGACTGCCTACAATATCTAATTTATTCCACTTCCTATGTCTTGTGTTTTTATGTCCTGTTTTTATTTAATATTTCTCTTATTTACTTTTTATACTGCATTTCCTCTTTGTCTGTACAGTGTCCTTGGGTGACATGAAAGGCGCTTTTAAATAAAATGAATTATTATTATTATTTATTACTATAGTACATGTATTTACTTAAATATTTAATTTAAGAAAATATTATACAATCATTGAAATTCATCATCACTGTCCCCTGAGACAGGCAAAGAGACTTGTGATGGTGGGGTCGAAGGCGGCTCTCATTTTCCGCTCTGACGGTGTTGCCGCCGTTAGCCTCCAGCTAGCTCCTGCCGACGTGTTTATGATAAGATAATTCATCGGTTTTGATTAGGAGGAGGCAAACAGAAACGGGCTGCTGCTTTCGGTGAAGCCCAAGACCAATCTCTCTCTCTCTCTCTCTCTCTCTTTCTGTGTCTCTCTCTCTCACCCCTCTTTCTCGCACTCTCTCGCTCGTTTTCTCTCTGCCCGCCGCGCACGAAGCAAATAGAAGAGACAGTATGCCAGAGAATTAACAGCATGACGTGACACACAAAAGACTTCCCAAGTGTCTCGTCACACTGGGCGGGGCTGCAAAGATACGCAGCCAATCAGCTCACAGGATGAATCCACTTGTGCTGTCATTGGTCGACATCGCACCAGAAACCAATCATGCGCCTTGAGGGAGTGGCCATTGCCTAATAGTACAGTCATGTACAAAACCTCCGAATTGTTAGGCATTTTTTTTTCTGAATACAGTACTTCGGAAAAAAAATTAAAATGTGATGTACCGAACCGGCGATAAATGAAGCGCGAAATAGCGAGGGATCAATGTATAGTAATTGCGTTTTTTCGCGGTCCAGAAACGTCCCACGAAAGGTGAAAATCACGCAGTAGAATTTGCGCTCTGGACTTATCAACCACTCAAAAATGTGCAATGTCACGCTCTGTGCAAGTCTTTTTCACAAATACCCAAGGATAAAAAAAATAAATAAACCACCACCATGGATAAAAATAATCAAAGAAAGAAAAATCCACCACTAATATGTGATGCTGGTCATGTAACATTTTGAGTTATAATCTGAACTAATCTAGCTCTTTGAGGAACCTTCATTGTAATTATAAACCAGAATTCCATGGGTGTTTTTGTCTTCTTGTGTCTTTAGATATCAGCGAAGATGCTTGTCCTGAGCGGCTGGATGCAGAGCCCTTTCACATTAAAGAGGAAGAGGAGAACAAAGAGAAAGAACAGCAGGTCCTATACTTTAAAAGAGAGGAGGAGCCAAATTACCCTTGCACGAAAGATGGTGATAACACAACATCAAATTATGATGATTATGAGGATAAAGAGTCTGATGGTGATCTGACATGTCACACTGACAACAAACCCTGGAAATGTTCTCAGTGTGGGAAGATGTTTAATTGTCAGAGTGATTTGAAAAGACATGTGAGAATCCACACTGGTGAGAAGCCTTTTGCCTGCTTAGTTTGTGGCCAAAGATTCTCTCAGAAGGGAACCTTAAAAAAGCACGGAAGAATACACACTGGTGAGAAACCTTTTTCCTGCTTAGTTTGTGGCCAAAGATTCTCTCAGACGAGAACCTTAAAAAAGCACGGAAGAATACACACTGGTGAGAAACCTTTTTTCTGCTTAGTTTGTGGCCAAAGATTCTCTCGTAAAGAACACTTAAACGATCACAAAAGAACACACACTGGTGAGAAACCTTTTGCCTGCTTTGTTTGTGGCCAAAGATTCTCTAGGAAGGGAAACTTAAAAATACATGCGAGAACCCACACAGGTGAGAAACCTTTTTCCTGCTTAGTTTGTGGCCAAAGATTCTCTCAGAAGGGAACCTTAAAAATACACACCAGAACACACACTGGCGAGAAACCCTATTCATGCTCAGTTTGTGGCCAAAGATTCCCCAGGAAGGGAAACTTAAAAGAACACACAAGAACCCACACTGGTGAGAAACCTTTTGCCTGTTCAGATTGTGGCCAAAAATTCTCTCACAAGAAAACCTTAAAAACACACACCAGAACCCACACTGGTGAGAAACCTTTTGCCTGTTCAGATTGTGGCCAAAGATTCTCTCATAAGGAAAGCCTAATTATCCACACAAGAACCCACACTGGTGAGAAACCTTTTTCCTGCTCAGTTTGTGGCCAAAAATCCTCTGACAAGAGGACCTTAAAAAAACACACCAGAACACACACTGGTGAGAAATCTTTTGCCTGATTGTGGCAAAAGATTTCGTCAGAAGACACACCTAAGAGGACACACAGGAACACACACTGGTGAGAAACATTTTTCCTGCTCAGTTTGTGGCCAAAGATTCTCGTGGAAGTCTCAGATTAAGAATCACAAGTGTGATGATGAGATGAAATTTTCCACTCCCATCTAATCAGGCTTCATCAGGCAAATTGTATTTTCATCTACCTTCTTATTTAGATGCTGAGGTTTTCTTTAGCTTGAGTGCATTGAAAGGTGTTTTTTTTTCTTTTTGGTTGTTGTAATGAATTAGAAAATTAGCATTGCTAATGATGTTAATACTTTTGGATTCTTCATATATATATATATATATATATATATATATATATATATATATATATTCAGGGGCGGCCCGGTAGTCCAGTGGTTAGCACGTCGGCTTCACAGTGCAGAGGTACCGGGTTCGATCCCAGCTCCGGCCTCCCTGTGTGGAGTTTGCATGTTCTCCGGGTGCTCCGGTTTCCTCCCACGTTCCAAAAACATGCATGGCAGGCTCGTTGGGCACTCTAAATTGTCCCTAGGTATGAGTGTGAGCGTGGATGGTTGTTCGTCTCTGTGTGCTCTGCGATTGGCTGGCATCCAATTCAGGGTGTCCCCCGCCTACTGCCCGAAGACTGCTGGGATAGGCTCCAGCACCCCCCGCGACCCTAGTGAGGACGGAGCGGTTCGGAAAATGGATGGATGGATGGATATATATTCAGTGTATATATATATATGCTCCGGTTTCCTCCCACATTCCAAAAACATGCATGGCAGGCTGATTGGACACTCAAAATTGTCCCTAGGTGTGAGTTTGGGCGTGGATGGTTGTTCGTCTCTGTGTGCCCTGCGATTGGCTGGCAACTGATTCAGGGTGTCCCCTGCCTACTGCCCGAAGACAGCTGGGATAGGCTCCAGCGCCCCGCGACCCTAGTGAGGATCAAGCGGTTCGGAAAATGGATGGATGGATATATATATATGTATATATATATATCCATCCATCCATTTTATATACACACATGGCTCTGAGTTGTGGTTTTTAAATGTAATTTGTTTTAAATTTTATTGCTTGGTTCTCAACGAAGCTCGCCACTCAGTCCATGTGCTGTCTTTGTCTAAACTTTTCCTAGCCTCCTGCCGTATTTTCAACCTAAAAACAAACATGGAATTGGTTGGCTGTTCTCTCGATGCCATCGACAAATTTTCTTGGCGAGAAGAGCAGGCAGTGGGGAGCCTACTTGCCCCTCAGGGACTTTTGCTGCTGGGTGCACCCTAGGTCCCTGGAGGAGGTGGAGAATGGTGTGCCTGTCAACACCGTCCGTTGAGGATGTGGAAGTAATCTACATTATCAGCCTTCTGATAACAGGTATGCTGCTGTTTGGCGTTAGCAGTTTCCTGATCTATCGAAAAACAGGACAGGAGTGGCTATATTGGAAGACGCTGCCGGTCTAAGGATGGCAAAGTGCGGATGTCCAACACTCAGACTTAGACTGTGCTCAGCCGCAAACTGATGCGGCTTTGAGCGGCGCTGCACGATGGGCAACAACTTGGTGAAACTGGAATTCGTGCTCAAATATTGAAAGAAATCGTGGATTTGGCTGATCGGCGCCATTTGGAGAGTCAAGCCACAGAGTCTCAAGGCTGTCTTGAACTGATAGGCAGCCTGCCACCAAAACATCTGCGATCTCAACCTTCCCCCGATGAAAGTACGCATGGAAGCTAGTGCCCTACCATCACCCCCTCCTTCTCGGCCATAGACTGATAAGCAAGGGCTGTAATCATGAGGTAATCTTGATGTAGCAGCTGTGGTCTGACACGCCCACACAAACAGACAATCACATTCGCATACATTCCCTTGTATCACCGCCTTCATTGTTTATGTCTTGTGACCTTTTGTAATTGTCATATGCTCTTGCTGGAGTTTTTTTTTGCCTAACTCAAACTATCCTCAAAATGAGGATAGTTCGAGCGTGTTTTTTTTTCTCCCCCTCTCCTTCCTTTGTGCTTTCTTCCGACTTCCGGGCTGAGTGAACGCTGGCGCGTTTGGCTGCCGCTGCTCAACCCATACTGTGTTTTATTGTTTTGTTCCTGATTGTAAAGTGTCCTTGGGTGTCTTAAAAGGCGCTTATAAACAAAATGTATTATTAGTATTATTATTATTATAAATGGAAAAAAAAATAAGGAGCTACTTAATAGTGCTATGACGATGAGCAATTTCAAAGGAGGTCTAGTAAACAAGCATTTGGCATTGGTACAAGAGTTGAGAGCAAGGCGAATTATCCGACAATTGGCGATAGCTTGGCAGTCTCTTTTAACAGGTGACAGATAATGACATGAGGAACAGGTGAAGAATGGCAAGGAAAGAACCTCCACTGCCAGCTGCGGGAGACGAAACAAAACCATGATGGTTCCCGCACCACCCTGCCAAAGGACGCCTCCTGGACTACCTGTACCACTCTACTTAGGAAATTAATGTACATCTCAGTTCCCAAAAATCTGATTTTTCTGGCTATTCCTTGATGGGTCAAGCATTAAAGGGTTAATTGGCTCTGAAATATTCTTTTTTGTATCTTGAAATTTCTTTCATAACTAGAGGCAATATTTTCCTGTTGAGGTGTTTCATAACTTGAAAATTTCGGATAAAGAGATGTTCTTAAGTAGATGTACCACTGTACAGTATTCAATATACATGAGCAGAATTGAAATAAAATATCGAGAACCTAATTTTTTTGCATTATTTTGTGTACGCAAGCAAAGAAAACAAACTGATTGCACGACTACAAAAGTAAAGTCCTAAAATACAAATACATTTGTAATGATTTTTTAAATAAGAACATTTTAGTTGGCACCAAATACCCGAATTAATAAAAATAAATAAGCATAAAAAATCATAATAATGCCAAAACAATTCATGTAAATAATTCATGTAAACAGGCTTGGGGCTTCCAACACGTTGATTTTTTTTGCAATTTTATGCCATTATTTATGCACACATGGAATAAAATATGACTTGTACAACCATGACAGAGTGGAAGAGTTTCCTTTTTTTCACAGCACAAGATTACCAACAGAGAGTAGGGAATGTCCCCAAGTAAATTTTGAAAGTTAAAATCTTATCCAAATTGTCAAAATTAATCTTTGAGGGGAAAAAATTCTGAGACTAAAATAATTTTTCTATTGCATGAATGAAGCTTTTGAGGAAAAAGTATTTATCTTTCACGAAATTGTTGAGTGGCTTTGGATTCAGTAAAATATTTCAATTTTTCTTTCAAGGAATAAAAAGTATTTCTGTTTTATTCAGAAAACAATTTTTTGAAAGCAGGACCAGTTCCACAAATAAACAGCGCCCTCCAGTGACATCTACGGGCATGCCCGCCTCCCTCCTCAGGCGATGACCCTCCTGTGGTTGTCTGCAGCGGTGGTGGGGATGCCCAACCCGAGTCAACGGGACCTGCTGAAAGTGCTGATGCGCCTGGAGGTGTCCAGGCAGACGGGCGGCGACGCTGCGACGCGGCACTCACACCAGCCAACGTTTCAGTCTCTTTTGGCCCCCGAGAGAGAGAAAACCTGGAGCCGTCCCTGCCGTCAACAAAGTGCGACCGTGCGGTGCGTCAAATTGTGCACCTTCATTGTCGCGTAAACAGACATTCAGTTCTGACAGCAATTTAA
Source organism: Hippocampus abdominalis (assembly GCA_018466805.1). Lineage (NCBI taxonomy): Eukaryota > Metazoa > Chordata > Actinopteri > Syngnathiformes > Syngnathidae > Hippocampus > Hippocampus abdominalis. The sequence goes on from CM031699.1 coordinate 23,841,435, forward strand.
CGGTGCAACGGGGACCTCGTGTGGACAAATGGTGGTACAGGCATTCGGACAGTTCTGGCCTCTTGTGACATCATTGTTGTCTTCCGCGATGGAAAAAATCCCCCCAAATTCTTATGAAATGTGTTGGAAATAACGTTTGGTTTTATTTGATTTATTTTTGGGGGGGGGTGCATATCGATGTCTTTTCAAAACATGTCCAGAAGTGTTTGTGCCGAACATTGCGCTTGCGTTGAACTACGAAGAGTCGGCAAGCGTCCACTTGGGGGACAACTCACGTGAGCTCGTCAAGCACCAAACGGTGTCCAAAAGCTCCTCGATGATGTTCTGCAAACAAAAACAGAAAAGGTGAGTCACTTTTTTTTCTCCATTCCAAAAACGTGGACATTTTTTCGATTTGAGTTGGAATGCTTGGGGGGTTAACGATGCATGTTTGTTGTGTTTTGTCATATTACAAAGTTCAATTACAGTATTCAATTTTGCGAGGGAGTGTGTAGTGGTCGTGGTTGGGATTTTTGTTTGACACGTGCAAAGCTTGTTAACACAAATGAAACGAGTGCTTCTACAAATCCCAATGGCACATATATCGTTACCATAAATAAACTCTGGCCACTGTAGGCTTTTATATGGTCTATTAAGTGCCACATAAAGACTTTAAAAGGGTTCAAACATTCAAATTCCAAGTGTGATGATCGTCCATGATCCACAACACTTGCGGCGCAGTGCAGAGATGAGGCCAAATGACAGGAGTATCTCTCCAGTCAATATTTCCTCACGTTGCAGTCTCATTTTCGTTCGAATCATAATCGGTATCTTCGTGAGTAAAAGTTCTTGGGTGCCTTAATGCTTCGCGATCAAACTTGGGACGTGTGATATTAATTTGAGATTTTCTTCAACTATTTTCCACTCATAATAAACATAGTCGGTATTTGACGCTAGCTCACAAGAATAAAAAAAATACTAATAATTAAAAAGAAAACCAGCCAATGATCGGCATAATGGATGCTACTCCGGTCTAGAAACCCGCAGAGGGCCGAATCGAGTGGTGCTCATTCAGTGATGTTCATGCTTCCATAATATTGCAAAGAAGAATAAGCCAATGAGGAACTTGATAATTGCCTCCCCATAATAATACAATTCAGAGGTAGTTCCCCCACGACCCTGTTCCGGATACACAGTGTTGATCCACCAGACCCTCTCAACACAGGTCCAGTCTTTTGCTTATTTTTTCTCTCCATGTTCTCTTTCACTGTCGTTATGCTACGTGGCAAGCAAATTACTGCCCACTTACAAGTGTAGCTAAAAATGTGAAAGCGGTGAAATTGAGGTATGTCATCACAGAACCTCTTCCTTCCGTGCTTTTATTTTGGAGAGTACACTTACAGGGACCATGTGTGTCTTTTTCCCTTTACCAGGCTGGGCCCGAGGGTGCTCCCACACCTGCAGCTGATCAGCAATCACCTCCTGCTTATAAGAGCTCTGCTGATCTGTAAGCGGGTGCCAGAGGATTCTCACATTATGAGTAGTGATGGCAAAATGAAGCCTCATGAAGCAATGAAGCTTTGCAGCCAATTGGTTTGCACATGTAGCAAAGCTTCATGGTGCTTCATTTACTCTATGGTGCCATCAAGTGGTCTCTTAAGCCCAAGAGGTCAACAGTGTTCAGAATTCAACGGCTATTTGCTTAAGACAAAGATATGAATGTGCTTGTGTTAGTAATTTAGCATGTGAACAAAATACAGCAAGTGCTAAGTATAATTTATTATTCATTTTTATTTAAAATTAATAGCTTTCCCACAGTGGCTGGCTTAAAACGGTTTCCTTATTTGGATAATATTTCATCAGCTTTAGAAATATGATTTCCCAAGGCACAGATGACGCTGGGGTGCAGAAAAATGCGAGTGCCAGTTTACATCAATTTGGGTAATAATAATAATAATAATACATTTTATTTATAAGCGCCTTTCAGAACACTCAAGGACACTGTACAATCAAAAGCAATGAAACCACATATAAAATTATAAATAATAAATAATAAAAGAGGAGATGAGACTAAACAGAGTATGCAATTTTAAATAGGTGGGTTTTGAGACGAGTTTTGAATACGGGAAGAGAGTCAATATTACGGATGTCGGGTGGTAGTGAGTTCCAGAGTTTGGGGGCAGAGCGGCTGAAAGCTCTGCACCCCATCGTGCTGAGACGGGCAGAGGGAACACAGAGGTGGAGGGAGGCTGAGGACCTGAGGGAACGAGAGGGAACGGAAATTTGAAGAAGGTCAGACAGATAGGGGGGGGCAAGGTTATGGATGGCTTTGAATGTGAAGAGGAGTATTTTGAAGTTGATCCTCAGTTTGACAGGGAGCCAGTGGAGCTGCTGGAGGACAGGGGTGATGTGATGGAAGGAGAGGGGTTCTAGTGATGATACGAGCTGAAGAATTCTGAACCAGTTGAAGTTTATGGAGGAATTTGTGATGGACACCGAAAAGAAGGGAATTGCAGTAGTCAATACGGGAGGTGACGAGACTGTGGACAAGGATAGCTGTGGTGTGAGGGGTGAGAGAGGGACAAAAACGGTTGATATTGCGTAAGTGGAAATAAGCGGACCGGGTTATGTTATTAATGTGGGAGTTGAAAGATAATGAGCTATCGAGGATGACACCCAGACTCTTGACCTGAGGGGAGGGGGACACAGTGGAGTTATCAATAGTAAGAGAGAAACTGTTGGTTTTGTGAAGTGTGGATTTAGTACCGACGAGGAGGAGTTCTGTTTTGTCACTGTTCAGTTTGAGGAAGTTATGTGCGAACCAAGATTTAATTTCTGAAAGGCAGTGTGAGAGGGAGGACGGTGGTAGGGAGACGTCGGGTTTGCTGGAGAGGTAGAGCTGGGTGTCATCCGCGAAGCAATGAAAATGGATGCCAAATTTGCGGAAAATATTGCCAAGGGGGAGAAGGTAAACAATGAAGAGGAGGGGTCCCAGGACAGAGCCCTGGGGCACACCAGAAGAGACGGGGAGGGACTGTGAGGTGAAGGAATTGAGTTGGATGAACTGAGAGCGCCCAGAGAGATAGGAGTGAAACCAGTGTAAGGGGGTGTGAGTGATGCCTATAGTGGAGAGTCTATTTAGGAGAATAGAATGTGAAATTGTGTCAAAAGCTGCACTCAGGTCGAGGAGGATGAGAATGGAGATTAAACCGGCGTCAGCTGCAATAAGAAGGCCGTTGGTGATTTTTAAGAGGGCTGATTCTGTGCTGTGACGGGGAAGGAAACCAGATTGGAATTGTTCATATAGATTGTTATGGGTAAGGTGGGAGTGAAGTTGAGAGGCAACAATTTTTTCAAGCAGTTTGGAAATGAAAGGAAGATGAGAAATTGGTCGTAGGTTATTGAAGTCATTGGGATCTGAACCAGTTTTTTTCAGGATAGGAGTGACAGCTGCGATCTTGAAAGAGGCGGGAACAATTCCAGTGGACAGTGAGGAGTGGATGATGGCTGCAATGAAAGGAAGTAGAGAGGGTAAGCAGGATTTAACCAGGACTGTGGGGAGGGGATCTAACAGGCAGGAGGAGGTCTTGGATTTCATAATGATCTCTGAAATTATTGAAGGATGGGGGAGTTCAAAAGACGAAAGCAGTTGACAGGGGGTGGGGAGGTAAGGGGAGGGGAGGGGAGGGGTACAGAGGAGCCCAGGTGCTGGTGGATTTTGTTGATTTTTTCAATAAAAAATAGAAGCAGAGTGTTGCAGGTGTCAGAGGAATAAAAGTGGGGGGGGGGGGGTAGGGAGACAGGGGGTTGGGTGATTTTGTTCAAGAGAGAAAAGAGAGTCCTAGTATTTCCAGTATTAGCGCAGATGAGTCCAGAGTAATATTGCGATTTGGCTTGAGAGATGGAGTCCTTGTAATGGGAAAGTTGAACTGAGTAGATGTCCTTATGTACAGTGAGTCCAGTTTTTCGATATAGTCTTTCAAGTTGCCGAGTTTTGGATTTAATGGAGCGGAGATGATGGGTGAACCAGGGGGCAGACCGAGTGAAAAAGACAGGGCGGGACTTGACAGGAGCGAGTGTATTGAGAATGTTGGTGAGGTCCATGTTGTATTGGGAAACCAAAACATCAGGAGAGGAGTCAGTGTCCGGAGGCAGAGTGGCAATCCTTGTAGCGAGAGAGTCAATATTGATATCCTTGATATTACGGTAGGAGATGATGCGGGGTGATTTGGTGGTGGAGAGCCAGAGGGTGATGTTAAATGAAATGAGGAAGTGGTCCGTTATTGGGAGTTCATCAGCAGTACAGTTGGAGGGGGTGAGGCCAGAGCAGCAAATCAGATCCAGAGTGTGTCCTTTAATGTGTGTAGGGAAGTCTGCAAACTGATGGAATCCAAAGCTGTCGAGTGAAGAGGCGAAGTCCATGGTGAGCGGAAAGGCGGTATTGTCCATGTGTATATTGAAATCCCCCAGAATAATTATATTTGGAGAAAGAGAGGAGAGATGGGTGAGGACAACAGACAATTCATTTAAAAAGTCGCAATGAGGTTTGGGGGCACGGTATACTGTGGCAATGATCGTTGGAGTGGGTCCGGAAATTTGACAGGCGAGGCATTCAAATGAGGAGAGAGAAGGGAGAGAGATAGGAAGAACTTTCCACTTCTCGCGGTAAAATATCGCGAGACCTCCTCCGCGGCCCGTGCCGCGGGGTTTGGCTAGGTAAACAAAACCCGGGGGAGTGGAATTGTTGAGTTGGGAAAAATCGCCGGGAGTTTGCCAGGTCTCATTAAGACAAAAAAAGTCAAGCTTACGGTCTTCGATGATATCCTGGATAAGATAACCCTTGTCAGTAAGTGAGCGGATGTTGAGCAGTCCGAAGTTGACGCCGGCATTAGCGTTGTTGCAGGGAGCATTAGCCGACCTAGCCAGGCCGGCTAGAACGCTGTGGTCCGCGGATCGGCCGTTGTTTCTGCGTGGCCGGCGGGAGGATGACCAGAAGGAGGTAATGGCTTTGGAACCATCGAGGTGGAAGCCCCGACGAGACCCACGGTGCATATACCTCCGAGAGGGACGAAGAGCGATGTCCGGGAAATGGTGCAGCGCAGGTGGCGAGCTCGACCACTGCAAACGGAGCCCGAGAAGTTCTGCCGCTGAGTACTGCAGCAATCCTTCTACGGGTCGACGGAGGAGCGACAGGATGGTCCATATTAGTTTTTGTTTAGCTGTCCATCATGTTTGATGATGACGCTTGCTCCAAGGGAGGGAAGGATGGGTAAGGGTGGGAGGCGTGGGGAAAGGGGGGGGGGGGGGGGGTCAGCTTCTCATGGGCATAGAGACCGATCCTTGAGCCGCAGACTCGACCGCAGATGGAGCAAGGGAAGCCAGATACCAGGGGGCACCAGCTGCCCGCTGGTGTCGTTGAAAGCGTCTCTCGATTCGTCTGACTCGGTTAATTTGGTGAATTTGAGAGACTGTAGTGGCACAAGTGATCTGCCAGGTTGGTCTGTTGAGTGCAAGAGTTTCAAGCTGCGTGGGGTTGATGTTGGCTCGCTTTAGGAGGTCCCTGGTGTAGTCCTTGAGGCGCCGCTTTTGCCCCCCAGCAGAACGCTTTGCACCACTCAGTTGGCCATAGAGGACCTGGCGGGGCAGGCGGTTGTCGGGCATGCGGATGGTGTGTCCGATCCACCGAAGATGTTTTTTCGCTACAGCCGCTTCCATGCAGATGGAATTGGTGCTGTTGAGGATGTCTGTATGGGGAACTCGATCTTCCCAGGACAGGCCAAGGATCTTTTGCAGGCAGCGGATGTGGAAGGCCTCTAGGGTAGTAATGTGCCGGCGGTATGGGGTCCATGACTCTGCCCCGTAGAGCAGAGTGGAGAGACATACTGCATTGTACACGGCAATCTTAGTACAGATCTTCAGGTTTCGGTTTTCGAAGACCCTGCTGCGTAGCCGACCAAAGGATGATGATGCTTTATTGATACGGGTGTGGACTTCAGTGTCAAGGGAGCAGTTTGAGGACATGGTGGAGCCAAGGTAGGTGAAATGGTCCACTACGTTTAGTGGAGTGCCATTAATGTGAAAACTGGGGGATGTGGAAGTTGGGGTAGCGAGTTGGAACATGACCTCAGTTTTTTTAATGTTGATCTGAAGACCAAATGATTGGTACAGACTGGAAATGGTGTCCAGGGCATGCTGCATAGAGTTTGAGCTGTGAGCGAGTACAGTGCAGTCATCAGCATACTGCAGCTCACAGATCTGACAGATTTTTGTTTTTGTGCGGGCCTGGAGCCGCCTGATGTTGAAGAGGCTTCCATCTAGGCGGTAATCCATATGAACACCGTCTTCATGTCCCATGCCACGGTGGAAGAGGCACGTGATGGCAGAGAGCAGGATGTTAAAGAGCACTGGAGCCAAGACACAGCCCTGCTTCACCCCAACGTTCACCTTGAAGAGCTCTGACTGGAGTTCTCCGATGAGCACTCTGGCTTGCATCCCGTCATGCAGCTGCTGGAGGATGCAGAGAAACTTGGGTGGCACCCCAAGTTTGGAGAGGTGTTTCCAGAGCAGCTCACGGTTGACAGTGTCGAAGGCTTTGCTGAGATCGATGAAGGCTATGTAGAGGTCCTTGTGATGTTCTCTGCTTTTCTCCATTAGCTGTCTTAAAACAAAGATCATGTCAGTGGTGGATCTAGTCTTCCGGAAGCCACACTGCGTTTCCGGAAGCGCACCTTCTGAGATGTGCTTGACCAGCCTGCCAAGCATGATTTTGGTCAGAATCTTTCCTGCGGTGGAGAGGAGAGAGATTCCTCTGCTATTCCCACAGGCTGCTCTGTCCCCTTTCTGCTTATAAATAACAACAATGTTAGCATCCTTCCAATCCTGCGGGACGGTCCCATGTTCCCAGATGTTTTGAATCAGGCGGTGCAGTCGGCGCGTGAGGAGATAACCTCCATGTTTGAAAACCTCTGCAGGGATGCCATCAGGTCCAGCACTTTTGTTATTCTTTAGGCCCGCAATGGCTTTCTGGGTTTCAGAATAAGATGGTGGGGTGTCGAGGCTCGTGATTGGTGGCAGGTCTGGAAGATTGTCCAGAATGTGTGGGTTGACAGGGTTCGTGTGGTTGAGAAGATTTTCAAAGTAATTTGCCCAACGGGCAAGGATCTCGTGGTGGTCCTTGAGGAGTGCAGAGCCATCAGCTGATTGGACTGGAGCAATTGCCTGCTTCTTGGGACCATACAGTGCTTTGATGGCATTGTAGAAGCCCTGGGTGTCGTTACAGTCTGCCAGGTTTTGGATCTCATGTGCCTTCTGCACCCCCAGGTGTTCTCCATGATACGGAGTGCTCGCTGGGTCGCTGTTCTAACTGCAGTAAAGGTGGCTTTCCGGGTGAGAGATGTAGGGCAGGACAGGAGAGCTTTATGGGTCTCATGCTTTGCTTTCAAAGTGTTTGTATCTCGGTTGAGTTGCAGTCAAACCAATCCTGGTGGCGTCTCCTTGACTGGCCAAGCACCTCCGAGGCTGTATTATGGATAGCCTGGTGCAGAGCTGGCCAGTCACCTGATTCCTCTGGGATCTTGTCAAGGTTTTCAGCAAGGAGTCGCTGAAGGTTGACTATTGTGGTGGGGTTGTTCAGTGTTGCACAGTTGAGCCTTTTGTTGGGAGCTGTCCTTGGGCGGCGGGGTTGAATGCTCATGAGGAGTTTGGATCTGACCATGAGGTGGTCAGTCCAGCACTCAGCTCCGCGCATGACACGGTGATGAGACATCCCGTATGTCCTTTTGACGGACAATCACATAGCCTTGGAGATGCCAGTGTTTGGAACGGGGGTGCTGCCAGGTGGTTTTAAACCTGTTCTTCATTTGGAAGATGGTGTTAGTGATGACCAACTGATGTTCTGCACAGAGGGAGAGGAGCCGAAGGCCGTTGTTGTTCATTTTTCCCACTCCATGCTGGCCAATAACTTTACTCCATACCAGGTGTTCCGTGCCCACCCTAGCATTGAAGTCTCCCATGACTATGAGCTTGTCCGTGGCCGGTGTTTTCTGCAGGATGGTGTCCAGAGCTCTGTAGAAATCCTCCTTAATATTGTGCTCGGCATTCAGAGTTGGTGCGTAAGCACTGATGAGTGTGGCGAAGCGTTCCTTTGCCAGGGGAATGCGCCATGTCATCAGCCTTTCATTGATGCCGGTAGGGGATTCCGGGATGCGCTGCAGCAGTTGGGACTTCACAGCAAAGCCATGGTTTCGGCAAGTGCCTTCAGGGACCCCTTTCCAGAAGAAGGTATACCCTGCACCAACTTCTGTCAGGGAGTCCTACCCATGTTGTCTGGTCTCGCTGAGAGCTGTGATATCAATGTTATACCTTGCGAGCTCTGTGGCCACAAGTGCTGTCCTCCGGTGGGGCCTGTCAGGAGTTTCAGCCAGGTCCAATAATGTGCGGACGTTCCACGAAGCTATGCGTAATTCCTTTCTATTTCGTTTATTGTCATTTCGACCGCAAGGGGGATGCTCCGACGATTGCGGTTGACCGTCCGGAGTGTGGAGAGCAGACAGTTTTTAGACCACTTTTTCTAGGTCCCTCCCCATCACAGGGTGAGCAGTGTGGAGCTGCTCAGTCGCAATGGAAGCTGCCGAAGATATGCGCTGCTCCGTCCCGCAGTGTCAACGACCATCACTCCATTGCCGCCTGTGTGCATGGTTTGGCTAGGCACTCCCAGCCACATCCTTGGCCTGTGCCCACCGCCATTCCACATCGCCACAGGACTTTGGGAGATTAGGGGGATGCAGGGTGGGGGATTGGGTGTGGGGTTGGGGCAAGAAGCTTGCGCAGAGGTTGGGATTAAGGTGAGGGTGTGGGTGCGCAGTCCTCACTCCCACCATCTTCACTCCTGCCAGGTGGCTTCCAGTGGCATGGGGGTACCCATGACGACCTTCTTCTGGCAGGAGTTGCAGGGGACTGCCGGTAGTCCGGTCTGTTGGACTCCGCCTGTGCCTGCCCCCAGGTGCTGGTTTGGGATCACTCTTTGTCTGGCCTCTACCCACACACACACACACACACACACACACACACACACACGCACCCTCACACACAGATCTCGTCTTCCAGATGCCCCACCCACCACATGATGAACTTTGTGCGAAGTGTTCATGGTGTCTGCACATCGTGTACATTTCTTTGGAGCTGGACGAGAACCGGTTGCTGGGTTGTTGCGCTACAGCTTAGCTTCAGCTGATAAGAGGACTCTTCCTGAACCATGTTGCCAGTGCACCACTTGCAGATCTCTGCGCATGCGTGAGATCCAAGGTGGAAAAAAGAGAGGCTCCCAAACAACAACCGCTTTTGTATGAGAATATGTACTGTAGGTGTATGCCGACCTGTCCGCTGTAAAGCTTGCAGGCATTGTTTAAAAGCCTATAAGCCTCATGTGACAAAGTGGTAGGTGCACTTTCTACCAGTCTCACTTTCACGGTGATGCATGACCTGCATCACCGTAAGTTAAAGGTGGCCTGCTTTTTTTTTTTTATTTTGTCAATACTTGTTGTGAAAGTGAGGTATAGGTAAGTATGTGCATATGCGCACATGTCCGGTAACGGGTCGATCGATCGCGAGAGGTTGGTTGTTTGAAAAGTAGATTTGAAAAGTAGATCTGTGGTCAAAAACGGTTGGCCGTCCCTGGTTTGGATGTATAGAAGGACTGGGCAGATGAACTGAACCGTTTTTTCAACCGGTTCGACCAGACGTCTGTCCCTTCCCCCAACCACCAGCAACCCCTGCAGCTGCACCCACTCTCACTTCCCCTCCTCTCACGACCAGCTTCCAACAACCCAGTCTGTCTCCTGGTTCCAGCCTGTCCGTCATGACAGAGCAGGTGAGGAACCTGCTGAGAAAGATGAACGTGAGGAAGGCAGCAGGTCCGGACAAGATCAGTTCCAGGCTCCTCAGGACCTGCTCCGACCAGCTGTGTGGCATTGTCCAGCACATGTTCAACCTGAGCCTGAAGCTGGGCTCCACAGCTGTGGAAAACCTCGTGCCTGGTCCCAGTGCCCAAGACCCCCCACCCGAAGGAGCTCAACAGCTACAGACCAGTGGCGCTCACGTCTCACCTGATGAAGACGCTGGAGAGACTTGTGCTTGCCTACCTGCGACCGCTGGTGAGCTCATCACTGGACCCGCTACAGTTTGCCTACCAGCCCGGCATTGGTGTGGAGGACGCCATCATCTACCTCCTCCACTCGGCGCTGTGACACCTGGAGAATGCTGGGAGCACTGTGAGGATCATGTTCTTTGATTTCTCCAGTGCCTTCAACACCATCCAGCCCAACCTACTGGGGGACAAGCTGCGGCACGCCGGAGTGGACCAACACCTCACATCATCAAGGAATCAAGGAATCAAGGTCATCTTTATTGTCAAATATGCTTACATGTGACATGCAGCATAGATGAAATTTCTTTCTCTCACTCCTCCGTGCAATATGCATGCAAACATGCTGTGCATTAAACACACAGCTGAGAAGATAGCAGCTACACTGTATAAAAGACATAATGTACAATCTGAGCGGTATAAACAATATAGACAATATGGACATACAACGGCATAAACAATGGCACTTGTGGCTAATGTGGTAAAGTAAAGTGAGGTAGTGCGTTGTGCAATACGCAATTCGCAATATGCAGATGATGGATAATGAGGGGAGGGTCATAGTCTGTGACAGGAGGCAGGGGTTGGGCAGAGGCAGAGGGTGGGGAGAGCGGGCAGAGCAGGGAGCGAGTTGAGTCTCCTGACCGCCCGGTGGAAGAAACTGTTTTTGAGCCTGCTGGTTCTGGCACGGAGACTTTGCAATCTCCTTCCCGACGGCAGCAGGCTGAAGAGGCTGTGGGATGGGTGGGTGGGGTCACCTGCGATCTGGATGGCTTGGCGGGTCAGACGGGAGTGGTAGATGTCCACGAGTGGGGGGAGAGAGACACCAATGATCTTCTCAGCTGCTCTCACGGTGCGTTGCAAAGTCTTTTGGCAGGACACAGTGCAAGCACCATACCACACAGTGATGCAGCTGGACAGGATGCTCTCAATGGTGCCTGTATAAAATGTCTGCATGATGGGGGGGAGGGGCTCTTGCTCTCCTCAGTTTGCGGAGGAAGTACAGGCGCTGGTTGGCTTTTTTGGCCAGTGATGATGTATTGTGGCTCCAGGACAGGTCTTCCGAGATGTGCACTCCCAGGAACTTGGTGTTGCTCACTCTCTCCACTGTGGCACCATTGATGGTCAGTGGAGCGTGCTGGGGATGCGTCTTTCGGAAGTCCACAACAATCTCCTTTGTCTTCTCCACATTCAAGTGGAGATTGTTGTCTTTACACCACAAGGCCAGCCTGCTCACCTCACTCCTGTAGATTGTCTCATCGCCGTTGTTGATGAGACCCACCACAGTCGTGTCATCCGCAAACTTAACGAACAGATTGGAGCTGGACGAGGGAGTGCAATCGTGGGTCAGCAATGTGAAGAGGAGGGGGCTCAGCACACATCCTTGTGGGGCACCTGTGTTCATCATGATGGTGCTGGAGGTGTTGCCGCCGACCCGAACAGCCTGTGGTCTCTCCGTCAGGAAGTCCAACAGCCAGTTGCACAGGGAGGTGTTGAGACCCAGGTGGTCCAGTTTGTGGATGAGCTTCTGCGGGATGATAGTGTTGAATGCTGAGCTGAAGTCGATGAACAGCATTCTGACGTGTGAGTTCTTGGTCTCCAAGTGGGTGAGGGCTGAGTGGAGGGCGGTGGAGATGGCGTCTGCTGTCGATCTGTTCTGCCGATATGCAAACTGGTAGGGGTCCAGGGTGGGGGGAGGGCAGACTTTATGTGCTGCATGACTAACCGCTCGAAGCACTTCATGAGGATGGGGGTGAGTGCGACCGGGCGGTAGTCATTGTAGCTGGAGGGCGACGACTTCTTCGGGACCGGGATGATGGTGGTGGTCTTGAGACAAGTGGGGACAACAGCCTGGCTCAGTGCGGTGTTAAAGATGTCTGTGAAAACATCTGTGAGCTCCTCAGCACAGTCTCTCAGGACGCGACCGGGAATGTTGTCAGGACCTGCCGCTTTCCGTGGGTTTGTACTCCTGAGGGAACGCCTCACACTATCCTGTGAAAGCGTCAGCACCTGGCCACCAGGAGGGGGAGGGGTCTTCTGTGCTGGGGTGTTGTTGTCTGTCTCATAACGGGCGAAGAAGTCGTTCAGGTCGTTCAGCAGAGAGATGGAGCTGTCGCAGACGTGCGGAGAGGGCTTGTAGTCCGTGATGGTCTGGATCCCCCGCCACAGGTTCCTGGTGTCTCCGCTGTCTTTGAACTGGTCTGCAATCCTCCTTGAGTATTGTCTCTTGGCCAGTCTGATGCCACGTGACAGATTGGCCCTGGCAGTCCTGAGGCCCACCACGTTTCCAGCTCTGAAGGCAGTGTTCCTGGCCCTCAAGAGCCTGTGGACCTCACCTGTCAGCCATGGCTTCTGATTGGCCCGGATGGTGATGGTTCTGGAGACCGTGACATCATCCGTGCACTTCCTTATGTAGGACGTGACGGTCTCCGCGTACTCGTTGAGGTTGGTCGTTGCATGTTTGAACACACTCCAGTCTGTGGTGAAGAAACAGTCTTGGAGTGCTTCTATGGAACCCTCAGGCCACACTCGTACTTGCTTCCTCACTGGTTTGATGACTTTCACCAGTGGCCTGTATGCTGGCATTAGCATCACAGTGGTGTGATCTGAGGCACCAAGGTGGGGGAGGGGAGGGCTTTGTAGGATCCTCTAACTGTAGTGTAGACATTGTCCAGAGTGTTTGTGCCTCTTGTGGGAAAGTTGATGTGGCCATGGAGTTGTGGAAGCACGCTCTTGGGGTTTGCATGATTGAAGTCTCCAGCCAAGATGAGAAAGGCGTCGGGGTGGGCTGTCTGCTGCTCACTGATGTGCTGATGGGGTTCAGACAGGGCCATACTCCTGCTGTTGGTTGAGCCAGGGGAATGTATATTGCTACCAGCAATATGGCACTAAATTCCCTCGGCAGGTAGAATGGCCGGCATTTGATAATCATAAACTCCAAGGTTGGTGAGCAGCGCTTGCAAACCACAACAGCGTCTCGGCACCAGGCATCGTTGATGTAAACACAGAGTCCCCCGCCGCGAGTCTTCCCCCCCTCGACGAGCTCTCTGTCTGCTCGGCAGCACGTTAGCCCGGCTAGCCGAATAGCCCGATCCGGGACACTGTCGTTGAGCCATGTCTCCACGAAAACAAAAACGCAGCAGTCACTCACGATTCTGCAAGATGTCCGAAGTAAGCGGATATAGTCCATTTTGTTGTCCAGCGAGCGTACGTTGGCCAGCGTGATGGTCGGGATAGCCGGTGGATGAGGGCTAGCTGCTAGCCTAGCCCGGATACCTCCGCGCTTCCCCCTCTTCTGCTTCCTTAGATTCCGCCCGTGGCGCTTCCACTGTGGGCTGGTTGCAGGGGTGGGGGTCGGTGATTGAGCAGGCCTGCGCAGCAGACCGCAGTCACGTAGCAGATCGCGGTCAAGAAGTTTGTTCGCCTTCGTTGGATTATTGTATGTTTTTGTAGTTCTGTCGATGGCGAGCAGAAACTCACGATGGTATGCGCGCCTTGGTGCGCAACGCAGTGAAAACAAGGAACATAGAGAACACGAAGAACACCGAATTGCCGGGGGAGAGAGAGAAGCCGCTGCAGGTAGCTGCGCCGCCATGGGAAAAAAAACTGCAAAATTGCTGGATTGCAAACTGCAAAATTCCCCAATGTGGGAAACTATTTCTGAGTCTGCCTTTGAATTCTGTAACTTCTGTTTGACAGTCAAGATGCTCTCTGTGGAGCAGCGTGAGAAGCCAACCAGCAATTTCTGTGGCAGATTGTTACTCCTGAGGACCCTCAAGAAGTGCACTCTGTGTGCGTGCTGTGTTTGTGCTCTGAGTCGGGTTGTCCGTGATCTGCACGCCCAAGAACCAAACCTCAGATACCCTCTCCACAAGATTCCCACGGATGAGCAGTGGCTGAATGTCTGTCTTCTTCCTTCTGTAGTGTCCTTTGTTTTAGGTTCTAATCCGGATCAAGTTACAGATCAAGTGTATTAATGTCAGCAAATTGCAAGGCTAATCATTCATTTCAGCAATTGCTGCTTTCCAATTAAGCCTGCACAAAGCAGTTTACGGTGGAATGTGGAAGGTCGAAGTGGCGGATGTTGGTCTGTCAAGGAGTGGAAGCTCAATTTCGGCCTACATCATAAAATGTGTCCGTTTATTTATATGTGAATTCAAAAAGGATGCCTTCACCATAAGATTGGTGATTGGCTCATTTCGCTGTCAATCAAAAAGAGATTCAGCCTCAGACAGATCATCCAATCATCATGCAGAAAAGCTGAGCTTCCCGGCCAGCCTATAAACGCCCACTGTCCATAGACTCCCAGAGACGCTGGGGGTCCAACGGGCAGGACAAAACCAGCATTTATCCAATGACTCATCTCGTCTCAATGCATTGGGACAACCTACATTGAACTCTCTAGACGCCCAGCGTCCGCGCGGTCGACGCTCATCGTGCACACAGTATTCACTTATTAACCAAACCTCCTTGCATTTTCTATCCTTACCGATGGAAGTCTTAAGACTTCATCTCAACAATCAATTACTGTAATCCATAAGCAGTAGTTGCTGTGGGCAAAATGTCAGCTTCTCGAGACAAGGCTGTCTATGTCTTGAATATAAGTATCTTAAATCTGACATTTGAAAATGAGGCACACTTACCTCAAAAGAAAATACTGTAATGAATGCCAGTGCCCAAAAGCATTGGGACAATTTATATTCTGGACCGTAACAAATGAGCCTTAGTCACTTCTATTAAAAGGCCTGTCAACAGTACCATCTTGAATAAATCAGCAGGATGCACGGTATTATATGAAATCTGACCCGCAACAAGTTGAAGTTTCTTGCACCCTCTGACGTGTTGCTGTGCACACACACACACACACACACACACACACACACACACACACATGCACGCACGCACATGCACGCACACGCACGCACACACACGCACACATCTGCTGTAGACAAAGATCTCGGAGAGAGATCAGTCAGTCAGGCCACTTAAACAGTCGGGCACAGGAACACCAAGTCTCAAGTACGTAAATCTCTGCACCCTAACGTTCTGCTTGCTTGCTTTCATGTGACGACAGACACCAGTACACAAGTACAGATGAAAGGATAGTCTTTCAACACTGAACGGAAACAAACAGGCTGAAGAGTCCTCCCATATCTTCCCCCCTCCCGTGCGTTCTTCGTGCCGTCTTCCCAACATTCACAGGGGAGTCCTCCAAACCATCAGTTAAGCCTGCACAAGGAGTGATGCAGTTGCGGCTTTCCAGTTGGATCAGCCCTCAGGAAACTATTTGCTATCTGCAATAAATTATGATCACCAGACAGATTACATTAGATATGATCATTAGATGATTGAACTGTGTGTTCTTCTTTTTGATTTTCTTAACCATGATCTGTATTGCACCACCGGACTTTAAGGCACTTACCATTTTGCATTTAGATTGTGTCTAATTTTTTTCATGATCAGATTTTTCTTTTGCATTTTATTTGTCTCAGTAATTGCATTCACCGTGTTTGTATTAACGATGATTCATGTGACTAAATGCATGATTTGGGTTCCACACCATTGTGACACCACGAGGCGCGAATAAAGGATGTTTGAAAAAAAAATCAGCATGCGTTGTATTATCATTTCCTCGAAACCATCTTAGCGCCCACATGATACAAATAGAGATGATTTCTTCAATAATACATTTAAGGTGGTTCACATACAATGTTTGTCATATAAAAACAAATAAGTATGATCCTGGTGAGCTTGATGAATTTATATGCACATATGATCGCCATGACAAGGGAAAAAAATCAATAAAGGATCAATTCAGAGAAACGTCCCTCATTTGTGTTTGAATGTGCCATATCCAGTGGTTGTACGTGCCCAATCTCCTGCAAGGGAATTCACCAAATCGCCCTCTAATCGGGCTGACAGTTGGATAAAAGTGAAAAAAAGTTGGGACTTATTAAATTGTGAAGCATCTGTGTTTTCATACCAGAATGAGGACAAGTTTATGAAAATGGGAGGATGGATGGGTGGAGTTGTTTTTTTTTTTAATTGTTATTCTAATTGCATGTGGTGACAATCTTAGTGCATATGGTCACAGCTGCAAAATTTACAATCCAAGCCTGAACAACATGGTGGCGATCCTAAAGTTGAAGCAAGCATTGAATTGTAAGCCGCCCGCAAAATGAAAAACAAATAAATAAATCTCAAAAAAATTAGTTTGATGGTGAATAGCAATAATTTGGGGCCAATTACAAAGACCAAAATTTAAAAAAAACTCTGACACCAAATTGCATCTGTAGCAAACGATTCATTCTTCAGTGACGCTTGCAACTTTAACTTATTTACCTTTACACATGGAAAAAGTGAGGAGCATTCATGTGAGAAGAGAGTATAACTTGGTAAAATTGATTAATTTCACACAAAAATGTTGAAACATGCCATCTGCACCACTTTTTCCTCCCGTCAACTTTCCATTGTTCTCCATGACCTCAAACGTCCCCAGAACCTCCCCACTTCACTGAGTGACTCTGGCAGTCTCAAGCACCCCAGTCAGGGAGCACATCTCTGTCTGACCAGAAGACGGCTCAAGATGAAAGCGTCACAAATCACTCCAAAGTCCTCTTAATGCTTTCTGCCCATGAATGAGGGGCTTTGACTTCAAGCAGTCACAGTCCATCCACACGTGGTTGGGAAGCAAAACAAATCACCCTCACCATTTCCCTCGATATCGTCCTTAATTAAATTTTTTGGTGAAAATGGAATTTGTCTCAATCAGTTCGGATTGACTTGAATCAAATCTTGCCTCATAGTAATTATCTACCTGAGAATTCTCTGCCTTTTACTTGGATGCAAACATTAGTTCACTTCTACTTTAAATCACTTCGGTTAAGTTGTCAAACTCAAGGCAAGGATTGAGCTGGCCCACCACATAACTTTGTGTGGCCCGCGCAAAGCAAATCAAGTATGTTGACTTCCAACCTGGCAAAAGCAAGATTGCTAATGTGAATCACTCAAAGGAGTTTGCCACAGTATCTAAGTGGGACTGCTCCCATATGATCTGCTCGGGAACGGCAGGACATTCAGTACAATACTTTGCGCTGGTTGGGTGATGCGTTCCATGTTCTTGCTCTTTGTTTTTTGTTCCCGTTTTCTGCATTTGCCTTTGTAAGTAGATTTTCATTGTAGTTAGAGTCACGGTTTTTGTGTTACAGTAATCCCTCGCTATAACGCGGATCACCTTCCGCGGCTTCGCTGTTTCACAGATTTTCTAGTGCAGTTTTTTAAATGCTTTTTTTAAACAGTAAATTGTGTTCTGCATCCTGATTGGCTGCGGGACTGACCAACGTGAACAGTCTCCGCACCTTGTCTCGGTACAGCTTGCCAAATTTACCTTTGCAAATTTTTGGTCTTTGGTTTCATTGTATCAGCCTCAGACAGATCATCATGCAGAAAAGCTGAGCTTCTGGGCCAGCCTCTAAACGCCCACTGTCCATAGACTCCCAGAGACGCTGAGCGTCCAACGGGCGGGACAAACCCAGTATTTATCCAATGATTCGTCTCGTTTCAATGCATTGGGACAACCTACACTGAACTCTCTAGACACCTAGCGTCCCCGCGGTCGACGCTCAGCGTGCACACAGTTTAAAGCACAGTGAAGCTGCGGGAAAGAATGAGAAGAGAGTAGCGTCGTAACCAGTAACAAGAAGCTGATTCGGAACAAAAGTTAAGCACGTTGTCGCGCATATTTAGTCAATGACATGACCACACATTTGTAAGTACACACATATGTTTGATCACTTACTTTTTGACATTTTAGGGGAAGCTGACACACACACACACACACACACACACACACACACACACACACACACACACACACACACACACACACACACACACACATGCCATGATGAGAAACAGCCTGACAAGGAGGCATGCGATGCACTTTGGCAGCCTGTTAACTATCGTAGCTCACACGTACCGTTTTAAAGTGCTGCCCTGGGCCCTCTAGATTCCTATTCTTTGCCCTTGCCCGTGCCCGTACACGAAGCAAACTCTGAATGCGAATAATGACAATAAAAGATATTGCGCAACAGGTCTGATCACAAGCTGCAATTGCAGACTGCTGAGCATGAACAACTTCAGGTGACGTAATCACGCGCCACCGTAGGTTAATGATTTACCTGCTTTATCTTATTTTATTTTTCCTTTTTTTTTGTTGTGAAAATGAGACTTATAGGTTGATTAGGGTGCAGCGTACAATAACACAAAAATACATTACTAACATGTACAAAGACACACAAATGGTTGTTTTCTTTTCTCCTCTACACCGCGCGGATCTACTTGGGACCTGTATCTATCGGTCGATCAGGATCGACATATTGGGCACCCTGCTCTACACACATTGGACTCTACATTACAGTCATATGCACTCCCCTCACCCCCACCACCCTCATGTTATTCCGCTTGTCTGTCTACCTCCCTCTAATTGTTTATTGATAAAGATGATAGCCTGCGGATGAATGAGTTTTTATACCTGTTTAATTTGCAGAGAAGAGTCCTATACCTCTAGAACAATCGCCTCTGCATTGTATCCATAGTTCAGTATTGTATAATAACTGTAAAAAATAAAGCTGACTATCAAATACCAAGTACAATTTTATTGTCAAATGTGCTGTATGTAAAACATACATATGTATGTAAAACATACAGCAAATTTTTTGTGCTTTTTTTTTTTCTAAATCCTACTTCACGGATTTCACCTATCACGGGTTCTTTTTGGAACGTGACCCCCGCGATAAACGAGGTATTACTATATACACATTTCCGTTTATGTTTTTATACTTGCCTATTTTTAGTTGTCCCGTTTTCCTGGTGTTGTCCGGGTGTTCTTTGTTGAACTTTGTCGGACTAGCAAACTATTTTTGTTAAAAAACTTTTTTTGGTCAATTCTTTCCGTTTCTGGAATGCAATTCGAATTGCAGCGTTCCAGATATCTGACACAATTTTCCCATGGGAAAGCTCTTTGTGCCCCCACATCTGCGCGCTGAAGTATAACAGTGGGCCATAGTTCCAAGGTGGCTCCCCATCTAAGAGTAAACCGAACACTTCAATTTGTCGCACAAAGATTTTGGTGGCCGGAGATTTGGCAGGATGTCGTGGACTTCATCAAGGTTTGCTCCGCCTGTGCATGTGCCAAGACATCTCACCAAGATCCGGCTGGATTACTGTAACTGCTACCGGCTCCACCTCAAGCATGGCGATGGTTTTCCATCCTATAGAGGCAAGTCAGTCATACTTATCATCAGTTTTCCACGTTTGCCCACTTCATCGCACTACCAAATCTTCCAACTGTTTAAGAGACGACCATTCACCAAGTGTTCCGCATTCATGGGATCCTGATGGACATTGTTTCTGACTGGGGTCCACAATTTGTCTCCCAGGTTTGGAAGCGGTTGTGCTGAGAACTGGGGCCCACAGCGAGCCTTTTTTCCGCAACTGGCAATTTGATGGGCAAACTGAACGGAAAAACCAAGACGTGGAATCTACACTCCGCTGTCTATAATAATAATAATAATACATTTTATTTGTCAGCGCCTTTCACAGCACTCAAGGACACTTTACAACAAAGAGCAACAATAAAACCACAGATAAAATTATAATAAAAGAAGAGACAGATTTAAATAGAATATGCAAGTCTGAATAGGTGGGTTTTGAGCTGGGTTTTGAATGTGGGGAGAGAGTCAATGTTACGGATATTGGGTGGAAGTGAGTTCCAGAGGTTTGGGGCAGAGCGGCTGAAGGCTCTGCACCCCATTGTGCTGAGACGGGCAGAGGGTACAGAGAGGTGGAGGGAGGATGAGGACCTGAGTGAGCGGGAGGGAATGGAAATCTGAAGAAGATCTGATAGATAGGGGGGGGGGGGGCAAGGTTATGGATGGCTTTGAATGTATATAGAAGTATTTTGAAATTGATCCTAAGTTTAATAGGGAGCCAGTGGAGCTGTTGGAGGATGGGGGTGATGTGATGGAAGGAGGGGGTTCTCGTGATGATCCGGGCTGCTGAGTTCTGAACAAGTTGAAGTTTATGGAGGAATTTGTGATGGACGCCGAAAAGAAGTGAATTGCAGTAGTCGATGCGGGAGGTGACGAGACTGTGAACAAGGATAGCAGTGGTGTGAGAAGTGAGAGAGGGACGGAGACGGTTGATATTACGGAGGTGGAAATATGCGGACCGGGTAATGTTATTGATGTGGGAGTGGAAAGATAGAGAGCTGTCGAGGATGACACCCAAGCTCTTGACCTGAGGGGAAGGAGATATAGTGGAGTTGTCAATTGTTAGGGAAAAACTGTCGGCTTTGCGTAGGGTGGATTTGGTACCGATGAGAAGGAGTTCTGTTTTATTGCTGTTTAACTTCAGGAAGTTATAGGTGAACCAAGATTTGATTTCTGACAGACAGTGAGAGAGGGAGGAGGGTGGGAGGGAGGCGTCGGGTTTGCTGGAGAGGTAGAGCTGGGTGTCATCCGCGAAGCAGTGAAAGTGAATACCAAATTTGCGAAAAATATTGCCAAGCGGAAGAAGGTAAATAATGAAGAGGAGGGGTCCCAGGACAGAGCCCTGGGGCACACCAGACGTGACGGGGAGGGATTGTGAGGTGAAGGAATTAAGTTGGATGAACTGAGAGCGGCCAGTGAGATAGGAGTGGAACCAATTTAGGGGTGTGTGGGTGATGCCGATGGTGGAGAGTCTATTTAGGAGGATGGGGTGCGAAATGGTGTCGAAGGCAGCACTCAGGTCAAGGAGGATGAGAATTGAGATTAAGCCAGAGTCTGCTGCCATGAAAAGATCATTTGTGATTTTTATGAGAGCGGTTTCTGTACTGTGGCGGGGACGGAAGCCGGACTGGAATTGTTCATAAAGACTATTGCAGGTGAGATGGGAGTGGAGCTGAGAGGCAACAATTTTTTCTAGAATTTTCGAGATGAAAGGAAGGTGAGAGATGGGGCGTAGGTTATTGAAATCATTGTCTTTTTTTTTTTTTCAAGATGGCTCCCCCTGAGGGGCTGCCTCTCCAGCAGTGCATATCCTCGTTTGAGCCTCTTTACATCCTTTTATTTTATTTATTTCTTCTTCTCATTATGTTTTGTGTGTTTTTGTACCCCAAACATACGGGGGGATAGGGCATATTCATTTCTGCTCATCTCCATTATTTTACTTTATTTTTTTATGTTTCCTGTGGATGGGAACCCCGCTCGCACGCGCGACCCCATTTTTTACGCTACGGACCAGCTGTTAGCATGGTTGGCTAACAGCGAGCTACTGGCCGGTGACAAACCAGACATAACCTGTGAGTTGAAGAAGAGGAAACGGGGGTGTCGGGCTGGGAAGGAGCGCCGCAGAAGGAGGAAAAGATACAGACACGTCCTCCCGTCCGTCATCATGGGGAATGTAAGATCGCTCCCGAACAAGATGGACAAGCTAGCGGCGCTAACGCGGAGGCTAGCCTGATGCTACTCATGGAGTCATGGCTAACAGCGATCACTCTGGACACACACGCCGAGTTGGAAGGCTTCCAACTCGTACGTGCGGACAGGAACGCAGAGAGTGGTAAGAGAACAGGAGGGGGTCTGGCTGTTTTTGTGAATGCGAAATGGTGTAAACCTGGGCATAACACCATCAAAGAGAAACTCTGCAACTGGGACATTGAGCTCAGGTCGCAGTACCCCCCGAGGGGATTCTCACACGTCATAGCTGTGATGGTGTACGTTCCCCCGTCGGTTTATGGCGATGCAGCGTGTAATTCCCTGATGACTGTCGTGAACAGGCTGCAAACACAGAGCCCCAATGCTCTGCTAATCATCTCTGGGGACTTCAACCATGTCTCTCTGTCATCCTCCCCCCCCCCCCAAACTTCACTCAGCATGTAACCTGTGCCACCAGAGACAATAAAATTTTGGACTTGATTTATGCCAACACCAAGGAGGCATATAGAGCCCCCCCCCCCGTCTTGGAAGAGCGGACCACAACATGGTATATCTTCAGCCTGTGTACAAACCCCTGGTGCACAGGCAGCCAGCTGTGACCCGCATGGTCAGAAGATGGTCCACGGAGGCTGAAGAGGCTCTGCGGGACTGCTTCGACTCAACCAGGTCGGAGCTCTTCAGTGAGGTTCATGGAAAGGACATTGAGTCACTCACCGACACCATCACGAACCACATAAACCTTTATGAGGGGAACACCGTACCCACCAGGACTGTGCGGTGTTTTTCCAACAACAAACTGTGGGTTACTCCCGACATAAAGGCCCTCCTGAAGGAGAAGAAGGCTTTTGTGTCGAGAAACAGAGAGGAGCTGCAGGCCGTGCAGATCCAGCTGAGTAGAAGGATCAGAGAAAAAAAGGCCTACTCGATGAAAGAGGAGGACCAGCGACAGGCCAGTAATGTCACAGGTGTCTGGAGGGGCCTGGAAACCTTCAGCCCAACCTACTGGGGGACAAACTGCAGCATGGACCACCACCTCATATCTTGGATTACAGATTACCTCACAAACCGGCCACAGTACGTGAGGGCACAGAGCTGTGAGTCGGGCAGGCTTCTCTGCAGCACTGGGGTGCCGCAGGGGACTGTCCTGGCTCCATTCCTGTTCTTCCTCTACACATCGGACTTCAGCTACATCGCTCCAACCTGCCATCTTCAGAGGTTCTCTGACGACTCTGCGATTGTCCGCCTCATTAAAGAAGGAGATGATCAACAGTACAAGGGACTGATGGAGGACCTCATGGACTGGTCCCTACAGAATCACTTACAGATCAACCCCAGGAAAACTAAGGAGTTGGTTGTGGATTTCCGCAGGATACAGTCCTCACCTGCACCGATGAACATCCAGGGTACGGCCATAGAGAGGGTGGCCTCCTACAAGTACGTGGGTGTTCTTCTCAACAATAAACTTGACTAGTCTACCAACATGGACGTGCAACTGCATATATGCTTGTGTCTATATTTATATTTTATATTGCATTCTGTACTGTGTACAGTTCATTTTTCTTAAACATTATTTTGTGCATGCAATACTTTGATTTTGTTTTCTACCCCTCCCCTTCAATTTTGCTGCTGTAGATTGCAAATGTCTCCATCGAGGGACAAATAAAGGTTGTCTTATCTTATCTTACCTTATCGTATCTTATCTTATCCACCAGCCTACGTCATGGGCCACCCATCTGCCCTGAGTAGAGTGAGCACACAACATTCCTGTCTCGTTGGTCACAGGGTGGTCTCCCTTCATGTTGGCATATGAATACAAGCCACCACTCTTCTCATCACAGGAGGGGCTAGTGGAGATCCTCTCAGTCCAGCTCCACTTGCGGCGGACTCATAGGATTTGGAGGAAGGCGAGAGCCACATACTGCCTCATGCAATTAGGTTATTGCGGACCATCAACGGCACCCTGCGTCGGACTATCATTTTGGGCAGAAGGTGTGGCTCTCTACCCTGGATCTACCCTGGCAAAAAAGGGCCATCCCGAGAGCACCAAGTAGCCCTCGAGGCCCACATGAGTAGCCTGCGGGCATGTTACAAAAATAGTGATAGGACATCGTGATCTTCTAGTAATGTAAGTAACAATTTGAAAATGCAAACACGGTTAGAGGTTTCTAGAAATTAAGTGTTGCATATTGATTCTGATGTTTCCTAATTATGAAATATTAGATGAAAATGTTGAACAGCAACATTATCCTACCATCCGTCCATCTATTTTCAACACTGCTTATCCTGAATGGACTTTTTTACAGCAACATTAAGAAAAGTAAATTCAGAAAATGTCTTATTTCAGAAGGCAGTATCAAGCTGGTAGCCTTTGACATTGATCAGAACCCAAGAAGAAGCTCTTGGTTGCAAAATGATTGGTCAACCCTGGTCTGGACATTCCATGTTCTTATTCTTCATTTTTCGTTCCTGCCAGGTTTTCTGTACTTAACTTTGTTCATAGGTTTTTGTTGTAGTTATAGTCACAATTTTTGTATTTTACACATTTGGTTTTTTTCTTGTCTATTTATTGACAAGCAATTTCTGTTTGTTTTTATCCTGGCCTTTTTTTGCAAGCATTTTTGGTTGTCTCGTTTTCCTGGTATTGTACCATTGTTCTTTGTTGAACTTTGGTGGTCTTGCGACCCATTTTGTTAATAAACATTTTCGTCAATTCTTTCCGAGTCTGGAGTCCGATTCTGTCCGGAGCTTTCCGGAAACCTGACACATTAAATTTTATAGATATGCCTCACATTGTGACATGTACTCATAAGTTATGCCATTTATTGCGTTAAATATGTTCTTCGAGATCCTGATTAAGTCACTGACTTAACACTGACGCAGACATCCCAAATCTGTGACGCCCACACTCAGCAAGTGGCCATGCTACTGATTCCATGCATGCCTTCTCTCCAGGACACCTCTTTTTCAAATCTCACGAGCAACCACACATCAACTCTCCCTCCCGCTTGCTCTCCTTCTAATTTAATGTTGTCTTTTGTTATTTCTTACCCTCTTAGACCTTGTCCAAATGGCTGACGTTGATGAATGCATGTAAAGGATACGCTGCAGGTAGGATACGGTTTCAAGCTTAGCTGAGAGGGGAGGAAGGGATCTAGGGTTGTTTTTTAAGATGGGGCTGGGGAGGTGGCAGTGGTTTGTGTGTGTGTGTGTGTGTGTGTGTGTGTGTGTGTGTGTGTGTTTGTCTGTATGTGTGTGCATTCAGGGTCAGGATGTTTGTCTTCCAATGAGCTATGACTGAGAGAAAGACGAGGGGAGAGTGGGATGAGGGAAGGGATGAAGGGAGGATTACGAAAGGTGAATGAGCTGAGTGTCACAGCATCTTGATTGACAAGGCAAGAAAAGCTCTCCTCTAAGTCATCCATTAAGATTTGATTTCTTCAAGTATTTTTTTTCTTAGTACCGTAGATTGAAGTTGTGACTCAAGATTGGAGACTTAGTTTATTTATTTTTCAATGTGACTGTGTGTTTCGTAATGTACAGTAAATGGTTTTCTAAGGTTGCACACAAGGCGAGGGGAGTGTGTCACTGAAGATATGTAAACACTTAGATACCAACACTAACAGACACACAGATACAGTTGAATTTAAGTCTTCAAAGGGATTCCAGGTTCGCCCCGAAGTACCTCATCCCAAACAAAGACAAAGACACACACATTCACGTATGTTAGAAAATCTGTTTGTCATGTCCCGTACACATTGTGTTCCTTTGTAGCTTGCACTTTTTATTTCAGTTGGCACAAAACCCAGATGGAAAGTTTCTAAATTAATTTGCTTAACATCAGAAAGAAGTATGGCCCAAACACTTCGCACTACATTGAAATCCGCACAACCTGTTTTATTAGATGAAAATCTACGATAAACGCATGCACTATGTATTTCACACATGGAAATGTACAAATGTCGTATATCTATTGCAAGGAGCTGCATCATTTACAGACATCTGTACTGTACAACCAAAAGGAAATTTTGCAGACTCAGTGAGAATTAGTACCAAAGTACAAAGGACGGGAATGTGCGCTGAAAAGTGGCTGCCAAAAACATGTTTCCAGAGTCTTATCCAGTTGTTTAATACATGTTATATCCTATAACATCTGTCCTGCATGTGCCACCATTCTCCCTCCAGAGGTCATGTTTCACGTTGCAGCAGTTCTGGATTTATTTTTGAGTTATGCATTCAAGGATGTCTTTAGAGTATGTATGTACTCATGTACTGTCATACTGCTATTTTATTGGGGGGATTTGAAACATGAAGATTGCATTAGATTACAATGACTGATGCAGCTGTTCCCTTTTACCGCAGTCAAGTGTTTGTTGTGTGAACTCAGCATTTTTAGGTCATAGAACAGACATAAAAAGTGTGTAAAGAGAATGCAATTCAAATTACTTAAAAGGTGAAGTCCATCCCCCAACAGTCAGAGATGGGCATTCCGTCCCCCTGGGACGGAACGATTCATCCGTCCTGGATGGACGCCCATTTTGAGGACGGAGGACGAGAAGTTTTTTTTTTTTTTTAATAAGAATGGACTTAGCAAGGACGGAAGTGGGGTTTCGTCTTTCCCTTTAATCGTCCCTACCCATCAAGTACATGCGGACGCACATTTCACTAATGACTGACAGAAAAATGCCCAGCCTGTCTTGCATGTGTAAACCTCCAATATACTACTTCAGACTGAATGTGATGTGTATTTTGATTGGTGCGTGTGCACCATGTTTGTATATGGAAGGGAGTCACTTTACTTTGCTTCAAGCAGATAAGAGGGGGAGCACTCATCCTCCATACTAAAAAGTCTACACTTCGCCCGTGAGTCTAGTGACCAACGGTGGTGGTGTTGGCAGCTAAATGCTATCTTGACAAGGAAACAGTTGTAAACAATTCAATCCAGACGGTTAAAAAAACTGTCTGTCTCTCTCCGTTACACACTAAATATATGTGTGTGAGTGTGTGTGTGTTTAATTCATTCAGCTGCATCTGCATAATCATTTGCATGTTTTTTTTTTTTTACTTTATTTGGCTGCATCTGCATTTTTATTTGCATGCGTATGACGTACTAAGCATGTGTTTGACACCAACGTGAGGCGGCCACAAAAGTGAATTTCAATCTACCTTGTCGAAATGGGCTAAGGACAAAAATTGCCTTAGAACGCTTCAAACACGCCACTGGTCACCCAACCGCAGTACTTCATTAGAGCGCGCCGGCGGAGCACAGGGAGGCGTGGGTGGACTCATTTATTAAATAAAACACCCCACTAGTTCCGCTGTTCTGGAGAGTTTTTTCCAAAAGCCGGAGGACCGCCCTGGCCAGTCCCAGCTTTGACAAGCTGGTCTTCCACAAGGGGGACATGTCCCTATTAGGGTACCCTACTTACAAGGGGCAGTTTGAGGAGAAGCAGCAGGAAGCTGAACACGGGGGAATAAAAGTGTTTTTTGTGTGGAAATTTGTTCATACTGTTCATAATTTATAGTTTTTGTGTGTAAAGTGGAACACACTTTTTCACAATAAATTGTGTGCTCGCATGTTGTACACCAGGGGTACCCAAACTTTTTGTACCGAAGATCGACTTTTTGATCAACCAACCTCCCGCGATCGAACCATTACCGCGCACGCACATACACACGCACGCCGTGATGAGCAACAGCCTGACACGGAGGCATGCAACGCACATGCAACGCTCACACGTACCGTTTTAAAGTGCTTCCCTCGGCCCTCTAAATTCCTTTTCTTTGCCGGTGCCCTCGGTGAATTGTACATGAAAACAAACTCTGAATGATAATAATGATAACGATAAAAGATATAGCGCAACAGCTCTGATCACAAGCTGCAATTGCAGACTGCTGAGCACTAACAACTTCCGGTGACACAGGTCACGCACCACCGTAGGTTAAAGATTTACCATTTTATTTTATTTCATTCTGTTAATACTTTTTGTGAAAATGAGACTGATATGATGATTAGGGTGCAGTGTACATTAACACAAAAAAATATGCTACTAACATGCACAAAGACACACAAATGGTTGTTTGTTTTTTTTCTCCTCAACACCCCTCGCGATCGACTTGGCACCAGTCTGCGATCTACCGGTCGATCGCGATCTACGTAATGGGTACCCCATTGTACACTCCCTTGTACTGCCGGTATAGTGGTGACTCAAATAGGATTTCAAGTGACCATTAACCTCTCACCCATGATGCACGCACGCTTATTTAATTTTTGGGAGGGGCAGGGGGGTGGACAGACTGGTGTGAAATGTAAGGATGGAAACGCTTTAAAGCAGCAGCGAAAACCTGCCCATTTTTAGCCATCCCCGCGACAGCCATTTTGCCACTTTCTGTCAACTGAAAATGACATCAGAATTGGTGAGGGATCGGGTAACGACCAACCATGGCCTGTTTTCTGAAGCGGGTTGATTTTACTGCTTAACTCATATTCCATAACTGCAATATTCATGAGAATGCCATGTTTAGGCTGTTGAGGCTACATAGGAGATGTTATTGAAGAGAACATTTTGGCCTTGACTTCCCCTTGAAAGTTGCACAAGTGTTGGCTGTTTACTCATTGTGGTTTTCATGGTAAAGTCACGAGCCGTTCTGATGCATCAGTGAACACAAATGGGTGCACTGTGATCCATCAAACTGCTGAAAACGAATTACTTAAGTCATAGATAATCACATAGGATATCAATGGCAAAAATACAAATCCTCCTATGTGACAGAGGTGTCAAATCCAGATCCAGAGGGTAAACCCTGCCACAATTGGTCTTTAGCCACAGGGGCTTCTATTCAATCGGCAGGTAAACAAGCTCTTGAGTAGGAGGATGTGCATTTTGGCCGTCGATATGATGCTTAATTTACATTATTTACTAGACTGTTCCTTCTTGCAAGCTGCATGTATGTTTGTACGTTAGAGCACATATAGAGATGTCTACACAGCTATAAGGTGCACATGATGAAAATCATCTTTGACTCTCACTTTGTAGTGTTACAAATACGAGTTTAAAGTAGCTTGATAGAGAAAATTAGATCATGGGAGATATCTAAGCCGGTCATCTTTTCCAGTTCTGCAAAGATAAAGTTTCCACTCTCACACGAAACCTTAATACACATCTACAGATCTATATATCGCCACCCTTAACCACCCAATGCAAAATGAAACATAAGAGGATAATATCGCTCACTCCCAAAAACTGACTTATAAGAGTTCATGACCTGCTTTAACAATTAAAATATGTATCACATGCCATCAAACACCGTATGTAGAGAGTTTTTGGGTTTATTTGCACATGCAACCATTTGTCTTAAACTTTCCATCTCTTTTTGCATTCCTGTTCACTTTATAAGTTTTCTCTTCGGCTTCACTCCCTCTGCCTGTGTCTTTGATTAAGCAATGCTTGGTTGCAGAATCCCAAATGACTTCTTTGAAATAATGTAAACAGCCCAGCAGAGCAATGCAATAAAGCACCCTTTTATGACGTACATTTCAAATTGTTGAAATATTCCTGCAGTCTGATGACAGACTGTTTCATAACTGAGATTAAACATAGTACCCATAGTTCCAAGGTCATTTTATTGGGAGGCACCTATCCCGATAAGTCCTGGTGTTAGTGCTGATACTGTACATCTGTACTCACACTTGTACTTGAAAAAAAATGCCCCGCTACTACAACACAGATACCATTTCAGCAGCCTGTCATATACCTTCCGGGCCAGTGGAACCGGAGCCTTGTCAACCATATTCTTGAGCCCCATCGCTTTGGAGGCTCTGTGTGCTGCTACACCCTGGCTGAGCCAGCTATGCTCTGGGTCACGAGGCTGTGGGTGACGTGCTGCGGCGAAGCACATTGAGAAAAGAGAAATAAGCGATGGTGTACCATCTCTGTTGTATTGTCAGTTTTATTTTAGAACGTTTGATATTTTCACGGGCGGCATGGTGGTGGCCTGGTTAGCACATCCGCCTCACAGTGCAGGGGTGTAAGGTTCATTTCCGGCTTTACCCTTCTGTGTGGAGTTTGCATGTTCTCTCAGTGCCTGCTTGGGCTTTCTCTGAGTACTCCGGTTTCCTCCCGCATTCCAAAAACCTGTATGGCAAGTTGATGAAACACTCTAAATCAGGGGTGGGCAAACTTTTTGGCTCGGGGGCCACATTGATTTCTAAATTTGACAGGTGGGCCGGGTCAGCACAAGATACGGTACATATAAAAAACTGGATATGTTGACAGTCTATACCAAACATCAACAGAACAAAAGAATTAAAGTAGTACCATACTTTTTTTTAATGAGAAGAGTGAAACAACTATGGTATATGTCCTGTATGAACGTCCAAGTATGTTTACAACATGTGTGACAACACAAGCAACAAAATGCAACAATATATTGCCAAAAAACTGCAGCATACATTACAGGTATATGACAAAATATAACAAAGTTAGGACTATTTGCTACAAAATGAGACGAGTAAAAGACCTGGTGGCTTTCTTTCCACTCACTCACTGTCTCGAACATGACCTCCCTTCGATCACCACACAAGACAGCGTTGAGCTGATGCCGTGCAACGAACTTTTGAAGCCAGCCACGGGACACTTGGAAGTCTTCGATGCTCATAGCGCTATGGAACTCGCTTCCTCTCTTATTCGCGGTCCAGTTTGCGTTAAGGTTTTAGCACGATAACAGTCAAACCATTCCATGAAACGTTTATTTACTTGACTGTCCGTCGAGCCGCAAGCAATTCACTCTGAGAATGGAAATAGCCAGGATCGGACTGAGCACGTTTTTCAAAGTCTCGTAGATTTGAATCTTTCAGGCTCCAAGTGTATCCTGAATGTTTTGTACTTTGTAACCTGTTTCGTTTAATCAAATACAATTCACTTTCTCTTCTGCGGCCATTACTGTTCCTCTTCGTTTTGATGCCATGATCTCCAGGACGTAAAAAGGTTCGCAATTCCAGTTACACTCACTGCAATAAAGAGTCACTTGCATGTCGCTGTTTTGGATCCAATGATAGAAAATAGCAGCGCAGACACACTTATTCCGTATCGTCTCCCCCTCCCTCACTGTCCTCTGCAACTTCAAGTAACTGCGCCATCTGGTGTTGAAATGCATACAAGTCCAAATCAAATGACTTTACATCGAACCTTAATTGTGTACCAACCTTTGGCGGTCCGGATTAAAAAGACCCACGGGCCGGATCCGGCCCGCGGGCCTTAGTTTGCTTACATCTGCTCTAAATTGTCCCTAGTTGTTTTTGTGAGCACAAATGTTTTCTCCGCTGTTTTGTATTTCTTTTGAAATCTTTTATTTTGTAGATAACGCGTGGGGTTTCAAGACATCTGTATTCCTGCTTGTCTATCAATCAGACTTTGTATGTTCTTCTTTATCTCTGGAAAAATGGAGAGTGATATATCGGAGGCCTCTTTAGGATGACTTAAGAATAAGAATAAGAATAAGAATAAGAAAACCTTTATTTGTCCCGCACTGGGGAAATTTGCAGTCTTCAGCAGCAGAATTGGAGGGGGAAGGGGGGTGGGGTAAAAAGGCAGTGGTGTCAACCACAATTTTGTCATGGGCCAAATTTTTGTTACCGTTTCAACTCATTCAACTCTTGTTTACTATCATGAGGGGTTTGGTAACAAGAAAATGCTGAGAATATCTCTCTTCTTTATTACATATGAGAATTAAAAATGTTGGTAGACATTTTAGAAAGCATCATGAAAGTTGACATGTTAAATGTGCTTTCGCGGGCCACATAAAATTATGTGGTGGGTCAGATCTGGCCCCCAGGCCTTGAGTTTGACACCTGTGACTTAAGGTGTCAAAATGACCTCTGCAAAAGATGTGGTGTTTCGAAATTACAATTTCCTGCCATTGTATAAAAAGAACTGTGCCTTCCCCAGAAAAATCACACAAAATGAAAACACATCATCCCATGCTACAAAAATATAATTGAAGAATTAGCTGTTAAGGGAATCATATGAGATACAGACAGAAACTAGTCATGGACATTCAACTTCAATTTGAGAGAGTGGCTGAAGTGAGCTGAAGGGCTCCAATGTTCTAATGTACAACTTGATCAAATTCTTTAAAACTGCATTTGATTTTTGAAACTGCTGCTCAAAATTTGGATTGTGAGTCATTTTTCCAAAGAATGTCATCACAGAAACAAATGTAATTGCTCATTTAAAAAAGATATTTGCACACAATCACATGATTTAGGGAAATGTCCGGGACATCATATCTAATTATTTGAAAGACCAAAAGGGCAAAAGTATTCATCCATCCATCCATTTTCCGAACCGCTTCATCCTCACTAGGGTCGCGGGGGGTGCTGGAGCCTATCCCAGCAGTCTTCGGGCAGTAGGCGGGGGACACCCTGAATTGGTTGCCAGCCAATCGCAGGGCACACAGAGACGAACAACCATCCACGCCCACACTCACACCTAGGGACAATTTAGAGTGCCCAACGAGCCTGCCATGCATGTTTTTGGAATGTGGGAGGAAACCGGAGCACCCGGAGAAAACCCACGCAAGCCCGGGGAGAACATGCAAACTCCACACAGGGAGGCCGGAGCTGGGATGGCAAAAGTATTGACGAGTCAAAACAAGCAGACTGACCAGACCACCAAAGCACTCACCAGTGACTAGATAGAATAGACATAACAGAGTAGAACAGAACTTTGAATTGTGAGTGTTCTGTGGGCAATGAAAATCAATTAGGAATCTTCTCACTATTAGCAGTATTGTTGAATTGAATTGAATTGAATACAACTTTATTGTCACATGTGCTGTTCATATGTGTAACATACAGCACATATGAAATTTCTTCCCTCTCAACCTGGAGAGGGCACTCCACCTTTTTCCGACTGGGGACAATTGTTTCAGATTTGGAGGTGCTGAATTTCATCCCAACCGCTTCACACTCAGCTGCGAAAGGCTCCAGTGAGAATTGGAGAGCCCTACTTAAAGGAGCCAACAGTACCACACCATCTGCAAAAAGCAGAGATGCAATACTGAGTCCACCAAAATGGACCCCTCAATGCTTCGGCTGTGCCAAGAAATTCTGTCCATAAAAGTTATGAACAGAATCGGCGAGAAAGGGCAGCCTTGGCGGAGTCCTACCCTCACTGGACACGATTCTGACTTACAATGCGGAGCAAACTCTGTCATCGGTGGTATAGAGACCAAACAGTCCGTATCAGGGAGTTCGGTACCCCATTCCGACGAAGCACGCCCCACAGAACTCCCCGAGGGACACGGTCAAACGCCTTCTCCAAGTCCACAAAACACATGTAGACCGGTTGGGCGAATTCCCACATACCCTCGAGGACCCTGCTAAGGGTGTAGAGCTGGTTCACTGTTCCACGGCCGGGACGAAAACTACACTGCTCCTCCTCAATCTGAGACTCGACTTCCTGACGGACCCTCCTCTCCAGTACCCCTGAATAGACCTATCCAGGGAGGCTGAGGAGTGTGATCCCTCTGTAGTTGGAACACACCCGCCGGTCCCCCTTTTTAAAAAGAGGGACGACCACCCCGGTCTGCCAATCCAGAGGCACTCTCCCCGATGACCACGCGATGTTGCAGAGGTGTGTCAACCAGGACAGCCCCACAACATCCAGAGCCTTGAGGAACACCGGGCGGATCTCATCCAACCCTGGGGCCTTGCCACTGAGGAGCTTTTTAACCACATCGGTGACTTCAACCACAGAGATAGGAGAGCCCACCTCAGAGTCCCCAGACTCTGCTTCATCAAAGGAAGGCGTTTTGGTGGAGTTGAGGAGGTCTTCGAAGTACTCAGCCCACGATTCACAACGTCCCGAGTCGAGGTCAGCAGCGCCCCATTCCCACTGTGTTGGTGGTGCACTGCTTCCCCGTCCTGAGACGTTGGATGGTGGACCAGAATTTCCGGAAGTCGGCTTCCGTGGCTTCACCGAACTCTTCCCACACCCGAGTTTTTGCCTCAGCGACCACCGAAGCTGCATTCCGCTTGACCGGTCGATACCCGTCAGCTACCCCTGGGGTCCCACAGGCCATAAAGGCCCAATAGGACTCCTTCTTCAGCTCGACGGCATCCCTTACTGCTGGCATCCACCAGCGAGTACGGGGGTTGTCGCCACGACAGGCACCAACCACCTTACGGCCACAACTCAGATTGGCCGCTTCAATAATAGAGGCATGGTACATGGTCCACTCGGACTCAATGTCACCCGCCTCCCCCGGAACATGGAAAAAGCTCTGTCGGAGGTGGGAGTTGAAACTCATTCTGACAGGGGGATTCCACCAGATGCTCCCAACAAACCCTCACAACACGTTTGGGTCTGCCAGGTCGGACCGCCATCTTCCCCCACCATCGGAGCCTACTCACCACCAAGTGGTGATTTGTTGACAGCTCCGCCCCTCTCTTCGCCCGAGTGTCCAAAACATGCGGCCGCAAATCCGATGATACAACAACAAAATCAATCATCGAACTGCGGCCAAGGGTTTCCTGGTGCCAAGTGCACATACGAACACCCTTATATTTGAACAAGGTGTTTGTTGTGGATAATCCGTGACGAGCACAGAAGTCCAATAACAAAACACCACTCGAGTTCTGATCATCAGCCGAGGTTGGGACCGCCAGGGTCCCCCCCTTTGTCTGGCGCCCAGCTCGCACTGCGCCGACCCCTTTGGCCCCTCCCATGAGTGATGAGCCCATGAGAAGGGGGACCCACGTTGTCTCTTCGGGCTAAGCCCGGCCGGGCCCCATGGGTGTAGGCCCGGGCCACCAGGCGCTCGCCAACGAGCCCCACTTCCAGGCCTGGCTCCAGAGGGAGGCCCCGGTGACCCGCATCTGGGCAAGGGAAACTGAAGTCCATTCGTTTTATTCTTCATAAGGGGTCTTTTGAGCTGTCCTTTGTGTGATCCGTCACCTAAGACCTGTTTGCCATGGGTGACCCTGCCAGGTGCATAAAGCCCCAGACAACTTAGCTCCTGTCGTGTTCCGTTTTCGGCAGCAGGTGGCAGGCGGTGCATTCTGGCTGGCTGCACACCTGCTACCTGTTTGTCATTAAGCACCTGTTTTATTAGGACTGTCCTTCTGGCTTTTCGTTGCCGGAGAATTGTTTCGCCGTGCCACTGCTATTGCCCATGTGTCGTTTATTTCTCGCTCTTTCTCGTTATCGTAATTATTGCTCTTGTTGTAGACGTCGGTTCTCTTTGTAAAGTACAGTTTTCGTTTTAATCATCGCAAGTGTATTTTATCCTTGCCTTTTGTGCAAGCGCTTTTTGTTTTCGGTTATTTTGCGTGTGTTTCCTGGTCCTTACTTTTGGCCAGCGATTTCTGTTTCCTCTTTCTTACGATGCAGTTTTTGTAATAAACATTAATTTTTTGTACGGAGTTCTTGTTGGGGTCTGCTATTATTGGGATCCGAAAACATTATTTTGCTTCGAACGAAGCGTTACTTCCTCGCTTCGTTCGGAACGTAACAGAATTCTCCGGCCACTGTCATGTTTCGGTTTGTGACCAACAGGTGGCACTGTAGGGCTCTCTCTGCAGCTGTACACCTGTTGGTCGTTATGTAATTAGTAGTTTAAAAAGACTCCCGCCCGACCACTCATTGTCGAGTCATTGTTTGTGTTTGTTTGTTTGCTTGCAACTGTCATGTTTGTTTCTGTCATGTTTCTGTTCCTGTTTTTGCCACAGTCATGGTTTTGTTTTGGTACTTTGGATTCCTTGTGTTCTTGGAACTTTGTTTAGGACTTAGTTTTCTGTGTTTAATCAATACACTTCAAGTACACCCTGCTCCTCTCTCTGCCTCCCTGCTTTTTGGGATCCACCACCACCACGCAAACATGACAGCTCCTAGGATCATTGGGACACGCAAACCCCTCCACCACAGTAAGGTGACGGCTCACGGAGGAATCAATATGACATAGATTTTTACATATTTGTCAGGTGTTTTTCTGTCATTTGGTTGTTTAATAACCATGGTTTTGGAATGCCAGAGGAAGCCTGAGCATCAGTAATTCAAATCCAAAGTACAAGAAGGCAGAGATGCAAAGTTTTTTCCAACCACTTGTCACCATCCTGCAGAGATGGATGGATGAATAGATTGTTGGATGGATCGAGGAATGGAATGAAGACCATGTCAAACAATGGCTGTTTTCGAACTATACCTGAAGGCAACACCTCACATTTAGATAGATAGATAGATATCATGAGGAAAATTTGTTTTGATCGCTTCATTTTTCAAACCTTTCCACGTGACCAATTTTTGTTAAGGGTGAAAGTTAAAAGAATAGAGATTAGTTCGCTTTAATCCGCCCATCTCATATACACACACGCACATACGCGTATACACTCATGTGCACACGTTCATAATTTTGACATGATGATTTGTGACATCAACACAGAAAAAAAACTTTTGTACTTTGTTTTGTATTCTCAGTGACAAATTTAGCATATGATACTGGTAATTTGGCATTTAAACAGTAAAGATGTGTGTGATTCATGACGGGAATTAGTTCAGTATTTACTTAAAAATTGCGGGCCTGGTGGTAGCCTGCTAGCTCCACATGTGGTAACAAGCTGTCCGGATGAGTATAACAATGCACACGTTTCTTTGCACAAGTTTTCAAAATGAAGGAATAAATCCTTCAGCAAATGCGATCTAAAACAGTCACTACCCGTTCCCTGCAAGCCACTTTCAAAACTGACCGTGCTGAGACCAACACGTACCAAACCTGTCTCATTTAATCATTGGCCAACAAAAACCTAAATGTGGGACAACGATGGAGCTTAACTCAGGGAAATTGCCCAATAAATTAAGAGCGGGTGACTCAACTGTGCCGTCTCTCTCCCCACATTAAAAATTTAATCCTGCAAAATAATTCACATTTTTCATAAAGGCACCTGAAATCTGATGACGTGGTTTTATTCTGAAAATTTACTCAATAGTTTTGTTTTTGTTTTTTTATATTACATATATTAAGTTACTCCCTAAGCCTGCTGACAATTTACGGAAATGTTGAAACACTGAAAGAATAAGCCTTGTCAATGATTTTCATCCATCTCCCAGTTACTAACCCAAAAAGCAAAGAGGACCTTGTCCAAATAATGTTTCACAGCACGCGTTGGCGCATTTGCATCAATAGCCTGCTTGCTTTTGTAATGAAAGGTTGTTTGTCGGCAGTTATCCACTTCTGTGATGCTGAGGGCCAGCATCCAGGATTGGAAGCCTCAGGGGGAAGCCTGGTCCATCTACCCCAAGGAGCACAGGCAGGCATAGGTAGACTTGTTCATTAAGTCCATCACCTCCCTCCCTCTCCACTGGAGAGGATATTCTCCACAGCCAGAGACATCCTAGCCAGTGGTAACTTCCAGAAGCTGATGTTCCTCAAGGGAAGCATGTCTCTGTTGGGGTACCCCAGTTACAAGGGGCAGTTTGAGGAGGAGAAGCAAGAAGAAGCAGTAATAGAGAAGGATTTGGGCTTTTCTGCATTTCCCACTATGCATGTCGGCAGATTATCATGATCCTGTTCTTGTGTTTCTCAAGCAGGTGGCAGACGTGGGTCTTCCCTTCTGTGTGCACACTTGCTGCCAAATTTCATCAGCCTTGTATTTAAGGACTGGCAAGTTGCCTGCAGCTAGTCGGATTATTAACCTTCGTGCTGCTCTTGCTCAAGTGTTTGTTTTCTAGAGCTCTCGCTCTCGTCATAGTCGATCTTGTTCCCTTAGTTCCATGTCTGTGTAAGGATAGTCTTTGATCTTGCTTTTGTTTTGTCGTTTGAATTGGATTCTTGTCATTTCGTTTGGTAATCTCTGTTTAACTATTACTTTTCCTTTTGCATGCGCGTTTTGTTAATGTATTGTTCTTCCAGGATCCTTGTGACCAGCGTTTTCTGTTTTGGACTTTCTCGGCTTTGCATTTTTGGTAATAATTTTTTTTTTTTCCCATTTTGTCTGTGTCTGCATTTCTGGGATTCTAAACATTATCTATAGACATATTGGTGGGCAAGCCTTGCTAACAAAATGGTCTGTCAGTGGCCATGCCTTGTACGTGTGTCATTGTTGGCTGCAATAGTTTGGGGAAAAGGCAGAAAAAAAAAATTTCTTGTCTGGAACACTTGTTGAGAAGGCTTATGGCAGGAAAATGACCAGTCCACTCACAGGCATCCTGTTACCCCGCCTATACCACATCAGAGCCCTTCTTCTACCTTGTCTAAATTCTAGTCCACTTTGAGTTGTCATATTGTCAGGTGCACTGTGAGCATGGAATAAAAAAAATGCACTCGATCTGCAGGAACTCCGAGCTATGATGATGCAGACAGCTCTCTTTCTGCATCTGCTGGTAAAGACGTCTGCAGTTTTTGGAAGGCTGTTGCCCGCAATTTTCTGAGCAGCATTTATCGTCCTTTCAAAATCCATTCTCACGCAAAAATCTCTGACAAGTTGTTTACTTTATCTGCGCATTACATTTACAATATTGTAAGCAGTGAAACATGTTGATTGTAAAGGGAAGAATAAAAAGATTTTCAAAGTGCAAAAGCGTTGGATCATTACACTGGACCATACTTTCTGAGAATCACCTTGTTCAACATTGTAGTGGTTAACAAACATCTGCATTTACATCACTGCAGTCTTTTTCAGGAAGCAGAAGTTAGATTTTCAGGAAGCAGAAGCTAAATCTTTCACAAAGAAAAGAATTGGATCATTGTATTTGTGGTCTATCAGCAGTTTAGTTCTACAGTGTAGACCTACAGAGGTTTAACCAAACAGACCACAAAACACCGCAACAAATAGACGAGAAGCACGTTTCTTATAATATTGTCACAGTTGCCATAAAAGTAGAACAAAATTGAGTTCTGAACTTTGTCTTGAAGTGCACAGATGTCATTAATTGGTGCTGTTCGACAGTATGTGGAACTGGGAGTCGTGGCTTGCAATTGAAGCGGATTTACATGGGACAGGAGAAGAGAGCCAACCTCTCTTTTTTGTTAATGGATGATACAGCTTCTTGTTGCTTTCAAGCTTAGCTTGTAGCAGACGTGCGCACATTGCAGCATGACGTCTTTGATCCACTGGTGAAAAGGACACTTTTATTCGCTCCTCTTTCATCTATAACTGCTTCAAACAACAAAGTGTATGCAGGAAAGTGGTTAAGATTGTACTATTGTCTGTCTCATGTGTTGTTTTGTATTATTTTGTCATTTTTTGTTAATTTTTCTTTTAATGGCGGTGCGGACACCCGCCACGGCTCCTCTTGTTTTATGTTGAGAGGGAAGAAATTTCATCTGCACATTTAACAGTAAAGTTGTATTCAATTCAAATTCAATTAAATTTAATTTGAGTATTTTACCCAATTTCCAATCAAAGTCAACAATTTTGGGATGTCTCTGAAAGATTATTCTGAGCAATTATCCTGTGATGCAGGGTGTGTTTAGTATTCTTGTTCCTGCCTTGATCGAAAACATTAAACAACATGTCCATCGTACATTCTTATGTGTCTGGTCAACCCATAGTTCAGCCAAGGCGTGGATTCCATGATGGTGACATGGAACGGAATCACCTGAAGCAATTGAATAACAGCTTGTGCTGAGTGTTTGGGTCAATTTTCTCACCAGTAATCCACCACAAAAAATGCCAATGGTGACGCGCTAGCAACCGAAATTTAATTACCAGGTAAGATAATACTTAGCCTAGATTGCCCTTTATTATTTGTTTTGTTTTATTGAACATAAAAACATACTCAGTAATAAATTGACAGAAAGTAAGGTAAGTAATCATTACATTCCTAATCGTTCCTCTTTGCATCTTCCGGACGCCCCGTGGCACGATACTGCCTTCCACAGGTCAGTCAAGCATGGGAGACTTTGTCGGTGGAGATATTATATGTCTGGCGTGTGTCAGTTATCTCCAGTACACCACATACTCCCAGAGCAGTAAGCACAAATTTGCAGATTTTTTCTTTTTTTTCCCGAGCCACATGTGCGGTTGCCCTCATTTTAAAAATTGGTTACGTCAGTATCTGTGTACCCTTCTTTGCATGTACATACAAAGTAGCCAAAGTGAAGCTTATTGCTGAGGGCTAGCTAGCAGATGTAAGGGTCAGGGCTACAAAGCTTTCCAGTTAGCAGATACGCTTTGGGCTGTAAATACTCTGAGGACAAATTACTTAAAAAGGCAAGATAGAGCATTTTAAAGAAAACCATAATATTACTTTAAATAAAAAAAACAACAACAAACAGTATACATACTCTATATCAGGGGTCACCAATGTGGTGCCCGCGGGCACCAGGAAGCCCTCAAGGACTACATGAGTAGCCCACGGGCCTGTTCCAAAAATAGCTCACCAGTGAGAAGAAACTGTGACTCTCCAGGAATATTGTAGAAATGGTTATTTCAAAATGTGAACACTGGCAGATGTTTTTAAAAAAGTGTGGCCAATTGATATGTATCTGTTTCGTAATTATGGTGAGAAATCGCTGATGTTATCAGTTTCTTCTCAGAAATAAATAACCATCCATCCATCCATCTATCCATCCATCTATCCATCCATTTTACGATCCACTTTATCCTCAAAAGGGTCGTGGGGGGTGCTGGGGCCTATCCCAACTGTCTTCGGGCAGTCGGCGGGGGACACCCTGAACCGGTCGCCAGCCAATCGCAGGGCACACAGAGACAAACAACCATCCACGCTCACACTCACACCTAGAGACAATTTAGAGTGTTCAATCAGCCTGTCATGCATGTTTTTGGAATGTGCTAGGAAAATGGAATACCCGGAGAAAACCCACGCAGGCACGGGAAGAACATGCAAACCCCACACAGGAAGGCCGCAGCCAGGATCAAGCGCTGCACCTCCGCACTGTGAGGCCGACGTGTGTCGACCAGTGGGCCGCTCAGAAATTAATATCATTAATTATAACATATGAAGGTAGTTTGAGCAAAATTAATTGAAAAGTGCATACAATCAAACTGGTGGCCCTCCACATTAATCAATAGCCAAGATGGAACTTTTGGTTTCAAAAGGTTGGTGACCACTGATGTATGTGATTGTACTTTCTTTCAATTGATGTTACTGTACATAATGTTTAGTTGTATTGATGATTGAAAACTACCAAAGTGGATAAATACACAATCTATTTGTTTTTATATTTCTGCTTTAGCAAAATGATTATTACCTTTTGGCCCAATAAATGATTAAAATGCAATCCTTTTCAGGATGGGGTCAATGGCATGTGGGAAGGAGAACCAAGTAATCTGGTGCTGTTTTTTTCACAGAGCTTCTGTGTCAATAAATCAGCAAACCTTCAGGTAGCAATATATTTTTGAAGAAGTTCAAATCGTATACATTACTGTTGCATGCATGTTCTGCATGATTGTCTTTCCACTCGATCATATGGTATTTCCATGAAAAGAGGAGGCATTTCATAGGAGATTTTAAACTCCAGCCTTCTATGACATACAGGCCGTATGATGCGGTTAAGTAAGGCATCCAGTCGAGTGATTTGAATAATCCCCAAAATGTAAAAATTGTCACGGTAGCGTGTGTGATTTTGACTACCTTCTTGCCATTTCATTTGAAACATTGCAATGAAACGTTCATTTGCGGCCACTTTAACGTTTCTAAAAAATCAGGACAAGCGTTTTTAAAAGTCAGATACATCCACGTAAAAACGTTGCTGCCGGCCGGCCTCACTTTGCATCACGCACCTTGTTTCTAACGTCATAGTCACATCCATAATTAGCCTACCATTGCATTTATATGGAGACTATTATCACCGGTTATAAACAGCCACTGTTGACAGTTGCCTTTTCTTCTCGTCCAATGAGGGATCATTCAAGTTTTACTGGCCCCATGTGCTCAACATACGTGGAGCATGTGTGCACTCAAAGCTCTGTGGGCTGGCACAGGGTAGGTTTTACGTTTGACTCGGGGAGCACATCCAGAAAGAATAAAAATAATGTCTCTCTCACAAGCACTTCATAAATTCAACCGCAGCTTCAGTTTTGGCTGTTTTTTTTCTCTTGAATGATCAGTTTGTGTTGTACAACTAAAAAGATCTGATTTGCATCTCTTTGGCAATCTAAATAATGTAGTTAGAATATCTAGAATAAAATTAAAGATTACATACTGGAGACAATTGTATTCAGAAAATGGTCACCATGGGCCACAGTACAAGTCAAATCAATAAGAAACTACAGCTACAGCTTTGTATTTTTTTTTCTTTTTAATCAGCTTCAACACACAGGTCACCAAACTAGTGGTCATAGTCTCGAAGGTTATTTGAATAGAATAAACCCAAGAAAATATTTCTGTCTCTTTTTTTGTCATTTTTTTCCCACTTGTTCATGTTTTCACTTTTAACCAGCTGCTTCAACAGTGGATTTGTCTTGCGTGCAGTGCACCACACTTGTCCATGCTCAACATTCCCACTCTGCTCATTAGCAGACATAAGCTTTGGCTTTGATTGTAAAAACACCCACCCTTGAATACCACTGATTTATGGGCCCTTGGTATTTTTATATGACTTTTTTTCAAACATGAAATGGATTAGTTGTGTGATTATAATCAACACTTGGTTCCCGTTAGGGTCTTTGGTCTCCGGAAGGAGAGATTCTTCATCTCACCAATCTGTGACCCAAATCAGAATCTCGGCTCAAGTGAATAATTGTTTC
Source organism: Hippocampus abdominalis (assembly GCA_018466805.1). Classification (NCBI taxonomy): domain Eukaryota; kingdom Metazoa; phylum Chordata; class Actinopteri; order Syngnathiformes; family Syngnathidae; genus Hippocampus; species Hippocampus abdominalis. Next base: position 23,883,739 of record CM031699.1, read on the forward strand.
ATTCTCATTAACTCCTTGACCTGCTTAAATCATGTTTGCCAATAGGCGTTAAGCTATGACTTAATCACTCAGGAGATGATGAATTTGTGGCAACCAGATGTCAGGAGAGTTACACAATGTACTGCAAAGAAAGGTCACATTAATATTGATCATGACATGAAATCTGATGAAATGGTTTAATCTCCGCCGGCACCAAGCCAAAGAACTCGGAGCTTGCAATATGGTTTGGCCTAAACATACCCACAGATTTTTGTGGTTTCCACACGAGCAAAAATCAAACTTAATTCTTATTCCTAAATTACCTCTTGGAACGACACCTGGTTGGGTTGACATTTTTGGATTGCAGTAAAATGGCATTATCAGCTGCGAAAGCAAATTACTTAAAAGTCCTTAAAAGGAGATGCCTTTTTAAGCGATAGTCAAACACTTCCTGAAGCTCCAACTGTAGAAATTTAGACAATATGACGCTCGTCTTTTAGAGGCAACATTATATTTTTTTGTTTCTCCATTGTTTTGCTACGCAAACAAAGACAGCTGGCATTCCATTGTGGTACAATAGAACCTCGAAGAACAAATGCAGAGTGTTGAGATTTCAAAACAATGTTTCTCATAGGAACAAAAACTACAGGCCACAGTGAAACCTGTGGAAATAAGTTTGCTAAGTTAACTACTGTGAATATTAAACATTTTTCTTTATATAGATAGATAGGTAGATAGGTTGCGCCTTCTCGGGAGCATGGGTATATTAGAGCTGTCAGTTTAGCGCGTTATTATCGGCATTAATTTAAATCAATTTTCACGTGATTACATTTTTTATCGCGAGATTAATGCGGCAACACATCACAGCGGATGTTACGTTGCTCTATGAATAAACCGGAAACAAAACAACAAGCGCGCTGCAGAGGTCCACGCCCATGTCTGTTTTGCCAGCCATGGCAGCGCGAGACACTGAAAACGGATACTTAAAGAGTTTATGAATGGAAATTTTACTTTTAAAAAGTTGCCAGATGGTTCCACTGACAAGACCAAGATCATCATAGCACGTCCAGTCTGAAATGCCACTTAATAGCCAAGCACACAGCTGATGTGAGTACTCCGCCCCCTCGTCTAAGACAGACAGCTATGGATCATTTCAAAGCGAAAAAAATGGATAACATGATGAAGAACACTTTTGCTGAAGCCATAGCTAAATGTATGGCTACTGCATGCAAGCCTGTCAACATTGTCCACAGCTAGAATCAAGCTAAAATCATTCGCATTGCATCTAAGACTCCACTACGGATTGCCAGCGAGAGCCTCCATTACAAGCTATGTACAGAAATTGTACGTAGCGGAGAAGGCTAAGGTATACCAAGTGGGAGAAGACACTGTTTCGGGAGAGAAATAAGAGACTAGGTTTGTGAGCCTCTGGTAAATAAAGAGCAGGTAGCCTGTTGAGTACAATGTATGCCACTGACACGATTGTTACTTGTGTGGAATTATTTTGTGTGGAAGGTTACCGTGTTCCGTGTCCATATAAATAAAGGGGGTGGAGCTTCTCTGTGTTCGTCTGACAGTGACGGTGCGCTGATGCACTTCGAGAGTTCAGTGGTGCAGTGGTAGCGACCATACTGAAAATAAGACGTCTCCAGTGTTGTGCCTCGAACCAAGTGTAGTCATCCGAAATGATGTCTACACAAAACCATAGAGAGACTTCTGCGCAAGAAGGACCAATAGAATCAACATAGCCTGACTGCTGTGTTCAAAGCAAACTAGAGAAAAACGAAGTATGCAATCATGGCTTAAATCCACTATAGGCTGAGTACTAGTTTACCTTAGATGTGCACTTTAGAATTTTATATTGCTCTGTGTTGATTCCCTAAAAACAGATGTTAAAGGAGCTGTTGTGTGACAAAATATTTTTTTCACTGTTGTTGATGGACAGTAATATTGTGTGAGAGATTATGTGTGAATAATTGCGCCAAGTGAAAAATGTTCATGTATAATTCCATCCATCCATTTTCCGAACCGCTTCATCCTCACTAGGGTCGCGGGGGGTGCTGGAGCCTATCCCAGCAGTCTTCGGGCAGTAGGCGGGGGACACCATGAATTGGTTGCCAGCCAATCGCAGGGCACACAGAGACGAACAACCATCCATGCTCACACTCATACCTAGGGACAATTTAGAGTGCCCAACGAGCCTGCCATGCATGTTTTTGGAATGTGGGAGGAAACCGGAGCACCCGGAGAAAACCCACGCAGGCCCGGGGAGAACATGCAAACTCCACACAGGGAGGCCGGAGCTGGGATCGAACCCGGTACCTCTGCACTGTGAAGCCGACGTGCTAACCACTGGACTACCGGGCCGCTCATGTATAATTGAAAATCTAAAAAATATTTCAGTAAATATTTGCATTTTGCAAATAGAAAACTGATCCATGATTCCCTGTTGATTAAAACGGGAAAAAATAGGACAAAAAAATATGAAAGGTAATTTAGAAACAATGAAAATGTGTGCGTAATCACGATTAATTATGAGTTAATTATGACAGTTGCGTTTTTAATCACGATTAAATATTTTAATCGTTTGACAGCACTAATATATATATATATATAATGTGTATATGTGGGCGGCCCGGTAGGCCAGTGGTTAGCACGTCGGCTTCACAGTGCTGAGGTACCGGGTTCAAATCCAGCTCTGGCCTCCCTGTGTGGAGTTTGCATGTTCTCCCCGGGCCTGCGTGGGTTTTCTCCGGGTGCGCCGGTTTCCTCCCACGTTCCAAAAACATGCATGGCAGGCTGATTGTGCACTCTAAATTGTCCCTAGGTATGAGTGTGAGCGTGGATGGTTGTTCGTCTCTGTGTGCCCTGCGATTGGCTGGCAACCAATTCAGGGTGTCCCCCGCCTACTGCCCGAAGACTGCTGGGATAGGCTCCAGCACCCCCCGCGACCCTAGTGAGGATAAAGCGGTTCGGAAAATGGATGGATGGATGGATATATATATATATATATATATATATATATATCCAGGTTATCTCCAGGCCTTGGCCTTCCCGTGTGGAGTTTGCATCATTCTTTACGTGCCTGCGTGGGATTTCTCTAGGTACTCTGGTTTCCTCTAACATTCCAAAACATGCATAACAGGTTCATGGAACTGTCGAAGTGTATGTATGTATACATGTATGTATGCATCTCGGTTGAGTTGCACTCAAACCAATCCTGGTAGCGTCTTCTTAACTGGCCAAGCACCTCTGAGGCTGTACTATGGATAGCCTGGTGCAGAGCTGGCCAGTAAACTGATTCATCCGGGATTTTGTCAAGGCTTTCAGCAAGGAGCCGACAAAGGTTGGTGGTGGGGTTGTTCAGTGCTGCACAGTTGAGCCATTTGTTGGGAGCTGTCCTTGGATGACGGAGATGAATGCTCATGAGGAGTTTGGATCTCAGCATTCGGTGGTCAGTCCAACACTCAGCTCCGCGCATGGCACAGGTGATGAGGACATCCTGTATGTCCTTTTGACGGACAATGCCAGTGTTAGGAGCGGGGGTGCTACCAAGCAGTCTTAAACCCGTTCTTCATTTGGAAGAAGGTGTTAGTAATGACCAACTGATGTTCTGCACAGAGAGGGAGTAGCCTAAGGCCTAGATGTTCATTTTTCCCACGCCATGGTGGCCAATGGCTTTACTCCATACCAGGTGTTCCGTGCCCACTCTAGCATTGAAATCTCCCATGACTAAGAGCTTGTCCGTCGCCGGGGTTTTCTGCAGGATGGTGTCCAGAGCTCTGTAGAAATCCTCTTTATTATTTTGCCCGGCATTCAGAGTTGGTGCGTAAGCACTGATGAGTGTGGCAAAGCGTTCTTTTGCCAGGTGAATGCGCCATGTCATCAGCCTTTCATTGATGCCGGTAGGGGATTTCGGGATGCGCTGCAGCAGTTGGGACTTCACAGCAAAGCCAACTCCATGGTTTCGACAAGTGCCTTCAGGGACCCCTTTCCAGAAGAAGGTATACCCTGCACCAACTTCTGTCAGGGAGTCCTACCCATGTTGTCTGGTCTCGCTGAGAGCTGTAATGTCTATAGGGGTGTTCACACGGCAACATTTGCTCCGGTGCTGCGCCGGTGCTGCCCTAATAGAGCGTTCACACGTGCAAATTTGCTCCGGGGTAGCCCCTGAAAAAAAGCTTACTCCGGAGCAAATTTGACCCACCTCGGGGAGGTGGTTTAAAAATTTGCTCCGGAGCAAATGCTCGTTTGCGAGGCACCACCGATGTAAAATGGTACGTGTGAACTCAACGGGATTAATTTGCTCCGGAGCAAATGCTCGCTAGCGGGGGGAGTGGCCTCACTACGCATAAGAGAAGTACATAAGGGTACTTGCAAACTTGCATCCTGAGTATTGCGTTTCAAAACATGGCGAGTAACAACAACAACACGTGCGATAAGAACGAATACAGGGGGGTGAACTGGGACGACGATAAAACTTCAGCCCTGATAACAATTTGGGCTGACGGGACCATTCAAGCCCTATTAGAAGGAACCAGGAGGAATAAAGCGGATTTCCAGAAAATAGGTGAGAAGATGCGATCTGAAGGTTTACACCGCACTGGCGATCAGTGCCGCCAGAAAATCAAAGGCCTCAGACAAGAATACAAAAAAATAACCGATAACAACAAGAAGTCTGGTAGAGGGAGAAAAACCTGCAAATTTTATGATAGACTTAATGAAATCCTCTGGCATCGCCCAGCCAGTGTGCCGCACCACCTCGTCGTCATTGGCGCTTCGTCCCCTGGCCCGAGCACGCGACCAGATGCACAGAATCCGACCCCGGTCGACAGTGACGAGGGGACCAGCGACACGGAGGAAGTCCGGCCAAGCGGTGGTGAGGACAGCGCTAATGATCATGAGGCTCAAGAAAGCAGTGATGTCAGCTTCGGGAATAGGTCTACCTCAAAGCCACAAAAAAGAAGAAAAACAAGGGTTGACCAATTCCAGAAATGTAGGGAAAAAACGTTTGGGACGTTTGCAGAGAGCCAGAAAACAAATATGAAGGTACACACACACACACACACACACACACACACAAACAAGTAGCTGTGTGTGTATATATGTATATATTAAAAATGATTTGTCATGTATGATGTTATTTCAGCTCTTCATTGAGAATGAAAATAAAAGGATGGCTCTGGAAAAAGAGATGGAATTGAAGAGATGGAGGGAAGAAATTGCATGGGAGGAAAAGAAAAGGAAAGAGGAGAGAGAGGCAGAAGAGAAGAGACGAAGAGAATATCGGGAACACCAGATTCGCATTATGTCGATGGTTCTGCAACTCCAAAATCCTGGCAGTCATGCTAGTACCAGTGCAAGTGGCTACGAGCAGTCACAAAAGAATCTTCCAATGGGTGATTTGGATATTTTAGACCCTATTGTGTACCACGATTTGTAGACCCTGTTGCTATTTTGTGTGTGTGTGTATATATATATATATATATATATATATATATATATATATAAATCCTCGTCTCACCCCTCGGGTGGTGTTCATCCCCCATTCAGCTTGGGTCCTCTACCAGAGGCCAGGAAGCTTGAGGGTTCTGCGCAGTATCCTTGCTGTTCCCAGCACTGCGCTTTTCTGGACTGAGATGTCCGATGTTGTTTCCGGGATCTGTTGCAACCACTCATCTAGTTTGGGGGTCACTGCCCCAAGTGCTCCGATCACCACAGGCATGACTGTCACCTTTACCTTCCAGGCTCTCTCCAGCTCCTCTCTGAGCCCTTGGTATTTCTCGAGTTTCTCGTGTTCCTTTTTTCTGATGTTTCCATCACTTGGGACCGCTACATCCACTACAACGGCTTTCCTCTGCCCTTTATCTATGATCACGATATCTGGTTGGTTCGCCATTACCATCTTGTCAGTCTGGATCTGTAAGTCCCACAGGATCTTCGCTCGATCTTCGATATATATATATATATATATATATATATATATATATATATATATGGGTAGCTCAGCTGGTAAGGCACAGGTTTGGCATACGGGAGACGGGGGTTCGAATCCCGCTTGGGGCAAAAAAAATGAACACATAACACCATCCAGTGTGGGTCCGTGGGCAAGCCTTCACGCTATGCCTACCTCATACAATGATGAGAGACAATAAAATGAATGACATGCCGGCTCAGACGTTGCCCGGCCAAACAAGGTCTGCGTCAGGTGCTGGGGAACCAGAGCACCTTGGTGAAAAATGGGCTACATAACAGCAGTGCACAATGGCTGGTGACCCTGAGAGAGGAGCACAGCAACCTCCCTGAACAGAACCCAGTAACCATAACAGTGGCAGACATACAGGAAAGAGTCTCAGATATGAAAAACTGGACAGCACCAGGCCCGGACATGGTCCACACCTACTGGCTAAAGAAACTCACAGCACTCCATGAGCGCCTAGCAGCACAAATGAACCAGTTGCTGAGGGATGGGACTCACCTATTTTGGCCAACCGAAGGGCGAACGATCCTGATCAAGGGTGCAGTCCCATCCAACTATAGGCCAATAACCTGCCTCTCCACAACATGGAAGCTCATGTCAGGCATCATTGCGGCGAAGATAAGTGGACACATGGATCAATACATGAGCGAAGCTCAGAAGGGTATTGGTAGATATACCAGAGGAGCCAAACATCAGCTCCTGGTTGACAGAACAGTCGCACAAGACTGCAGGTCCCGACATACCAACCTGTGCACAGCCTGGATTGATTACAAGAAAGCCTATGACTCGATACCACATACATGGATCACTGAATGCTTGGAGTTGTATAAGGTGAACAGGACCTTTGTTGCGAACTCGATGAGGATGTGGAAAACCACACTTGAAGCCAATGGCAAGCCACTTACCCAAGTGTCCATCAAACGTGGCATATACCAAGGTGATACACTCTCCCCACTGCTGTTCTGCATAGGACTGAACCCCCTAAGCCAAGTAATCGCCAAGACAGGATATGGATACCGCTTCAGAAATGGAGCTACAATCAGTCACCTCCTCTACATGGATGGCATAAAGCTGTATGCTAAGAGCGAAAGGGACACAGACTCCCTGATCTACAGCAGTGACATCGGGATGTCATTCGGGCTTGAGAAATGTAGTCGGATGGTGACTAAGAGAGGCAAGGTAGTCCGCACTGAAGGGGTCTCACTCCCTGAAGGAACAATAGCAGACATTGAGGACAGCTACAAGTACCTTGGTACACCACAAGCCAATGCCAACCTCGAACTGGCAACAAGGAAAGCGGCTACGGCCAAGTACCTCCAGCGGGTGAGGCAAGTCCTAAGAAGCCAGCTCAATGGCAAGAATAAGACCCGGGCAATAAACAGCTATGCCCTGCCAGTGATCAGATACCCTGCAGGAATAATAAGGTGGCCAAAGGAAGAAATTCAGACCATGGATGTTAAGACCTGACAGCTCCTAACCATACATGGATGGTTCCATCCCAAATCCAGCACCCTGAGACTGTACGCAAGCCCTAAGGAAGGAGGCCGGGGACGAGTGAGCGTGAGAGCCACTGTCCAGTATGAAACAGCCAAGCTCCATGAATACATCAAGGAGAAGGCTCCAATGGATGATGTACTCAGAGAATGTCTCAGACAATGGGGAACAGAGGATGAGGTGCTGGAAGAGGGACCATCATGGGAGGACAAGCCCGTACACGGGATGTACCACCGGACCATAACTGAAGTGGCTGATCTCAAGAAGTCCTATCAGTGGCTAGAGAAGGCTGGCCTGAAAGACAGCACAGAGGCACTCATCCTGGCTGCTCAGGAGCAGGCCCTGAGCACCAGAGCCATTGAGGCCCAGATATACCACACCAGACAAAACCCAAGGTGTCGGTTGTGCAAAGAGGCACCTGAGACGATCCAACACATAACTGCAGGGTGTAAGATGCTGGCAGGGAAAGCCTACATGGAACGCCATAACCAGGTGGCTGGCATAGTCTACCGTAACATCTGTGCGGAGTATGGACTGGAAACCCCAAGGTCAAAATGGGAAACACCTCCGAAGGTGGTGGAGAATGACCGAGCGAAGATCCTGTGGGACTTCCAGATCCAGACTGACAAGATGGTAATGGCGAACCAACCCGATATCGTGATCATAGATAAAGGGCAGAGGAAAGCCGTTGTAGTGGATGTTAGCGGTCCCAAGTGATGGAAACATCAGAAAGAAGGAACACGAGAAACTCGAGGAATACCAAGGGCTCAGAGAGGAGCTGGAGAGAGCCTGGAAGGTAAAGGTGACAGTCGTGCCTGTGGTGGTCGGAGCACTCGGGGCAGTGACCCCCAAACTAGATGAGTGGTTGCAACAGATCCCGGGAACAACATCGGACATCTCAGTCCAGAAAAGCGCAGTGCTGGGAACAGCAAGGATACTGCGCAGAACCCTCAAGCTTCCTGGCCTCTGGTAGAGGACCCGAGCTGAATGGGGGACGGACACCACCCGAGGGGTGAGAGGAGGATTTTTTGTTTAATATATATATATGTATGTGTATATATATGTATGTGTATATATATGTATATGTATGTGTGTATATGTGTGTATATATATATATATATATATATATATATATATATATACACATATGTGTGTGTGTGTGTGTGTGCATAGCAGTATTCTTTTTCTGATGACAAATTAATAGTACGTGTTCATATTTGAGTGATAATCTTAGAATTTACATAGTAGAATGTGTAGATGTTTTGAAGATTTCTGTGCCAAATACAGTAAAGGTTTGTTCTCCAGTGCTAAACCACAATTCTTTTCATGTGTATATATATATACAGAGAGAGAGAGAGAAAGAGATTAAATGTTTAAAGCATAAAAGAAACATTAAAATATCTTTATTTGCCACGTTTGATGGACACTTGGGTAAGTGGCTTGCCATTGGCTTCAAGTGTGGTTTTCCACATCCTCATCGAGTTGGCAACGAAGGTCCTGTTCACCTTATACAACTCCAAGCATTCAGTGATCCATGTATTTGGCATCGAGTCATAGGCTTTCTTGTAATCAATCAATCCAGGCTGTGCACAGGTTGGTATGTCGGGACCTGCAGTCTTGTGCGACTGTTCCGTCAACCAGGAGCTGATGTTTGGCTCCTCTGGTATCTCTACCAATGCCCTTCTGAGCTTCGCTCATGTATTGAGCCATGTGTCCACTTATCTTAGCCGCAATGATGCCTGACATGAGCTTCCATGTTGTGGAGAGACAGGTTATTGGCCGATAGTTGGATGGGACTGCACCCTTTGAGGGATCCCTCATGATCAGGATCGTTCGCCTTTCGGTTAGCCATCCTGGGTGAGTCCCATCCCTCAGCAACTGGTTCATTTGTGCTGCTAGGCACTCATGGAGGGCTGCGAGTTTTTTTAGCCAGTCGATGTGGACCATGTCTGGGCCTGGTGCTGTCCAGTTTTTCATATCTGAGACTATATCCTGTATGTCTGCCACTGTTATGCTAACTAGGTTCTGGTCGGGGAGGTTGCTGTGTTCCTCCGTCAGTTTAACCAGCCATTGTGCACCCCTGTTATGTGCGACCTCCATATGCCTTTCCAGTACCTTTCAGTTTCGAGTCTTGGTGGGTCTGCTTGATTGTTAAAACCCTGCCACTGAGTGGACACTATCGCAGTGGCGACTGGTTTCCGTGATCATTACAGTCGGGATCGCCCTTAGTGCTGCATTCACAGTGTCCATGAGAATTTCAGGTGGTACTTCACATAGCCATTGTATTTGGTTTTTCGGTTGCCCAGCCTTCATTCTCCCCATGATCTTAGCTTTCAGGTCAGTTAATGCCTCGCTCAGCATTTCATTCATTGGGGCTGGCCTCCCAATCCCATCTGCATTCATTGGGGCTTGCCTCCCTATCTCTGGTATAACCTCCTCCTCTGATCTGGCAGCCTGGGGCCCTTCACCACGGGATGTGCGTTGTACCTCATCAATCTCAATTAGTGATCGCAACTGCCATTTGTGGATGTTGGAACACTGAGCTACGAGTTATTTCGTGGTCACCCATGACCGTGGGTTTTGAAGTCACCATTCAGCCCACATTCTCTGCATTTAACCCCTCTGATTAGGGTTTGCCTCCCAATCTCTGGTATGACCTCCTCCTCTGTTGGATCATCTCAGGTGCCTCTTTGCACAACCTACACCTTGGGTCTTGTCTGGTGTGGTATATCTGGGCCTCAATGGCTCTGGTGCTCAGGGCCTGCTCCTGAGCAGCCAGGATGAGTGCCTCTGTGCTGTCCTTCAGGCCAGCCCTCTCTAGCCACTGATAGGACTTCTTGAGATCAGCCACTTCAGTTATGGTCCGGTGGTACATAGGGGCTTGTCCTCCCATGATGGTCCCTCTTCCAGCACCTCACCCTCTGTTCCCCATTGTCTGAGACATTCTCTGAGTACGTCATCCGTTGGAGCCTTCTGCTTGATGTATTCGTGGAGCTTGGATGTTTCATCCTGTACATTGGCTCTCACACTCACTATTCCCCGGCCTCCTTCCTTTCGGCTTGCGTACAGTCTCAGGGTGCTGGATTTGGGATGGAACCCTCCATGCATGGTTAGGAGCTTTCGGGTCTTAACGTCCGTGGTCTGAATCTCTTCCTTTGGCCACCTTATCATTCCTGCAGGGTATCTGATCACTGGCAGGGCATAGCTCTTTATTGCCCGGGTCTTATTCTTGCCATTGAGCTGGCTTCTTAGGACTTGCCTCACCCGCTGGAGGTATTTGGCCGTAGCCACTTTCCTTGTTGCTAGTTCGAGGTTGCCATTGGCTTGTGGTATACCGAGGTACATGTAGCTGTCCTCAATGTCTGCTATTGTTCCTTCAGGGAGTGAGACCCCTTCAGTGCGGACTACCTTGCCTCTCTTAGTCACCATCCGACTACATTTCTCAAGCCCGAATGACATCCCGATGTCACTGCTGTAGATCCTGGTTGTGTGGATCAGGGAGTCTATGTCCCTTTCGCTCTTAGCATACAGCTTTATGTCATCCATGTAGAGGAGGTGACTGATTGTAGCTCCATTTCTGAGGCGGTATCCATAGCCTGTCTTGGCGATTACTTGGCTCAGGGGGTTCAGTCCTATGCAGAACAGCAGTGGGGACAGTGCATCACCATGGTGTATGCCACTTACCCAAGTGTCCATGGCTTGCCATTGGCTTCAAGTGTGGTTTTTTACATCCTCATCGAGTTTGCAACGCAGTCTCTTAGGGTCCTGTTCACTTTATACAACTCCAAGCATTCAGTGATCCATGTATGTGGCATCGAGTCGTAGGCTTTCTTGTAATCAATCCAGGCTGTGCACAGGTTGGTTTGTCGGGACCTGCAGTCTTGTGCGACTGTTCTGTCAACCAGGAGCTGATGTTTGGCTCTTCTGGTATCTCTACCAATGCCCTTCTGTGCTTCGCTCATGTATTGATTCATGTGTCCACTTATCTTCGCCGCAATGATGCCTGACATGAGCTTCCATGTTGTGGAGAGACAGGTTATTGACCGATAGTTGGATGGCACTGCACCCTTTGAGGGATCCTTCATGATCAGGATCGTTCGCCCTTCGGTTAGCTATCCTGGGTGAGTCCCATCCCTCAGCAGCTGGTTCATTTGTACTGCTAGGCACTCATGGAGTGCTGTGAGTTTCTTTAGCAAGTAGGTGTCCGGGCCTGGTGCTGTCCAGTTTTTCATATCCGAGACTCTTTCCTGTATGTCTGCCACTGTTATGGTAACTGGGTTCTGTTCAGGGAGGTTGCTGTGCTCCTCTCTCAGGGTCACCAGCCATTGTGCACTGCTGTTATGTGCAACCTCCTTCTCCCATATGTCTTTCCAGTACCTTTCAGTTTCCAGTCTTGGTGGGTCAGCTCTGCTGTTAGGACCCTGCCACTGAGCGTTCACTTTCGCAGGTTGTGTTGCAAACAGTCTGTTTATTCGTCTGGCCTCATTCTCTTTCGTGTACCGCTTTAGGCGACTGGTCAAGGCTTGGAGCCTTTGTTTGGCAGTTTCGAGTGCTTCAGGTATGGTCATCTGGATGTACCTCTTGGGTATCGGCCTTTTCATCACACCTCTCTGGGCCTCCGTCAGTTGACTCACATCTTTTCGAGCCGCCTTGATCTTAGCCTCCAACCGTCTTTTCCATGGTGGGTAACGTATCTCATGGCTCCCATGGTTGCTCTTATAGCCAAGCATCTCTAGGATCACTGATGCTGAAGCGTATGTCAGTTCATTGGTTTCTGTGATCGTTACGGTAGGGATCGCCCTCAGTGCTGCATTCACACTTTCCATGAGACTTTCAGGTGGTACTTCACATAGCCGTTGTAATCGGTTTATAGGTTGCCCGGCTTTCATTCTTGCCATGATCTTAGCTTTCAGGTCTGTTGCTGCCTCGCTCAGCATAATAATAATAATAATAATACATTTCATTTACAAGCGCCTTTCAAAACACTCAAGGACACTTTACAATCAAAACAAGAACAATAAAACCACAGATAAAATTATAAATAATAAAATGAGGAATTAATTTAAACTGAATATGCTGTTTTAAATAGTTGACGCTGGCAACATCGGCGTCGCGAGGAGCACTAGCCGACCCAGCCAGGCCGGCCAACACGCCGTGGTCCGCGGATCGGCAGCCGTTTCTGCCGTTGTCTCTGCGTGGCCGGCGGGAGGACGACCAAAAGGAGGTGATGCCCCTGGAGCCATCGAGGTGGAAGCCTCGACGAGATCCGTGGCGGATGCACCTCCGGGAAGGACGAGGAGCGACGCCCGGGAAGCGGTGCAGCGCACGCGGGGAGCCCGACCACCGGAAGCAGAGCGCAAGAAGCCCCGCCACCGAGCACCGTAGCAGTCCCCCCCACGGGCAAACGGCAGAGCGACAAGACGGTCCACAGCAGCATATCCCAGGCAGGACGCCGCGACAGCGCGACCGAGGCCAACCGTGCGACGACTGACAATACAAAGCCACAACGAAGGAGTGTAGGGTTTCTCCCATGACGAGAGTAAACCGTTAAAAGACGCTAAAAAAAAAAGAATACCGGTAATTGCGGTTGAGCAGCGGCAGCCAGAATGCGCCAGCGTTCACTCAACCCGGAAGTTGAGTGAGTGAGCATTTCATTTATTGGGGTTGGCCTCCCAATCTCATCATCTGCATACATTGGGGCTTGCCTCCCAATCTCTGGTATGACCTCCTCCTCTGATCTGGCAGCCCGGGGCCCTCCACCATGGAACCTGCGTTGTACCTCGTCCATCTCAAGTTGTGACAGCAATTGCCGTTTGTGGATGTTGGAACACTGAGCTACTAGTTGTTTTGTGGTCAACCGTGACTGTGGGTTTCGAAGTAACCATTTAGCCCACATTCTCTGCATGCAACCCCTCTGACTAGGGTTGCTTGAGTAGTAGCATTCCAACAGAGCCATGTTATCGCATCTCACCAATCTCCCATCAAGGTGCTCTGGTTCCCCAGCACCTGACGCAGACCTTGTTTGGCCGGGCGACGTCTGAGTACTTTTCCCTTCTCTGACAGGGGGCGGGTTCGGTTTGGAACAAACAGTGCGACTATCGCAGGAGCTGTCTAGACATTTATTGTTTTCCAAAAAGCCGCACATAACCAGAGACTAACCTTTGTTGGGGCTTTTGACAGGCACAATTTATGAAATACATAATAATCAATCATTTATTTTCTCTTACTTTATCTTTTCACCATTAGTCCTTTTTTTTTTTTTTTTGACAAGGTTGCATCGCGGATTTTATTTATTTATTTATTTGTTTTGAGGGATGAGTTTTGGATAGAGCACAGACTGCACAAGGGTGGAATAGAATGTTACTTTCTATGCATGTACAAGTCTCGATCACGTGCCCAGACTTGGAAAAAAGCAAAACAAAAAAGCATCTCTGCTATTGTTCATGTCAGGCAAAATGCAGAGGCGGGCCACATTCGGCCCAGAGGCCGTAGTTTGGGGACCACTGCTGTAGACCCTTTAGCAATCCAGTCAGTACTTACAAACTTTTCCAAAACCAGGTTAAATAGAGGCGGAAATACCATACCTAAAAATGTCCCACCGAGGCTGAATCCCAGAATGTGTTCGCCATTTTCAACAGTACATTTCTCAGTTTATTTCAAGTGTGTCTGTCAAGGGGATGAGGGAAACAGAGTCAATGCTTCATAAACAACATGCAGTTAATGTCACACTCCTGGCCAAACAAGTCAAGCCTGGAGGGGGATTCCCCGCCCAACTCCCCGCCACAGTCACTCATACAATGAAAGCCCCATATTCAGAATCAGAATCATCTTTATTGGCCAAGTATGTAGAACACACAAAGAATATTAATAGGACGTAATGTAAGTGAACCGTTGTGCGGTGGTACCACCCAGCGACAACTGTGAGGCAATGTGCAAAGTATCAAGCAGAGCTAAAGTGATCAGTGCTAGAATACAATACTATAACAGTTGTACAGCTGGTGCAGAAAATCATTGAACCATTTTAAAGAGACCAGTAGCAGTATTTGTAGTACAAGAAGTGTGCAATTGTGCAGATGTCCTTGAGCGCTTTGAAGTGTCTGGTGCGGTGAAGTATACATCAGTGACTGTCTAGGGAGTTAATGGCTAGAGGGAAGAAGCTGTTTAAGTGTCTGCTGGATTTGGTGTGCATGGATCGGTAGCGCCTGCCTGAGGGGAGTAGCTGGAAAAGGTGGTGGGCAGGGTGCGGGGGATCCAGTAGGATTTTCCGTGCCCTTGTCTTGATTCTTGCAGTGTGCAAGTCCTCAAGAGTCGGTAGGGCAGTGCCAATGATTTTTTCCGCCGCCCAAACTGTCCGTTGAAGTCGGATTCACATCATTGTCTTACGCTCACAACTATCGACCCATTAACATGATTACTTCACGTGAATAAGTGGCTTCTCTATCTTGGAGCACTGCGGAAAATGATACAAATTGTGCTTCGTGCTGCATATTTGGTTCCAATCCTTTCAAACACTAGTATAGAAAATGATTCAATTGTTTATTTGTTTACTTATTTATTATTAATGTAAGAAAATAGCCTGTTGTTCCTCACATGTATAGTATTTATTTTATTTTATTTATTCATTTATTTAATTGTGTAAGTGCACATTAATCAACACAACAGTGTAAATGACAGTTTTCAGCCATAGTCCTAAGGAAGGTTTCTTAACATCAACATAACATCAGTTCACAAAAAATGACAAAATATTACAACAATATTATAATATTACATATTATTTTGTGAGCAGGTTCAATGTCAGGCTTCCGCAAAGCTTGCTGATGATCTGATCATTTGAATCAGGTGTGTTGCAACAGGGAGACTTGGAAAACATGCAGGACAGCGGCCCACGAGGACCTGAGTTTGACACCTATGGGGTAGGGGGAACCTCGAAAGAGGAGGTCATATTTTCATTGCCATTTGTTTCTGCAACGGAACAACATTTTTAGCATTTTTTCTTTTTGTCATGCAACATTCATGTATTTGCAGTCAGTGGTGATGAGGTTGTAGAATTTGGATGCTAATGTAGATATCATCATCAGGCTGGTGTGTGTCAAATTTGTCCATGGCTTTGATTATTGTCTACTATGAGAAAGTGGCAAGATGGGTAAATTGTGGGAACATTTTGGTTTTATCACACACACACACACACACACACACACACATACATAAACATGGCCCTTGTTTTTTAACCTTCACTCTCCACAACTCTGGCCGGTTTTGCCTTGTATGTACAGCTGACATCTCTTGCTCAGAGATTATCTGTTATTCACCACAATCTCAATCCCCTTTCCGATGAAATGATCCCATCGATCACACCAGCAGGCACAGATTTACACACTCAGTATAATGCCTGCCCCATTACTCGCCACCGCAAAATACCCACCTGTCTTATCCTTCCATCCATCCATCCATTTTCCGAACCGCTTGATCCTCACTAGGGTCGCGGGGGGTGCTGGAGCCTATCCCAGCTGTCTTCGGGCAGTAGGCGGGGGACACCCTGAATCAGTTGCCAGCCAATCGCAGGGCACACAGAGACGAACAACCATCCACGCCCACACTCACACCTAGGGACAATTTGGAGCGTCCAATCAGCCTGCCATGCATGTTTTTGGAATGTGGGAGGAAACCGGAGCACCCGGAGAAAACCCACGCAGGCCCGGGGAGAACATGCAAACTCCACACAGGGAGGCCGGAGCTGGAATCGAACCTGGTACCTCTGCACTGTGAAGCCGACGTGCTAACCACTGGACTACCGGGCCGCCCCTGTCTTATCCTTGACTATATTAATTATATCATTTGTGCAAGCAATAACATTTCAAGAATCAATCGTGAATTTTTGGGACTTCCAGATCCTTTATTTATGTGCATGTGTGCGTGTCGACATGGGTGTCTATTTTCATGAACCCACTGCTGACCTGTTATTGCTGTCAATGTTTGTTTCATGCTGAGGGAATGTACAGGATTACCAGATGCAGCTTTATATCATGCAGCATCAGGAAAAAATATAAAGTGAAGTACACATTACCAATGGTAGTCCACGCTGAGTCCAGGCTAATTTATAAGCTGGCAACAGCACAGTGGATCAAGACAGGCCATGTCATCTGTGAATAGTATGAGTCATTGGCTAGGGAATGA
Organism: Hippocampus abdominalis; assembly: GCA_018466805.1. Taxonomy (NCBI): domain Eukaryota; kingdom Metazoa; phylum Chordata; class Actinopteri; order Syngnathiformes; family Syngnathidae; genus Hippocampus; species Hippocampus abdominalis. The sequence goes on from CM031699.1 coordinate 23,900,366, forward strand.
ATTTTTCAGAAGGCATGTGCAGGAGCTTCATGATTGTACTGGTACACAATTTACCCCGATGCAGCAGAGGATTATGAGCATCATTTTCCTGAGACGGTTGAAATACATGGATTTGTGACATGTCATATGAACACAATAAATTTGACATCTATCCTAAGCCAAGCAATCTTTAGTGTAATTAGTTTCAGATTGGATTTTGGATTGAAACCTCTGAAATCCATACATGCCCCAGACTTGCCCTTTAAGAAGCTTTAAAGTTTAAACGAAACATTTCATCCAGACCTGCTCTAAACTTTCTTTGCTGCTTTAATGCACTCTTCGCGATTAATGCTGTCACTGGGGTAAACTCGTTTCTATATATATAAGAAAAAATCCTCCTCTCACCCCTCGGGTGGTGTCTGTCCCCCATTTAGCTCAGGTCCTCTACCAGAGGCCAGGAAACTTGAGGGTTCTGCGCAGTATCCTCGCTGTTCTCTGGACTGAGATGTCTGATGTTGTTTCCGGGATCTGTTGCAACCACTCATCTAGTTTGGAGATCACTGCCCCGAGTGCTCCGACCACCACAGGCACTACTGTCACCTTTACCATTCAGGCTCTCTCCAGCTCCTCTCTGAGCCCTTGGTATTTCTCTAGTTTCTCATGGTCCTTCTTTCTGATGTTTCCCTCACTTGGGACCGCTACATTCACTACAACGGCTTTCCTCTGCCCTTTATCTATGATCACGATATCTGGTTGGTTCGCCATTCCCATTTTGTCAGTCTGTATATGGAAGTCAAACAGGATTTTCGCTCGGTCATTTTCCACCACCTTTGGAGGTGTTTCGGATTTTGACCTCGGGGTTTGCAGTCCATACTCCGCACAGATGTTTCAGTAGACAATGCCAGCCACCTGGTGATGGCATATTCCATGTATGCTTTCCCTGCCAGCATCTTACACCCTGCAGTTATGTGTTGGATTGTCTCAAGTGCCTCTTTGCACAACCTACACCTAGGGTCTTGTCTGGTGTGGTATATCTGGGCCTCTATGGCTCTGGTGCTCTGGGCCTGCTCCTGAGCAGCCAGGATGAGTGCCTCTGTGCTGTCCTTTAGGCCAGCCCTCTCTAGCCACCAACGTCAATATTTGCACCAAATGGATAACTGACTATAGGGTAGATGGATGCAAAGTCAGTAAAACGTCTCTCAAACTCTGACGAGATGCTCTGAACATGCTCCTCATAATGTGCACTGTCAACCTGTGTTACACCTATCCCTTGACGTTGTAGTTCTGCTTGCGTGTGAGGGAAGTTGCACAGGACTAAGCCACAGCCGGCTGGACATCAGCTTTAGCTTGCTTTTAAATGTGCTCACTGAACTCATCATGTTGACTACATCTTCACCCGTACCCTGCAGCTCTAAATTCAATTCACTGAGCTGGCCAGTGAGATCAGTGAGGAAAGATAAATCTAAAAGCCACTGTTTTGTCCCGCTAAAAAAATCCCCTGAAAACATTAAAAATATCCTCACACCTGGTGTGTCCTTTTAATGGCAAAACGGTGAGTAGCTCTTCATTGGTGCCCATGTCTTGAAAAAACATTCTATTGAAAACACACAATTGTGCCACATCCACCATGTGAAAAGTTCTCACATGCATTAATATCCTCCCTGAGTTGTTCCTCCACATCCACAGCCATTCCATCACATCGCATTGTAGCAGTATTGTGGGAGAGTTGCTCTCGTTTAATGGCGTCCACGATCTCTGTTTTATTTTTAAAGTGATCAAAAAGGCTATCCGCTGCCTCGAGAAAGGCTTCCTTCACAATATTGCCGTCTTTGAGTGGCAAGCACGCACGTGACAATAGTTGCAGCCTTACTCTGCGTCTTCGGTTTGCTTTCAAATCCCGCACTTTTGTGGCATGTAAAAGTGTTTTTGCAGGGAAATCCGTCTCATAGCTCTGTGTACCGTTGTGAAATGTCGCTCGAGATTCGCTTTTCTTCACCAAAGCTACCGTTGCATTGCAAATCAAACAAACAGGCTTTAAACGGGAATGAACAAAAATATAATCTTGCTACCACTCAGGGTGAAATTGGTAGTTTTTGGATAATTTCCTCTCAGCCATGTGGACGTTTCGGAGTGAAAACCATTGTAATCACTAGCTGTTCGCTAATATTAACAGCGGTCAACTTCCAGCAGCGTTTCCAACTCATCAGTAAGGAAAGTAGCTATTGGCTGTCCTAAACGTCGCTCAATGATGCCAGCAGTGCGTGTGATGGCGTTTTTTTAATTCATTTCAGACAAAGAAAATGTTTACATTTACATCCAGCCTAGATTGTAAACCTGGTGCGATCAGCCAGCGGTGGCTTCATTTGGGGGTGGGGCCACAACAGCTCCCTGCGATGCTCTTTGAGAACAACGTGCTTTCACCACACAGACTCCAAGTCTCCAATAACACCAGAAAAAGTCGCTAGATTGTTACTAGTCACTTTTTTGAAAAAAGAGTCGCTCGAGAGGATTTGAATACTCTTTAAATACAGTGTCAAAGTCGCTAAGTTGGGCAACACTGACTTCCTGTCATGTCATTAAAACAAAAACAAAAAAAGACTGGTTGGGCACCCCTGCTTAAAAGTATTTCAGAAATAAAACTCCACCTAACCCTTAATGGGATATGAAACGTATTTACCTAATTTCAACAGGAGAAAAGTTATTTTGTCTATGATGAATTCAAGTACAATTAACACCTTTAATAAAACACATTTTGCCTGTTGCTGTTAATTGAAAATGACATCCCATGTGCTCAGGGCTCAGGTAACAACCAATCACGGCTCATGTGATGTCCGCAAGCTGTTTCGTATCCCTTTAAATCTTAAATATTACAAATATTTGACTCTATTACAAATTAAAAATGTCACTTAATATGTTATTATTAGTCGGAAAACAAACCTGATGTGCGAGAGGAAAAAAAATGTAAAGTTGGGAGAGTTTACCTGCATCTCTGATTTTAATAACTGGTATGTATTAAAAAAATCTGTTGAACAGTGTTACGAACTGTTGTTTTAATGACATGTGTAATGGATGTTGGGAGGGGGACAAATCCCAACTACAGTACTTCAAAATGAAACAAACACAGCCCTCAAATACTGTTACAAATGCAGCAAATTTGAACCAAGTACTCAATGGGGTGTTCGAGAGAGGAGGATCCACCCTTGTGCAGCAGGGTTTAAGCACCTGCCCGACTTCATTTCCAGGTGTCGACTGATTCTCTCACTAGTCTGGACATGGACTGACCAAATGACTTTAACCTTCCGCACCCAAGTACCACAGACACACAATTCACCCACTTTCAAACACACATGCACCCACTCTGGGGACAGGCTTGTTCAGTCCAGGACACAAAGAGAAACATTCTTCCTCAACATCACTTGTAGAGGACGACTCAGTTGGAGGTGAGGGATGGGTGTATCAGCTTTGGGGGTGGGGGGGGCTAACAACTTTTAGCAGATTTCATGGGAACACAATAACATGTAATGTCGGTTTTGTTTTCAAATAATACAACTTCCTGCACACAAGCCTTCGTGTTAGATCGGGGGTCGGCAACACGCGGCTCCAGAGCCGCATGCCGCTCTTTAACGCCATCTAGTGGCTGCCTGGAGCTTTATAAAAAATGTTTGAAAATGGAAAAAGATGTGGGAGGGAAATGTATTTTTTTGTTTTAAATATGGTTTCTGTAGGAGTAAAAACATGACACATTCTTAATGTTTCCCAATGCTGTAAAAATGTGTAGAATAAATATTACATTTCAACGTTTCTGTCAACGAAGATTTGTGCCATAGCCTGTGACACACGTTGCAGGGTGTGATGCAAGGCAGGTGGCTGTTGCAAAAAAAAAAAAAAACAGTGTTTCATGTACAATCCACCGAGGGTACTGGCAAAGAGAATCTGGAGGGCCATGAAAAGCATTTTTAAAACGGCACACATGAGCTACGATAGTCAAAAACGCTGCAAAAGTGCGGCCATGCCTCCGCGTCAGATCTCAACGAAGGTAGGAAAGTCTGTAAGTGTGTTGTGTATGCGCGGGTCGATCGCGGTAGGTTGGTTGAACGAAAAGTAGATCTTCAGTCAAAAAAGTTTGGGCACCCCTGTTCTACAGAATGCACTGCACGAAAAAAAAAAAAAAATTCAATCATGAAGGCTCATCGTGTAATTGTAACAAACTTAGTCATTTTGATAGTAGGCTAATATAGCTCACATAGATATAGATACATGTTGCAGCTCCGAAAAAAGGAGAGCTGTGGTGTTGGTTTTTTAAAACATACACTTTATTTATGCTTTTAACAGTCTTGACAAACACAGACACATCTGCATCCGATTTCGTGCCTTCTCTCCTCTCGTTCAAAGACAGCCTCCGAAAAACGGAAATTAATGATCACTTCAATGACACCAAGAAAAGCGAAAATAATACACCAAAATAGAAAATCAAGCGAGGAAATCACAAAATAAATTCTGGGGCGTTTGTGAACACACAACAAAGGAATGAATAACATAAACAATTCTGAGATAGTCCATCTCCTACATACATACAGCATGTGTTTCCTTCATTGTTTTATAGAAGGCTTTTATTTTTTTTGCGGCTCCAGACATACAGGGTGTTCCAAAAGTCTTGGGCACATTTGAAGACCCCATATCTCCTTAACTATGAATGGTAGTAAGATAAAAGTCGGGCCATTTTAAAGCTAATTACATTTAGTTTTTCGTAAGGCTGTTGATTTTTTTATTTCTTTTCAGACCCATTAATGCCGTTCACTCAACCAGAAAAGGTGTTTTGTGTGCTTGAATTTGCAAAAACTGAATCATGGACTGTTGTTCAACGTGCATTTCGCAGAAAATTCGGAAAGGAGCCACCAGAGAGGAAGTCCATAGTGAGATGGCATGGTAAATTCATAATGGATGGGTGCCTATGCTTTAAGCTGAAGGCACGAATAACAGAAGCTGTTGCAACCATTGAAAATGCAATACTGGGACGCGTTTGGCAAGGATTTGACTATCGGCTTGATGTGTGTCGTGTGACCAATGGTGCTCACATTGTACATCTTTGAACATTCCATGTAAAAATTGAGATTACAAGCTTTGTGAATTTACCAGATGCGTTTTTACATCCTTAATAGTTTCCGAGATATTCAATGTCAAAATGTGCTCAAGACCTTTGGAACACCTTGTATTTGTTTTTTGTTTTTCTATGTCCTATATTACATTTTGGGTTGCCGACCCCTGTGTTAGATCAAATTTCTTTTTCTAAATTAGTCTAGCAGAGCAACTCTGGTGTTCTATGTCCAAATCTGTATAACTAGGAAAGAAACTTGCCACAGTTTTGTACGTTATTTCCTAACACTCATCATCCATGATGGAGGATCAAATGTGGAGTTCGAGAAAGCAGGCTCACAGGAGGTGAAAGGGTTTGAAACAATGAATCAGACTCAGCTAAGCTTGACTGTACTGTTTCTGGCTTTGAGCGGGGCAAACATGGAAGTTGTGCCATAAAGAGAAAGACCACTGTGTTTGCATTGATTTCCTCGGCCCAAAGATGATGGAAAACCAGAAGCCACAGAGAAGAGAAGTATTGGACTCTTGTATACTTTTCTGCATACACATCCACCCTCGAAAGACAAATGAGGATTCAGGGCCTCTTTTGACTACTCTGCTCAGATTTCATTAAACAAGGAGGAATGTCAACGTCTCAGCATTTAAGCATATCTAAATGTGATTGTTGACTGAAGGTCTGGTGGCAGTAATGACTGATGATGTATTTATAGATGCACTGTCATTATTCAAGGGGAAAGAATGCTGATTTTTCTTTTTTTTTTTGCTTAGATTTTTTTTTTTTTTTTGCTTCTCTTGCTTCTACATTTCAATAACACAGAGTTGTAACTCTACAAGGGGAGGTCAAGTGCGAGTGCAAGTTGTCCATAATGTTGTGATGCTCGCTGGCTCTTGTGTGCTTCCATGGAGCTGACTCCCTCTAGAGGAGATGTGTTCCATGTCACTCTTGCTTTGTAAGTTATGACACTGTTGAAAACCTCCCATCCCCTCCTTTAACTCAAGAAATTGTATTACTGTCGTATCTAAGGTTGTTAAAATGTATTGCGGATGTGCTTTCTGACTTACTGTATGTTTATATATGTTTATGTACATATACATATGTATATGTATTTATAGTTCCAAATAATACTTTTTTTTTTTAAATATTTATTTTTCAAGTTATATCAAGGGGCTGTGGGGCAAAACCCCTTCGACACGTATTTGTAAAATTCCAGTCAGAAAGGAGTAGCATGAAGCATTCAACATTGTCAATGAAAATGGGGCTTGCGTCTTGGCCGTCTCTCCCAAAGTCAGTCACCTAAATTGGGTCATGGATCAGATTTAAATGGGTTGGTTATTGGCAAAGTAAAATAAATAAGAGTCTATTGGGCTCATGTTCTATCTATGAATTCAAAATGTAGATGTTGATGATAACACAATACAAATGCAAAATATTACATCGGGGGTCTCAAACTCAGTTCCTGGAGGGCCGAAGTCCTGCATGTTTTCCAAATGAACAGGTTCAATATCAGGCTTCCGCAGAGCTTGCTGATGATCTGATCATTTGAATCAGCTGTGTTGCAACAGGGAGACTCGGAAAACATGCAGGACAGCGGCCCTCCAGGAACTGAGTTTGAGACTCCTGTATTACATAGTACTGTATCCGTTTAGGTGCAGGACTATGATTTAAAGTATGATTTACTTTCTTGTGAGACTTGACTTTTACAGCTTGATAAAATGCGTATAACTTTAAAGAATGTACTGTACTTTAAATTAACTTCAAAGAGTCAGATATCTAAACCCATTCCATGGAGTTAGTGCCCCACAACCATAGATAGATAGATAGATAGATAGATAGATAGCAGTGACGGATGCTGGTCTGTCAAGAAGGGGAAGCTCAATTTCAGCCTACATCATAAAATATGTCCGTTTATTTATATGTGAATTCTACTTTCCGTTCCTTTTCAAGAAACTGAAAAGAATGCCTTCACCATAAGATCGGTGATTGGCTCATTTTGCTGTCAATCAAAAGAGATTCAGCCTCATACAGATCATCCAATCATCATGCAGAAAAGCTCAGTGTCCGGGCCAGCCCATAAACGCCCACTGTCCATAGACTCCCAGAGACACTGAGCGTCCGATGGGCGGGACAAAACCAGCATCTATCCAATGACTCGTCTCGTTTCAATGCATTGGGACAACCTACACTGGACTCTCTAGACCAGGGGTGTCTAAAGTCGGTCCTGGAGGGCCGCTGTCCTGCCTGTTTTCCAGCTCTCCCAGGAGCAGCACACCTGATTCACATCATCAGGATTGTTCTAATGATGCTCCAGAGCTGGTTGATGAGCTGATCATTTGAATCAGGTGTGTCACAGCTGGGAGAGCTGGAAAACAGGCAGGACAGCGGCCCTCCAGGACCGACTTTGGACACCCCTGCTCTAGACGCTCAGCGTCCACAGTTTAAAGCACAGTGAAGCTGTGGGAATTAATGAGAAGAGAGTTGCGTCGTAACCAGTAATAAGGAGCTGATTCGGAACTAAAGTTGAGCGCGTTGAAGCACAGATTTAGTCAATGTCCACACAATTGTACATACACACATATATTTGATCACTTACTTTTTGACATTTTAGGGGAAGCTGAGCTTCCCTTGCAGTCTTATAGCAATCACCTCTGATATATATATATATATAGATAGATAGATAGATATATACATATATACATATATATATATTTTTTTCCATAAAAGAATCATGAGGATTTTTTTTACTTTCACTTTCTATTGATTCCAACACTTTATAGCAAGGCAAGGGTGCACGGTGGGAGGCAGGAGGCCGAGAGAGGCTGCAAACTCTCTCCCTCTTTCTGACACGGGGGCTTGCCCTCTAAATAAACTTTCGAGCTCGTGGGCGGGGGGAATTGGGGAGACAGAGAGAGAGAGAGAGAGAGAGCGAGAGAGAGCGAGAGAGAGAGAGAGAAAGAGAGAGAGACGACACGAGGGGAGTGAATGACTGCTGCATGCAAGGCGAAAAAGCGCTCGATTACGGAGATGTACTTTGTAGAGGCGTCTACCACTAAGGGGACGTGCGAGTTTGATCTCGCAATTTACTTTAGTATTGTGTGCTAATGAGTGGTTGGTTTTGTTTACGAGGGTGTATTTTGTAACTTTTGATGCTGAATGAAGGGGAGCCCTTCAGCGCGCCACCAGCACCAAGACGCACGGCGCGCCTCCACCGAGACGCAGCGGAGGAGCGAGAGGAGGCCACTTGGAGTTTTCCCATGGATGTCATAATTTAAACGTTCTCTGAGTCATTTTCGTAGTGCCCTCATTTTGACCAGATGATATTCTTGCTTTTTATTTGGGAAGAATACCCTCGGATGCCTGACTTGTCTTTCTGGCTTTCTTTGCACATATGAAGCTCCCGTGCAGGATGTTACAGTCCAAGCGGCCCAGGCATCATTGGGCCACTGTGCACGTTCATCACCAAATATCACCACATTATTGGGGGCCGCGTTCTGTCTAAACAGAAGTCATCCACCATCCACTCTCTGCCACTATCGAAAAGGGATTCTTTGAGCCACCTCGTATTTTCGGTGAACATTGACATTGGCTTTTACCGGTCACATCTTTGGGCTACTATGCAATTAAAACTGATCTCCTTTGTTTTGATCATCTTGCACTGCATGGATTACACTGGATGCCAGCAGCACAACACCTCCAGGCACTGGCAACATAAACGTGAGTACAAGCACCAACATGTGATAAGAAACCTGAAAACACTTACTTTATGATATTGCCTTACGGTTTCATTGCAATCCCTGCACACAACGGATATAACCATTACAATGATAATATTGACAAATAAAAATGATCATTATTAGTATGATTATTATATAAACACATTCAGAAATGTTTCATCGCTGATATTGTCTAAAAACGTAGTTAGCCTACATGACATGTTCAGCACCCTCGTGGTCTAGCTCCACTCAGCAGACTGTGACAGGAGTAGTCAGTCCCCTTGTGCCCCTCAATGTTTAGGCTCCCCTAATTTACCTCACTCATTGTGCATTTGTTGATACTCAAAACAACCGTTTGCAACAAAGTGAGTGCACGTTTTAACGTTTAGGTTAATCCGCATAGGGACCACTGTTTCTGTTGGTCAAAAGAGTCCGTCTAACTGGACTGGCTTAAGTGGATGACTTAATTGGCAGTGGTTTAACTGTTTGCTGTGCTCTTCTCCGCTGTGCTGTACCGTGTATGGTGCTGCGTGAGCTGGTTCCGGTCGCCCCCTAGTGGCTACAATGAACCAGACCACAAGAAACCCTGACACGTACATGTACTTTCAATGAAATGACAGGTGTGATAAAGAAAAGTATGTGCTCATTTTGTTGTCTCATATACAGCGCGTTTGTTAAAATACAAGTTACTTTTAACACCTGATCAAAACACAACGTAGGTTGGCCTTTGAATGCTGAGAACGTATTCTAAAAGAAAATACCCTAATGAAAAAAAAAGCCATTGTTTACTTTGTTCAAGCCGGGGAATAACTCTTATGGGATGGAATGCCCCATCTCCCAGGGATCCAACAATGTGCCTCGTCTCTTAAGCCCCCTACTATCAGGCTCTGAAACAACAATTAATAGTGTATTTTTTCAATTCTTCCTACACCCACTTTATCGCTGAGGGTCTCCAGATGTGTTATGTGACCAAAGCTGTTAGAGACAAGATGATAACTGGAATATTCCACGTATTCCCTGCCAACGTGGCAGAAAAATGTGTCTGATCTACAGCAAAATAATAGACCTTTTCCCACATGTCTCGTTTTCTTTACCTCTCATGATCGACCCCTGATCGGTTTTGTCCATCATGAGGACTTTTTGCGACCACCAAATTTGCAAGGTAAATGCCTCCAGGGATGACAGTGCACTGTATTAAATTGAGTTTTGAAGGAGTCCCAGGGTTACATTCAGCATTTGGTTCACTTCGCTCATCGTCGAAGCTTAGCCTGGCTTTCCAACAGTATGAATCCAAAGCCAGGATATTACTTCAGATATCACCCCTGGAAAACAAAACAAAACCAAAAAAAATCCAGAAAACATTTCAAAAATACCAATTAGTGTTCGTGGAGTTTTGTCTAAATAGATGTTGTCATGTGCCTGTGCTTTAAAACTTTATTGTAGTGACTATTTCATAACGTGAACTTTTTTAGAACTGCCGAGACATGCCTGATTGGAAAGGAATTCTCCCAGGCAGTCAACAAAAAAACACGCTGATAATAATGAAGAAGTTACTAATTAAATAATAAATGACAATGACACTCAATAAGTATACCTAATTCACAATCAGCCATCTCGTTACCTCTGCGTCCCGCATCCTTGACGCATAATTTTCCCGCGGGACGCACATTTCCAAATAATGTGCGTGTTTGGGACGCAAGGAAATTTCTCAGTCAAAACACACAAAAAAACTACGGCTGGCCTGAGGATTTCACAGTAACTGTCGTTACCGATAGCGTGTCGTTTCCGTGGCGTCATTTTGACAGTACCGAAAAATCGTTTAATCATAAAAGTCACTGCACACGAGTTGACTGTACGCGATCGAATCTCCTGTGTGATCAACGTGATTTCACTGTGCCTGTATGTGTGTTTGTGTTTTGGTGTGTTTCTTCTAATTTACTTTTGTTTTCAGTGTTGGGGGGGGGGGGGGCAGATAACGTTATGGGCGCATGCGGGTTACTATTTTCGTCTGCAAACTGAGGAATTGCGCAGAGGAAAGTTTGAGAAGGCGGCCAAAAAACGGTCTACTAATTACGACATTTAAGAAATGGGAATGCCAGCCTTATTTTTCGTATGAATCGTCCGAAGGGCGTATCACTAAACTCACCTGTGATGTATGCACGAGAGCGAGATACGTCGTGAGGCACAATTACGGGTCAAGTTGGTCATTATGTCTAATCGCTATGAAAAATATGATGAAACAGTATTGGTTATTCTATCATTTACTGGTTGTTCCATGGTAACTATGAATAAAACATTCGTCACAAGGTGTAGTAATGCTAATTTTAACTGCTGGTAGAACTAATGATGACGTGTGTTAGATTCGTTCGTCAAATTGATAGTAGATTACACATGCGTCGTTTTGGGAAGAGGATGTCAAGCCACATCAATACTTACCTGTATTAATGATGACCAGTAAATTAATCTTTGCAGTGTGAGATTGGAAAAAATACTCTGATTTTGTGGTATGCTGTATTCATGATGCCATATGAGTACAGTACATCATATTTTGATCCTTTTTTTTTTTTTAAATAAACCTGGAGTACACAGCTGCTGATGTAATGTTCATTGTTAATGCATAGTTTTCAAACATTTACCCTTGAAACATTACACTTTTGAGTTTCAGAATTCTTGATTATGAATATCAGTCAAAATAGAAAAAATGGGTTCGTTTACGGGTTCGTTTACGGAACCCAAAATTAGTTACCGTGGTTTCCCATTGGGTAATCCGACGGAACCGAAAAACAGTTACCGTGAATTTCCGAAATCCTCAGGCCTGCTACTGAATTATTTAAATTTTTGCAGCATTTGTTTATAATTGCAAGTACATGTTGTTGTTTGTGTTATTATCATATGCGATTGAATAAGTAGACCATTTCAGAATTGGAAATTTGGGACTCTCTAAATGCATAATGGGACTCATACTTTTCTGATCAGCGAGTCCCTTGGACTCGCTGGCGGTAAACTGTAAAATTATCACTGCACAATATTATGAAAATTTGCGACTCACATCACTTTGACCATTGTTGAGTTATCAAGTATTCCTAATAGCACACACAATTGGAACACAATCTAAATAATACTTCTACTGTGGGGTTGCCAACTGGAATACAATCACAAATTTGAAGGTAACTTAAGATAATCTTTATTAGTCCCACAAATTGGAAATGTGCCTTGTTTCATCAGTAATAATGGATACAGGGAAAAAAACAGCATGCAAGAAACTTTCTTCAGACAATTACCGGTAGTCTCAATTTCTGAGATGACTTTATATATTGCCTTTCAGTTGCCCCAAGGATGAGTGATGAAGTGCAATAAATGTTCTAATCCATATACATTAATTGACTTTGCTTGTTGTTAAACTTCTGTACTTGTCTTTGTTGCATCATACGTTATATAAAATTTCACCTACTCCACCAGATTTTCCTCTTGATTTAAACTTAATTATTAATATGTAAAGAGCACAACATGAATAAATGGCATGTTTATATCAACTAACACACCAACGGTATATTTTTGTTCACCTGTGTTCTTGTGAGCTGTTTTATAAGTATGTTGTACATAACTTACTGTCCATATGAGTTTGTCAGTGTGAGGTGAGCACAAAGACAAATCCCTCCATTTTAAGGCTCGCCGCACACTGAACGATGCGGCGCAACTCCTTGAACACTCACCCAGTGTGCGGGGTTCTGCCACAAGATTTCACATGTGGCCGAGTCTCAGCCACTGACTGTGTGGTGATGCAAAAGTTTCATGGCACTTGCACAATGTCGCAAATTATAACCAATGAAAAAACAGCAGTTTTAACACCGGTGAAAAATCAATTTCCGGGTTTTGAGCGGTGAAAGATCAATTTCCGGGTTTTGCGCGAGGGAGACTGCAGCCGCCAGTCTCGTGTTGCCAAGCGAGAGCAATACATGAACTGCAGTACACATATATTGAGTTTTATGACATTCATTTTATATGTACCGGTGTGGTTGAAATAACGAAGCTTGTAGCAAAAATGTACATGAATGCAATGGCGCGGTACGTACGCCGTTCAAGTGAATGGGAGTGAGCCCCACCTTTCAAAAGATTCCCATTTTTTGTCTTCAATTTATTCTTTAGCCAATCAAACTTTGTCGCATGTTCCATACACAAAATTGCAACTCAAAGTACTGTGCAATTAACACATCCAAAATACAACATAAGATGACCGTCCCCCTCTTCTGAACATACACAGATAGATATGTCCATAAGCATGCCTGTGCTCTCACACACACACAAGCGCACACACGCACACACGCATACACGCACACACAACCTGATAAACTGTATTAAAAAGACATAGCAAGGCACAGAGAAACCTTGAGGAAAAGAGCACCCAAGGGGAGCTCATCCACACTGACAAGACATTTAAAAACTAATGAAAGCACCTTAAAATTAATCCTGAAACACACACGGAGCCAATGCAGCAATTTTAAAACTGGTGTAATGTGTTCCCACCCTCTGGTCCTTGTCAGGACTCGTGTGGCTGAGTTCTCGAGTACAGTCTTTTTAGGAAGACCACAGCATTACAATCATCTCAGTGACAGGATGTATAAACTTGAAAGAGAATGGGGGGTGGGGAGGGGACTCTGGCTATATTTGTCACGAACGTGGTGGAGGACCCCAAAAAGCAGGCATGAAGGAGGGAGGAGCAGGGTGACCTAAATCCAGAACAAACAAAGTCCTGAAAACAACAAGACTCCAAAAACAAAAACCCATGGCAGACATAAAAACGAGGTGAAAGCAGTGATGGCCAAATGAAGCCTCATGAAGCAATGAAGCTTTGCAGCCAATTGGTTTGCACATGCAGCAAAGCTTAATGGTGCTTCATTTACTCTGTGGCGCCATCAAGTGCTCTAGAAGCCAAAGAGGTCAACAGTGTTAAGAATTCAATGGCTATTTGCTTAAGACAAAGCTATGAATGTGCTTGTGTTAGTAATTTAGTATGTGAACAAAATACAAGTAGTAAGGATAATTTGTTGTTCATTTTTATTTAGAAATAATAGCTTTCCCACAGTGGCTGGCTTTAAACTGTTTCTTTTTTGGGACAATATTTCACCAGCTTTAGAAAATATTCTTTCACAAGGCACAGATGAAGCTGGGGTGCAGAGAAATGCGAGGGCCAGTTTATATAAATTTGGGTAGGTATGGCCCAGTTTCATGGCTCTCCTTGCTCTAATGCAAGGCTCGATAATGCATCAACATAGACAAGGTGTTATTGTATTTACAAGTTCCCTAGCACACAACAGACACTTTACCTGGGAAATAACAATAGTTAGACACAAGAACAAGCGAAAAGCTGCATTGTCACATTTATACTTTTCTCCCTTACCTTATTGGAAGCAGTCAAATCAAAATGTTCCCATACAGGGGAGGATCGCCTTTTTCGCGCAGGTTCCATCGCAAGCAATGGACAAGGCTCGAAAAAAGATTGCGCTAGTGGCACTGTTGTGCACAGGTGTAACAAGTACAGGAGCCCGAAATCCACAAAATGTGAGATAACAGGCGATCGCCATTGCGTTTTGAAACCTATTTAGACCGTAGTCTGTACTGTGTTTGCAATACGCGCCAAACGTCGGACCACTCTCAAAGCGATCATGTGATTCAGCCGGCCGGCCAGGCTTCACACGACATCATCTCCGGGTTTTGCAGAAATGACGCGGGCCTCAATACAAGCTTTGTGGAAACGCCCCTCCCATTACTCGACACAAGCTTCGGAGCCTCGGTCCATTTCGTCCCATCACGAGGTGAAAGCAAACAAAAATCAATGGCAGCAAGGCACAAACAGGAACCAACAGAAGCTGTGATAGCAACAATGACCCAACACTGAGCGGTCGGGCCGGGAATCATTTTAACAGAAAACCTGCTAATGACATAATGACCAATAGGTGTGCTGCTGTAGGAGGAGCCCTACAGAGCCACCTGTTGGTCCCAAACAGATCAACCATGACAATATTCTTGAGATGATAACAAACACTCTTAGTTACATTTTTGACATGAGGAATCAAACTAAGCTCAGAGTCAAAAATTACGCCCAAGTTCTTCACACATTGTGAGGGTTTAAAATACTGTACTTTGGGTAAAAGTTTCTCTCTCTGATCTTCAGGGCCAATAACTAAAACCTCAGTTTTGTCCTAATTGAAATTCCCTGCCACCCATGACTTAATATCCCAAATACAATTTAAAAGGGTATCAATAGGCCCTGTGTTGTCAGGAAACATGGCAATACCAAGCTGTGTGTCGTCAGCGTAGCTGTGGAAGCTGATGCCGTGTCTCCTGATGACATCCCCATGGGGAAGCATGTAAACATTAAAAAGTATTGGTCCTGAAATAGAACCTCGGGGAACCCCACATTTAATTTCATGGACTCTGGAGGATCAAGTATCCATACTTACAAAGAAACATGTGTCTGTGACACAGGAATAAATCCAGTTCAAACTAGTATCAAAGATGACCACCGGTCTGTTTCATAAAATGAAACTGAAAATGAAACCGAACTGCTCTTTTTCAGAAGGGGCTTCAGCCCCACCATTTTAAAGTCGGCGGGGAATACCCCCGTCTGAAGAGAAAAATTGACTATATGCCAAATTTGTTTCTCAAAGAATCCAGAAAATGTATTTATAAGTGATGGGGGAATTGGATCTAAAAGGCAGGGTGTTGAATTTACCCATCCATCCATCAATCCATTTTCCGCCGCTCAATAAAATACAGTCAAACCTCGGTTTTCGTACTTAATCCGTTCCAGAAGACTGTTCGAAAACCGAATTGTTCGAAAACCGAAACCATGTTTCCCATTGGAATCAATGTAAAGAAAACAACTTTTTTTAAACCACTTTTTTTTTTACAATTTCACACCATAAACTGTACGCATGTAATAGGAGAGCAAGTAATATGTAAAATACTGTACAAACAAACTGTAATATGTTTTATTTTCACAAATTTTAACATTAACATAGTAATATAAAAATTGAAGGAACAACTCTCTCTCTCTCTCTATCTGTCGTGGGGCGTGCGCCTATCCCAGCTGTCATCAGGCAGTAGGCGGGGCATTTCGGCATCCCGAACTCCTTCGCCAACGCAGACACACGCACACCTGACTCATATTTCGAGATCAAATCTTTCTTAAATTCTATAGTGTTGCGCACCATTTTCCTCTTTTCTTCACCAGGTTTACCACTTCCACTTGCTTTCTTGGTGCCATGATTAGGGGCTGATACATGATGCAAAAATAACGTAGTTCTCACCAAACATGTCTGCTTTTTACAAAAAAAATCTTTATTGAACAATACAAACTCGTCTGCTCACAATGGACGATACACGAGGAAGCTGTTTCTGTGTGATTATTGCATAATAATTAGACACCGGACACCAGAGTGTTGATTATGTGCCGCTGCATTGAAAACTGCCAGCCGTAAACAAACGCACGCACTTCTCCCGTGCTGCTGGGGCAAACCATTCTGAAAAGAGCGGGGTTTCACTCCCCCTAACAGAAGCGTCTCACCAAACACGTCTGCTTTTTTTTATTGAACAATACAAACTCGTCTGCTCACAATGGACGCGACACAAGGAAGCGTTTCACCAAACACGTCTGCTTTTTAAAAAAAATCTATTGAACAATACAAAAACGTCTGCTCACAATGGACGCTACACGAGGAAGCGAAGCTGAGAGGAGTGAAGTGACGCATTCAAGTGCGCTAAGTTAGTTCGAGAACCGAAATTTGTTCGTCATCCAAGGCATAAAAAACTCGAAATATTTGTTCGAAAACCGAATTGTACGAGAACAGAGACGTTCAAAAACCGAGGATTGACTGCATAATAAATCACACCGGAAAATATAATGCAAATGAAAATAAAGATTTTTTTCAATAATAAAAAATCTAAACTAAACACACCAACTGACAAAAACTTTATGGAGCGCCAGCACTATTCATTAAAATTTGCCGCTTATTGTGTCTGCTAAATAGGGCAACCTTAAAACTGCAATGTGTCGTCCCCTAAGCAGGAATTCTGCATTACAACAGAGCCGTCGCTTTCATATGACATAGGCCAGTGGATCCCAACCACCGATCCACACGGAGATACAGACCAAATATAAATTTAATTTATTTTTCTTTGTGGAGCATGTCCATTAAATGGCAATCACCCAGCCAACGACCTCCTGGATGTGCCTACTTCTGCTCAAATATCATGATACAGACAAACCTCGGTTTTCGAACGTCTCTGTTCTCGACCAAATCGGATTTCGACCAAAAATTTCGAGTTATTTTATGCCTCGGATTACAACCGAAAATCGGTTCTGGAACAAATTGAGCGCACTTGAATGCGCCAACTTGACTCCTCTCGCCTTCCTTACACGAGGAAGTGACGCTTCCTCGGGTAGACGAGGAACTGACGCTTCCTCGTGCAGCGTTCCATTGTGAGCAGACATGTTCAATAAAGATTTTTTTTTAAAGAGCGTGGTTTCGGTTTTCAAACAAATCGGTTTTCGAACAGCCTTCTGGAATGGATTATGGTCGAAAACCGAGGCATGACTGTACTACGATGATAAGATGTGAACATATTGATTAGACGCGGCAGAAATAGGCTTGAGAAGCCAATTAGAGTCAACATGTTCCTGCTCTACCTTCGTTTGCAAGGCAAAGTAAACAGAAAGTGATAGTAAGAAGTCAACAATGACCAAACATGCAGCTAAATGCACAGCTGTTGGGCAGCCATGCTTAAAGGCATTATTCACTGAAAATTCAGCTATTTTAACAAAAGACGTCTGTCAAGATACCGGGCTCCCTAAATCCTGCACCGTGTGTGGTGTAACACAGTACGGAGGCGGGTTGTCCCCAATGTTGATAATTTCAAAGTTGAGCACAGGGCAGCAGATCTGCGAGAGGGAGGGCTGCGCCGCTGTGAACGTGGCCACAGCTGACTTCAATCATGGCCGATCAAGTAGTAGTGCCGTCCACGCGGGATGATTTCAAAAATATAATCATGCATTTTCCTGATTATAAATCGGTCCTGAGTGAGGATGCGGCATTTCCTCTCCTACGTCGCTTACATCAGAATCATCGTCAGCTGTTTTTATCAGTTATCGCCAATGTGTCAAGTATCAACACGGGCCGAGAGCCCCCTCTTGCGGTTTAATGTGAAAATAACATGTGAAATGATATAATGTGGTAATCATTTCACACATAAGTCGCTCCAGAGTATAAATCACACCGTTGGCCAAACCAAGAACAAAAACTGTGATTTATAATCCGGATAATATGGTACAATGATTCAGAGAGTTTAATGTGTGCTGTTCCCAGACTTTTTAATGAAATACACCACTTCAGACCAGCTCTGAGACCCTGTGCCAGTGTTAGACATGGTCTGAGCAGGCATAATGTTTAAATCAACTTTCTGCCACTGAATTGTCTTTGCGCCAGGTGCATCTCCATGACATTCCTTCTACTGTGTGGTCACACAAACAAATACGGAGAGTTCGGATTTTTTTCCCATCCCAAATTATTCCAATTATCTCTGAGAGGTACTTTTTCGAACTCTTATCTTAGATCTAATAAGAATTCAAAATTACAATTAAAAAGAAAACATTTGCATAATGGGAAAAAAAATCACATTGTAAAATTGACAATGATAATTTCTTAGGAAATTCTCACTGACATGCATTGGAGTAACTTCATCAAAAAAACTGACAAATCATGGGGGTCGTGGGTAAGCAACAGTTGCTGCCCTTGCATTACTAACACAAAATGAGGCTGATATCACAAGAAAATTGACCTTTTTGTCTTTTCTACCAAAATGTGAAAGTAATACATAATTGTGCCCCTGTATCTTCTCAACAGAGATCTCTGGTGTGAGTTCAGGGTGCCAGCAGGGTGGCTGTCTAACCTGCTCTGACTACAATGGCTGCCTTTCCTGCAAGCCACGCTTCTTTATGCATTTGGAGAGGAGTGGGATGAAGCAGATTGGGGTGTGCATGACTTCCTGTCCTTCAGGTTTTTACGGCACCCGCTCACGAGAAAGAAATACGTGCACAAGTAAGCAACTGGGCGTTTCCCGTGCAAATGAACACAAACATAACAAACTGGTACGAGTGGCCAGACTTGTGTATGAATGGATGGATGGAATGGAAAATCGCAACATCATCTCTCGCATCCAACAATACACAGTATCCCTTCCTACCTTTTTTTCACTGCTAATCCTCGTTCGGTTTGTGCGTGAGCCGACCCCGAAATGTATTTTCCCATGCAGTATGTGGCATATGATTATCTCTAAGCATCCATCCATTCATCCATTTTCGACACCACTTCTCCTGAACAAGGTCGCGGGGAGTTGCCTATGCCAGCTGACTTCGGGCTGAAGGCAAGCTACCCCCTGAACTGGTCGCCAGTCAGTTGCAGGACACATACAGGGACGGACAACCACCCACACCCGCAATCACACTGTCACTGAGAGGGAATTGATCCCACGCTGCCCGCACACAAGTTGGGCGAGTGTACCGCTACACCATCAGCGACCCTCTATAACAGGGGTAGGGAACTCTGGTTCCTCGAGAGCCATATCCTGCCTGTTTCAGATCTCTCTCGAGTTCAACACACCTGATTCAAATGATCAGCTCATCAGCAAGCTCTGTAGAGGCTGGAAATGATCATGAACAATTGAATCAGGTGAGTTGGAGTAGGGAGGGATCGAAAACAGAAAGGATATGGCTCTCGAGGAACCGGAGTTCCCGACCCCTTCTCTATAAGTATCTGACTTGCTAAATGTCACATTTCTTTCTAGCAAAATGTAATTAAAAGAATGTATTAACAGTAAGGTACAATCTGTCTGCAGTACAATATAGTTTTCTCCTGACAGAAGAACATGTGTACACACACACACACACACACACACACACACACACACACACACATGCACAGTGACACCCTGTATATTTAACAAAGCGGAAACACGCAATGTTTTGGACCATTTAAATAAAGACTGTGGTGGGTCTGTGTTCCTCTGTCAAGAGTGCAGTCCTGAGTGCGACTCCTGCTTCAACAAGAAATTCTGCATGCGCTGTCGGATAGGTTTCTACCTTCACCGCGGCGATTGCCGGAATAACTGCCCCGAGGACATGGTCCCCAGCGATACACAGAGGGAGTGTGTTCCCAGTGAGTATTTAGCTTCATAATGGTCAAGATACCCGTGAGAAATTGAGCATTTCATCAGTGGTGTTGGATGACCAAAGTGCATCATATTAAGGTTGGGAATGATGTGGAGATGATTCATGTGTACATACAATTTGTATTTGTATAGTTGCAGAGTGTCCTGCAGAGTGTGAGTTATGTGTGAACAGCGATACATGTACAAGGTGCCAGCCAGGCCTGTACCAGCTCAATGGAAGATGCCACCGCGTCTGTCCAGATGATTATGAACCCAATGACAAGCTCAAGGAGTGTGTACCACAAGGTTAGTCGTGTATACTATTTGATCTCGCAAGGATTTAATAAGAAAACAAATCTCTTCCGCAACGTGCTGGACACACATGGTAGTACTATACAGAAAACAGGGCACAGGAGTTTGTCAGAAAACACCATATTGATTTCTTTTGGGACGCTTGTCCTGTTCAAGGTCTCAGCTGAGCCTGTGAGGCCCCTCCCAGCTGAGTCTGGCCAAGAGGCGCATGACATCCACATACCTTGGTGTGCGTCTGGTACATGCAGCATGATCAGCTGGCCTAAACTGTGGACATGGTTTTTTGTTCCTTTTCCGCAATACAGTACTTTCTCAAACTTACAACGGCTACAATATCTAGTACCTTTCTATTTGCAAGAGCTAATATTTTATAGTACTATTTATATATATTGAAAACCCTCATATCCTGCAGTATATTTCTGGAGTTGAAAACTGACTGCCCCCAACTAAGGTGGCCCAAGCAATTAAACAATTACCATCCATCCATCCATTTTCTGAACCGCTTTAACCTCACAAGGGTCGTGGGGCGTGCTGGAGCCTATCCCAGCTGCCTTCGGTAGTAGGCGGGGGACACCCTGAACTGGTTGCCAGCCGATCGCAGGGCACACACAGACGAACAACCATCCATGCTCACACTCACACCTAGGGACAATTTAGAGTGTTCAATCAGCCTGTCATGCATGTTTTTGGAATGTGGGAGGAAACCGGAGAACCCGGAGAAGACCCACGCTGGCACGGGGAGAACATGCAAACTCCACACAGGAAGGCCGGAGCTGGAATCGAACCCGGTACCTCTGCACTGTGAGGTTGATGCGCTAACCACTCACCCACCGGGTCGCCCGGTATAAAATCTGACTGAGAAAATGGTTCAAACAAATGCGGTGCTGATCTACATCTTCACACCAACCACCAACAATGGCAGTACTTGAACACATCCTAGATCCAACAAACATGCCTGTGTCACACACCCTCATCTTCATTTTCATTTTCCCTTCAGTGCACTGCCAAGTGGCTGAGTGGAGCGAGTGGACTCCCTGCTCTCGCTCGGGGAGAACCTGTGGCTTCAAACGGGGGCAGGAGACCCGCACACGGCAGGTCCTGCAGTACCCATCGCCTTTTGGCGGACCATGTCCTGAGATCTCTGAGATCAAAGACTGTGTGGTCATCAGGAGAACATGTCCAGGTCAGTGGAACAGTGACATAGACGAAAACACATGGAGACTAGCCTGGAATAGCAAGATTGTCCAGTTAGGCTACTAGGCCTCAATATAAAGTAGTATTAATATCCCCAAAACAAAATTGACCCAGTACAATTCTTTATGTTAACCTGTCACTCATTTAGCTGTTACTGTGACGTGTGGACATGATTGTGAAGTCCAGACCTCTCTGCTTTTACAATCGCAGCTAGTCCTCCTTCCGCTTAGGACTATGACTGTTTACTCAGAGGATTGTCTTTGTGGTTAGAGCGAGGACAGTTTGGGTTGGAGATAGTGGGGGCTGAGGGGAGAATGATGTCGCAATGGGGATATTGTGCGATTCCCACGAGATCTCTTGGATTTGAAAACAGTAGGACTGCAAACTACCAACTGAGTAAACATGATCATTTCCATAGAATGAGGTGAACACTGCCCTCAGACAGACACTCTCTCTCTCTCTCTCTCTCTAGACATATATATATATATATATATATATATATATATATATATATACACAAATATATATAAATCTTTGTTTTCTGTGCCAACCATGTTTGTGGTTGCTGAGGTGCTTGGTGACTACAGCTGGTTGTTTTGTAGCTGGGCTATGTAGTGTTAAAGGATAGATCTCAGACAAGCTCAGATCCAGCCCCCTGGGGCCTAGCATTTGCAGAACAAACACGTGTGTGTGTGTGTGTGTGTGTGTGTGTGTGTGTGTGTGTGTGTGTGTGTGTGTGTAGGTGTATGTGTGTGTGTGTGTGTGTGTGTGTGTGTGTGTGTGTGTGTGTGTGTGTGTGTGTGTGTGTGTGTGGCTGTGATGCACCAGAAAGGCAGTTCACTCTGGAGCAGAAACAGCCAGACCAACATCAACATCCTCCCTGAGGGAGGCACGCGGTGACCAGCGGATCAGTATTGGTTTATCCCCACAGCTGCCAACATAGGCACATTCAAACCAGTACACAATTTATGTACTGTTGAAACACATGTGACAGCTTCTTTCTTGCACGCTGATACTTTTGGGCCGCGCGAACCTATCCACTGCCGTGATACTCAATCACAGACACAGCTGTCGCTCATGGTGATCATTTGGGAAGAGTCAAATGGGTTGGCGTGATTTGTATTGCAGCGAGTGAAATGTGCACTCTGTCCCCCTGTCTCTCACTCTCACCCTTTCCTGCCATCCTCACTCCTTACACACACTCTCTGCCAAAGATAGCATAATAGTTCCTGTTCGTATTTCGAGCTGGTACGGGATCATGTCTACCAAGATTGAAGTGCAAATGGAACGATCGTTGTGTTGCAGTTACAGATTTGTTTGTTTTGATAAATGTTGCCACAGTGAAAACGCGACGTTGCTGCCATGAATTGGACTGGTGAGTGCCAGTCCAATTTATGGCAGCAGCTGAAAAAGAGACAAAAACAATGGCATTCTAAAGAAACAACGCAAAATGGCATTATATGAAAAGAAATGGCATTATATGTACTTTTCAAAATTAAAATCACTCTTTTGTTTCTTTACTTTAGTTGCCTTTTATTTAACCTACAAAGTGTCGGATCATTTTGCCTGATCCTGTATATTATATGCCGTTTCTTGTACCACAAATATTGAATGACATCATGACCAGCCTCAGTCAAGCTGTTACGTCACCTGGTCTCCGTTATTATACAGCTGGTACCAGAGAATGGACGAGCGAATAGCTCTCGGAAGCATATCAAAATGATGCATGTACTGTAAATGTATGATTACGCTGTTATGGTTAGACCAGTGGTTCTTAACCTTGTTAGGGGTACCGAACCCAACCAGTTCAAATACACATTCACCGAACCCTTCATGACTGAAAAATATAAATATGACTTTTTACAAATTCAAGACATAAAAAAATGCATTTATTAAAAATAGAAACAAGTAAACACAATTAGTATAAGTATAAAGTACTGCATACGTTTTTAAATTGTGCACAAAATGAACCAGCCAGTGATGGCCAAGCGAACGTGTCAGAACTAATTGACACGTTGAGTCGGTGCGTCTTATTCTCCATGGCAGAGGCTCTGTCGAACCCCTGAGACTGATTCACCAAATCCCTAGGGTTCGATCGAACCCAGATTAAGAACCAGTGGATTAGACAAAGGCCGTCGATAAACGACAGCTCACAAAGGTTTGTTTTTAAGAAAGAAATGTTGAGAATAAACATACTAATTATCCCATTGTGGACTGTATCTCGGAGTCTGTGACTTTGTGTTTTTCCTGGTGCTTCAACAACATGAGGGCAGACGTTGTCACACAATCATTTCGAGCTGATCACTGAAGAGGTTTCAAACATCGTTCAGAGTGCAACCAAAACTCAGAAGGTGCCAACAAAATTTCAAAACTTGCATCCAAAACTTTACAACAAGCAAACAAAACTTTTATGAGAACTTTTTTTTAAACACAAACCCAGAACTTTTTTCAAGTTCAGAAATAATAGTCCTGTTTGCATTTTTTTTTCCAAATCCATTATTTTTGCTTGCAAATTCCATAAAAACAAACACATTTCTCTCCTTATTCTTGAGCCAATTCAATCTAGTTGTCGTAGTTACTTTATTTGTACTGCAGGTACAATTTTCAAGTGTAACACTTCCCCTAACCATCATTCCTCATACCTTCTTGATTTAAAATTATTGTTCCATTGCATGGCCAGAAAGTATTTTCTTCTGACCTGAATGTTGGAACGAAAGAAAGATTTTTTGACATGATGCAGCCTGTGTTTATCTGTGCTTCTTAGTGTGATTAACCAGTAGCCTTTGCTCTTAGGTGAATGGGAGCTAATTATCTGCTTTGCCACATCCTCTCCTCGCTGTTTATGTTTTGCACATGCAAGGGAGGGGGAGGGGTCTGACCTTTGAGAGCTCCTGTAATCCTCCAGCAGCCCTTAGACACTGATACATCCTCTTCTTCTCTCCCACTTTCTCCCTTTATTTTCTCCTCCCCCCTACATTACTTTACCACACAACTTTTTATTTCACTGTCCACACTCCTCCGTTGGCATAGGGGTTACTTTTCCCATTTATTTCCCCAATATTCGCTTACCAATCCCTCAATCTATGTCCATTATTTCAGATGATCTTTCTCTGTGAAATTGTTGTCATCAATGACATCCTTATTTTGGTTCTATATTAGAGCACAAAATTATCAAGTAAAACAAAAGGCTATTTTGCTCAGTTCGCTTAAGAGTCATGTACCAGCTATGAATGAATGAACTGAACTAAAAAAACTAAACAGAGCCATAGTTAAGCATGTGGCTGAGACATAGCTGTACGTAGCGCAACGGATAGAGACCAGGAGAAACCAAGAATCAGAAAGAGAAATGCAAACGGCAACAAAAGAAAGAAGTTCTTATTGTAACTTCAGCCTTCGTCAATGGCTGAATAAAAAGTAGATCAATATTCTAATTCATGAAAAGTAAAACAAGTCAATTGAAAGCTCTATCCTGTTGAAGGACGAACAGGGCTGCGCTTCTTTTGTTTCATGTGACAAAACTAAAACTGGAAGTGTGCTATTGAATTTGTTGCGGTTTCCCGAATGGCAGTTATCGCGTGACATAAAGAGGCATGTAAAATACAGTACAAGGAAACGGAGAGAAAGTTGCCTCTGCTTCGGTCTTGAAGCTTGTAAATGTTCACGCACACTTTCTCATTCGCCACCATCTCCCTCAAGTTAATGCAGGCTAATTTGTACTTCGATTGACCTGCTGTTCACCCCTCTGTATCTCTGTAGCTAGACAGTGTGCCTGCCCCCTTTGACCTTTTAATTCCCTACACACACACACACACACACACACACCTCTCCTGAGCACACTTGTCCACTACGATAACTACAAGAGATTATACATGTGTACCTAATCAACAGTTTGGCGAGTGTGTAAGGCCACACCCATACATCAACATGTCTGCTACAGAAAGCTCTTTAAACCACCTAGGACAGATACACGCTCACACCAACATCCTTCATTGTGACATCCTGGCAGCCATTGCTACATGCATTCCACTCGTTAGGCAGCACATAGCCTTTAATCCAACCCACGTCTCCCGCCAAAACCTCCCTGGACGTCAGAGCGCTTGCCACAGAGGATGTGTCACCAATAAACCACACTGTGCCTCTCTGAGAATGTGTGCATGAGTACACACATACATACTCATAGGCCCCATGGGCTAACCGTCAAATACAGCCCCCGACTCCCTCCCCAACCCTAACTGAGATGCTCAACTCATTTTTCAACATTGGCAAACAGATCAGCGCTTACATTTATGCATTTGATGGTCCACTCATGCCAATAATGTGAAGTGATATACAGGAAAATCAACAAACTGGGACTTGTTTAAATGAATTTATTTTCTAACTCTGATAGGGCCTTGAGTACCGTAGGCTTCAGCCGAGGAAACCCCATTGATAAAGGCAGCCTTGCCCACCGAAGACCCCCTCTGATATATTATAACATTGCTATAGCATTCACAGTGAACATCGATGTAGAATTGTTATTCTGGGTTTTCTGAAACCCAATGGGCGCTGGGCCTTCAACTAATGATAATTTGAGGAATTGGTTCATTTGTCGATTAGTTCGTCGATGACTCAATTAATCAGATTTTTTCAAAACTTGTTTTAGTTTCTCTCTTGTTTAAAAAAAAAAAACAAAAACAAAAAAAACCAGCCTTTATTCGTGTTGACAGTGCAGATTTTTAAATTATTTTTTTTATGATTTCGTTACTGGTTTGGTCTGTAACGTCTCATAGAATAGGCCAAGTTGGAGACCACGCAGACGTTTGGAAATGTAAAACTATAATATCGTTTTTGTTTTTGTTTGTTTGTTTGTTCTTTTCCGAGGAAGATCAATGTCACCAGAAAGAGCTGGAACAAAAAGAACAATATGTTAAAAATTCATGAAACGATAACATTTTAAAGCTTCCAAAAAATGTTTGTCTTGTTTCTAATTCAAATCCTTGAATGGCCTCTGATCAGTTTTTCAGATAGAGAATGAAGCTGAGGTCTTGGGGCCTCACAGATTCCTTCAGTACGGATCACCACAGGAAAATGTTTAATGATTAATTAGATGCATTTAAGTTGATAAACATGCCGCTTTATTTGTGATAGCTTGATATTAATATGCCAGCTAGCTTCCGACACATGATATTTGTTGATTACAATGCGGATCCGTGTGAGGGTAGGCGGTATAGAAAATTGATAGCTGGATGTTTCCATACGAAATGCAGGAGAATGTATTCTACATTGAAAGTGCACAGTGGCTTTTCCCTTGTACGATATTCCATGACGTACAGACTTTGCTAAATACTTAGAATCAAGTGAATCGCTTTTGCGTGGCTAAAATGAATTCCATTTTATAGAACTACAGGCCTATTACTGTAAAATTGTAATGTCATCTTCACTCATAGACTGGACGGCGTGACTACTGAAGTCTGACTTTGGGGAATGTGATGTCTGTTGAAAAAATACCCTCGATACGTGTCTCATTGCTCGCTCACTGCACACTTGTCAAAACACAGTTTACAAAACCCCATCAGAAACAGTTCCAACAAACTAAATGCATGTTGGTTTTGATAAACACTCGACTAATCACCTCAACCCGGCATGGATTAAGTTTCTCCTCTGGCTCCACAAAAACACGGGGTCTACAGTATGACTAATCCACCCTACTTTTTGTAAATAGTTATGGTGTCAGGAGAGGAAAAACAATGCGAGCGAAGGGGACTTCCTGTGTTTATAGAGGGCCGGGGGCAGACCCTGAATGAGTCAGTGCACCGATTACACTGCTTCCATCCGTCCATCGAGTCATCCATCCAAGCCGTCATGTAGCTTCTTTTACTCAGATCTCCATACAGTCGAATAGAATACTTGAATATTAATAAAATATTATTAATGAATATTTACCATTATTCACATCATGTAGATGTACAGTGCCACCCATATTAGATTTGTGCACGTACGCTTGAAGGCGTTCTGTAAACTTGCACAATATGTTTAACACCGATACAAGAGCTCAATAAAAACACTGTTCTGGTCCACAGATAATGCCACATCACACACAAACATGTTTATTATCATAGTCTAAGACAACATTTTTCTGGCACTAGGCGGAATCCTTATACCGCCAAAATTCTCAAAAAATATATATACCGGTATATGGTATTATTCAACCATAAAGCATGGCATTATAAAAAAGAGCAAACCATTTTCAACACCTCAAATCAGTAAATTTGTTCACACAAATTAATAGCGCACCACCATGGGCAGGGTAGCCATCAGTAAGAAAGGGAAAATATGTGACCCCCCCCACACACACAAACACACACATACACACACACCACCACCACTCCTCACAATTACGTTTCGGCGCATGACGGTCGCCGTCAACAAGTATTCTCGGGCCAAATTTTGGTCCCAGCACACACACACACACACACACACACAAACACATTGACTGACCAATATGTATGTTTGTGAAAAAATATGAAATTAAATTGTGACATGGGAGGTTTCGGTTCTACGCCAGCTATTTGAAACAATGTTCAGTATGAATCATTTAGCACTGCACTAGTTCTGCATGACTGAAAATCACAACCACATTCATAAACAGAATAGGAAATTAAAAGAGAATTGTTTTCTTCCTAAAGGCTAACCTTTTGAATACAGCTCATTGACATGTACTTCATAGCAGCCTTTTTATCACATGATGGTGTGAGCAGGTTGGTCATGTTGCAAAAGCTTAGTGCGAGCGTGTGATGGGCCTTAAAAGGAGGGTCAAGAATGAGCCTTTCCTGGTCCAGCAAGAAGACAGCTCTGATTAATGAGCAGGCAAAAAAAGAGGGGCTGTGCAAAGGGGGGGGGGGGGGGGGGGCAAACACAGTGGAGAGCAGGGAGACAGAGAGAAATCTCATTCTCTCTTTCCCTTTATCTCTTTCTCCCTCTCCCGTCCGTGTCTGTCCCTACTGCAGACTTCAGCAGTTTCACAATCCCCCAAAGCAGCCAGACAAGCGGCCCAACAGGCAGTGCTGCTCAGTTCCACTCACACATGAACGGCAGCAGCACAACAACAGGAAAAGGGCCTCTGCATTTGCTCGCAGGTCCCGTCTCCAAGCTCCCTGAGACTGGATCTTGTTATTATCATTATTACTGTATACTGTAGCTCAAGCTTGAGATAAACTTTCAGCATACCAACACTCTTCGTTATGTTTATGAAATGTTGCAAGAGCAGATATGGGGAGGGGTTTATTTAAAGGCTTTCTATTTTGGACAATGGCCTGCTCATCACTGCAAAGAGGGTAGGAACAGCTGATGTGGTTGGCAATTGAATTGCTGTTAAAGACTGACCCCTACTGGTCGTTAGTCACAATGACTTTAGACGCGTTGATTGCAACAACAAACTGTTCAAAATTATTTAGTTTAGTGATTGTATACGCACCATTCACACAACACTGCGTGCACCTGCGCATTGCACGATACAATAAAATTGACAACATAAAGTCTGAATTTTGAAATATAGTATGTGTGGGTATGTGGTTGAGATGGTAACCAAAACCAAATGTTTTGAACGTTCTTTCCGAGGTAATGGACACAATTAAAATACAGAGTAAAACTTCTGGGACTGTGATACTCATTATTGAGCATTACAGTCTGTACTGTCAATAATAAATATTGCACTTCTTTTACCGTGGAACTCATAGGGGTTGTGCAGGTGTACCTAACATGGTGGGATAGGGAGTCGGTGTTAGCTGAAGGTGAGCCCTGGGAATCCAGACCAGGCAAGAGTTAAGCAAGGTGATAACATTTGTATTGCTCTTAGCTCCAGTGAAAGCAAAGAACATTGTAGTGCAGTCAATAGACTTCACTTACTGTAACGGCACTGATTGCCTTTTAGTGTAAACTAGTGTTCCAATAATACTGGGGTTTCAGTTTGTGGTCCCAAGTAGTTTCACGCATGCAACATCGTATGTTGTTGGTATGTTGTATTTAATGAAGGCACAGTTGGATTTAGGGAATGTGGTCTTTTGAGATCACACTACATTGATCTCAACTCAATTTGATAAACGTGTGAATAAAATCCCTTTTCCCAACATAGGACGAAGGCCAAATGATCGAAAACAACGGAGGAATCGCAACAACAACCGCAAAGACAACAAGGGGGTCAGAAGGGAGAAGAAACGAGAGCGCGAGAGGGCTCGAGACACGGGGGACCGCCAAGACAGCAGGAACAAAACGGAGCACAGGCATCGGCGAGGTCATGACCTGGAGCCTTTCTCCCCCGAGGAGGGCCTTGTACAGTAGCTCTATGGACACGTTCAAATAAGTCTTAACACCTCCCAAAACCTTCCTCCTCCTCTTACCTCTCACCCACTCTTTGCCCATCTCTACTCCTGTCTGCGGGGGTGTCGCTGCTACCTGTACGATTTGAATAAACTGTTAATGCACAAGCGGGATTGGGGCATATGGGGCCTAAAGGTTGAAAGTGTTTTTATTTTTCTGTGTTGCGACTCTTCCTTTACATCCACCACTGACTCATGTCTCATTTGAAAAATGAAAGAGCCGCTGCCGAGACTGCTGCTGGTACTAAAGAACAAAGAAAATGTCAGCGTGTAAAAGCAGTGAGCTTGTTGATATGGTTATTTAATGGGACTCTGGTACAACGATGTGCTCTTGGATTTTGAATGTAGATTTTGCAACATTATGTAGAACATTTTGTTTATTTTTCATGACTTTTAGATACATCTACTTTATTTTATTTGGTGAATATTTTTTAAAGACAAAGACATAAAAGAGAGTTTGTTCTTGCCATCTTGTGAGTGTTTCCTAATCACCATAGAAATTGATGTACTGTAGTGGAAACTTCATTGCCAAGTCAAAGAAAGCCTGGACAAAGTTCACTCTGAACCTTTTCACACACATTTTGTCATGGAAACAAAACAAGTTCTATGCGTGTGAGAAAATAAATCAAATTCACCACCAGGTGTTTCTGTTTGTTTAAAACGGACTTGTGCTGCTCAACAAACATCCAAAGCCATCTGTATGTTAAATAAAACTATAATGGGTTTCATAGCCTCATCTCTTCTCTGTTCTTTTGGGAGTCACAAGTGTATGATCAAAGTCGACATGCAATAATTTGTGTACCAAACTACCAGTAATTTCTAAAATGTTTACACAATGAGAGGCCCAAAATGGTCACACCCTCCTTTGTGGAGTTCCCGTGTTCTCCTTGTGCTTGTGCGGGGTTTCCCCAGTTGCTCAAGCTTACTTCCACAACCACCAAACTTTTTTTTTCTTCTGATGGCTTAAGCTCATGGCCAAACATTGTTGTCTTTCTTAACCCTTCAAACCTTTGTAAAAATTGTTTTTTTTAATCATACAATTAACACAATGACATTAGCTAACCCCCTCTCCCTCTTGCATTTTCACGCCCAAGTCTAATTCTCACTCTTCCTGCTTCCTCCATTCTACTCCACACTGAGAGCATACCTGTCTGTGGCTTAGTGCTCAGGCTGTTGCAAAGTGAACTAATTATCTCAAACTGTTTTCTCCTCTGACAGTGTTTCCAGACAGTTTTAGAAATTGTGCGACAAGAATCACTGTCGGAGTTTAAGCAGTCAGAGAAAAAATTAAGGGGACAGCGTTATTAATTTCAATAATGTGGAAAATATTTCAAAAATATTAAATACAGCGTGCCTCCCCAACAGGAGACGGCCATGTTTCACCGCCACGTTTCTGCAACGGATACCCAATGGAGACTAAATTTGCGCTTACTACGTCACTTAAGGGATTAGCAGAAGCTGTTTGGGAGGCTACTTTGCTTGCATCTCTGCTCAAAAATTAGTGGTAGGTTTGTCAAGTGTTGTCTCTCCGAAGGACCCTAGTGCGCGTTCTTCAATTTGCACATGGTCGAGCTTAGTTCATTGCATTCTATTACTTCACCACGGGATGGCAATAAATTCTACACACTGTACCTTGTAGTGAAGAATGGAAACAGTGGGATGACTACCGGTAATTATTAGTGAAGCTAGTGGTAGTAGTAATAAGTAATTAAAAGTCTATCCAGCTTTGTGCCCGAAGATTGATGGACCAGAGTGGTTGGGACCGGCACCCACTCACTCATGACGTGAGTGAGAATCAGATATTTGGGGTTGTTTTATGAAGGTAATACAGTATAGGATATTATCAAAAAGCATTACCCCACATCTAAAAAGGGACATGTCAGGTGCCTTCTTGAGCAGGGGCACTGCGTGATTTCAGTCAATGATCTCCAAATGAATAAAAATATTTATGACCTTCTCAAAAAACCATCCTCTGATGGTTTTGCAGCTCTCCACCTTGAGCCCATCTCCAATCTTGTCATGGAATTTTTGGACAGCTCTTTATTTTTACCATGGTGGTGTACAGACTGGAAGGTAAGAAGAGGATTCCTAGCATAGGTGTGCTTTATACAGATCAGTTGAGCTCAGGTGTATTGTTAATTGTTTAATTATGCAGAGCGGTGTGCCACATGGGCATTGGATGGATGGATTTGACTCAAATCCAGCCTATTATGATCAAGAAGCCTTGAGAAATCAAGACCTTTTTTTTCCATTTGTGAGCAGACATAAAATTTCAGCATTACAGTATTTCAATTACGGCAGTCCACGTTTACATATTGTGTCACACTTCATGAAACAAAGGGATGTGTAGGAAGTGGCAACGTTACTGATTTGGTTACATTATTGTCGTAACCTGCATTTGAATTTCTGCCTTTACAGTCTGGTATACTTAAGTTAACTCCAACCCGTGTGGCAGAATTATGTTGTCGTGGTGAATGAGTCCCAAACTGTCCGTCAAAATATTTCGTCAGTTTATACCTGCAATTACAGAAGGAAATAAAACTGTCTTCCATATACTGTACTTATATTGATGCTTCATTTGCCTTTACCTCACTATTCTATAATGCATTACAGATTTGATAGTTTGTTGCAATAAACATACATGGTTGAGAAATACAGTTGAAAAGTACTTTAAAAAATGCAAATCAAGTCACTAGTGAAACTTTTAGGAAGTCACAATTAATTATATTCCTGAATCGTTAAAACCTAAATTCAATGAAATTAGTGTGGGTTTTTTTGGAAAGGTTAATCAGTCACTGGTCATTGACCCATCTCACTTGTCTTGATTTAAAATATAATCTACAATTAAATGTAGAAGTATTCACAGCATGGCCAAACACGAGTTTAAGTGAATTTGTCGCGTTTCAGTAGAAAATGGAAAGATGGCGGTGCTTTGATGTGAACATGTTTTAAATGTCTCCATCTTCCAACAAACCTGATTCACATGATCAGCTCATCAGCAAGCTGTGCATACATATTATAATGATTTTGATCATTTGAATCAGGTGTGTTTGGAGGAAGGAGACATCTTAACATGTTGGAGAGGGGCCCTTGAGGACCAGAGTTGGTGACCCCAAAACTATAGTATATGGACATTCAGTGGCCACATAATAGGCTCACCAGCACTTGCTAGTTAGTCTGTTAGTCAATACAAGACACCCCCCCCCCCAAAAAAAAACCCATTGAAAATGGTACAAATCTGGTAATCTCATCAGATTGTGGAAGATTACCAACAACTGCCCACAAAGTAATGTTTTTTTTTTTTTAAACAGGCCGTGCTGTATTTTTTACCCATTGTTTATTGATGGTCACTGGTGTTTTACTCCGTGACATTTTTTAGCATGAAAATCATTGATGACAGCATTTCGTCTTGAGCAATGATTCATACTGATTTACGAAAAGAAGTGAAATGTATATTAGCAAAATAGGACACAAGAGAACAGTGCACAAGTTGTAGCTGGATGAAACCACATCTGAAAAAATAAGGGAAATCCCATTGAGAGAAAGGGACAGCACAATGGTCAAAATCCATTCAATTTCAGATCATTGCTCAGGTCAAAGAAAAGCAACAAAGGAAGAAACACTGACAGATGTGGAGTTTTGTCAAAGAGCCTTTTAATTTAAGACAGTAAATATCAATGACAGTGGCATGCTGCAGCTACTTGAATGTCCCTGTTTACTTCATCTTGGCCACAAAATCTTCGCCCTTCTTGATGGAGCCCTTCAGCTCATCAATGGCGTCAGCCACCAGCTTCTCCTCATAGGGGGACAGCTTGCCGAGCCCGAGGTTTTTCTCAATGCCATTCTTGCCAAGGAGGAGAGGCGTGGAGAAGTACTTGCACTCTGTCTCCTCAGACCTGACAAAGGCACATTCTACCACACCCTCCTTTCCATTCATGGCATCCAATATGGAAAAGGTGAAGCGCGCGCCAGCGTATGCCATGGAGAGGGTAGCAGAACCAGCTCCGGCCTTGGCCTTCACCACTTCTGTGCCGGCATCCTGGATCCTGAGGGTCAATGCCGACAACTGCTCAGCGGGGAAGTCCACTTTGGGGGTGCACTGGGAAATTAGGGGAATGATGGTCTTCCCTGCGTGACCCCCAATGACAGGCACACTGACACGGGCTGGATCAAGACCTTTCAGCTCAGCCACAAAGGTATTGGCTCTGACAATGTCCAAGGTGGTGACACCAAACACTCTGTTAGGGTTGTATGATCCATGCTTCTTCATGACCTCTGCCGTAATAGGTATGGTGGAGTTGACAGGGTTAGCAATAATGCAGATCATTGCTTCAGGACAGTTGCGAGCACAGGCATCGGCCAACGTGGCTACGATGGTAGCGTTGGTGTTGAAGAGGTCGTCACGAGTCATGCCGGGCTTTCTGGGCACACCAGCGGGGATGACGACGACTTCGCAGCCCTGCAGTGCAGCATCGAGCTGGTCGGGACCCATGTAGCCGCTGACCTGCGCTCTTGTTTCGATGTGGCTAAGGTCTGCAGCCACCCCAGGAGTGTGAGCGATGTCATAGAGTGAGAGTTGACTCACCAAGGGGCTGTTCTTGAGGAGCAATGACAGCGGTTGGCCTATTCCGCCAGACGCTCCCAGCACCGCCACTTTGGCGTGCATCTGCGACGAGGTGGACAAGCTCCTGGTGAGGCTGATCGTAGGTCTTACGGCGCGTGAAAACATTTTGCGATTGTTTTGTCTTTTCTTCGCCGAGCTTTGGAGTAGCACCCAACAAGTCCCTCTCCTCTGTGACACCAACGTCCTCTAGCAGCTCACGAACAGGAAGAGACGGTCGCTGTCTGCGTTCAGACAAATCTCGCGTTATCCTACGTCACGTCATCTTGCGTAAGCGCGCGTTCCTTTGCGTGTCGGAGCTTTTCAAATGAACCTCAAATAAAAACAAAATACGCAACGCATTCTGGACAAGAGTGAAAGGCGAATATCCAGTTAAGGCTTTACACGTTAACTGATATGTATCAACACTTTATCACGTAAAGTGGAACATTCTACACCTAAACACCAGTTACTTTGGCACATATTTCAAGTAATTCAGAAATCTCTTCCGTTTGATTTGACATTTTCGACACTGTATTCAATATCACTTTTGTACAAAAGAATAATTTGACAATTCCCTAACATGACGAATAAACGCTTTTCTTTTTAGAGCGTTTCTGTTCATTTAAATTTACTGTATTAACTGGAACGTCAATAACTCGGATGTGACGTAATTGATCATCGAAATTCCGAGGTAAATTGAATGCGTCTCTCCACTTTCTTTTTATCCAGTGGAAAACAAACCCAGAAAACGGTGGAACGTGTTTGATTGATGTTTGGAATTGGCGCCTCTTGATTTAAATGTAGCGGTTCGGAAGAAGCGGACAACGACATTATCAGTACGGTATGTACGTAACAGCTGCCTGGACTGAGACGTGACAGGAAAGGTGCTACTTGTTGTTAATGTCGACCTGCTAAAATAAGCTAGCGCCATCACATGAACCCCGTCTATTTGCTGGAGTCAAATTACTGCCCTTAGCCGAGCTAGCCGTAGCAAATAGCAGTTGCGATAGTAGAGTCCACCGTTAACACCAATTTGTTCACGTTTGTGTTTTAGACATTTTACGCATTCGTTTGAACGCCTTTTCTTTGTTCGTTTCTCAATCGTTATTTCATCTAGTGTATTCGCACTGTCATCCACCACAGGGAGGTGGATGTAAATATTACAGCGCTATCTCTTTGTTTTCCTGCAGTTGGTAACGTGCGTGAGCTGCTTTTTCAGTGGCTTTAACGTTGCTTTTTAAGCTGCTTTTTTTCGGTTCAAAGAGGCCACCAGCATCAACGTGGAGCGATTAGCCGACTCTGTTGGTGCCGTCCGTGCAAGTCAGACAATTAACAGAGTGGCCCTTTGTTCCAAACACTCGTTCATGTTAGCAACAGCTGTGTCCACCGTGTCGAAATTCTTTGTAATGTCACGAGTGAAATGCATCTTGTTTATCAAATGTCTCATAAACCTTTACGACAGGAGTTTCTAAATGTATGGTTTGTCTTGACGATGAAATTCACTTTAAACATGTCATACTTTCTTGTGGGCTACTTATAGGTCTAATTTGGAAGGTCCGCCAGCACGTCTCATGATACATGAACAGTAAGGCGACTTAATGTGAGTATGCATACTGTGTTTAAAGCCCCTGTGTTGGTTGAGCTTGTTTCCCATAAGGATATCAGATTTTCTTTACCTTTTTGTTTTGTTTTTGAGGGTGTGCACGGAACATGGACACAAAGATGTTAGCTTATAGCAGTGCTTCTCAATTATTTTCTGTCATGCCCCCGTTCGGAAGATGAAAATATATCCGCGTGTGACTATAAATAGTATCATTTGTCTATAAAATTGTTAGAAGTACACCTCTGCATAACACTGTATTCTTATTAACCTATAAGAGAATAAAAAAAGAAAAACAATATGGACCAACAAAGAATAGCTTTATTAACTGTAACAGAAAAGATTTAAAGTGCATCTGAATTCTGTAAACATTTTTGACTGACCATGTCAAACCATACGATAGTGGAAAAATAAAATTACATAAAATCAATAAATAATGCATTCAAACTGATCACCAACATTAACTCAGGAGCACAATATTTGAAAAAAATGTAACCTGCTCAACAAAAATATAAAATAATTTGTGCTGATATTTTTTTTAAATCAAAGATAAGGTCTGGGTTAATGGCTACAATGAGCATGTTTTGCAATGCACAGCTTTTCGAAGCGAGGTTTGAAGCCGGACACAGCAACTCTCAGTTCCTGCTCAATGTGTATCTGGGACCTGTATTTTAGTTTACTGAAGTAACAGTCACAAAGCGGCATGGATTGTTGGCAATATTCCGCACGTTTTCGCTGAAAAAAACTCAAGCACCTTATCAGCATGATTGGGGTGTTATGTCTTTGAATGACTCCTTAACTTATTTGGCTTCATGCTGTCCGCTACCAACATTTTTAGACACAGTAAGCAGACCGATCTTTCCTCATCTGCCACCGTCGTCACAGTGAAGCCAAGCGCTACATACTCATCGTCCTATTTCCTCCCTTTGAATGCTCCCTGTGCAAACTCTGCCAATGAGAGCGCTACTCCCTCCTAATGTAGTAGAGGTGTAACTGTACTTCATTCGATGACAGTAAAAAAAAATCAAAATAAAAAGCGTGCTCCCCGAGGTCAAACGCACGCTCCTTGACGGAGCCTCGCGTCCCCCCTGGGGGGCGCGCCCCACTATTTGTGAAACACTGGCTTATAGCCATTCGTATATATTATCAAGTCACGTCAACTTTATTGTCAAATATGCTCTATGTGCAACATACAGCACAGATGACATTTCTTTCCTCTCAACCACATTGCAACCAACAGAACAGTTAACATAAAATGACAAAATAATACAATACAACACAACACATAAGACACAGACAGTCATGCAATCTTAACCACTTTTTCTGCATACACTTTGTTGTTTGTAGCAGTTATAGATGAAAGAGGAGAAAATCTGAGTTTTATTTTCAAATACAGTCAAACATCGGTTTTCGAACGTCTCGGTTCTCGACCAATTCGGTTTTCGACCAAAAATTTCGAGTTTTTTATGCCTCGGATGCCGAACAAATTTCAGTTCTCGAACAAACTGAGCACACTTGAATGCACCATTTGACTCCTCGCCTTCCTTACACGAGGAAGTGACGCTTCCTCGGGTAGACGAGGAAGGGATGCTTCCTCGTGTTGCTTTCCATTGTGAGCAGACGTGTTCAGTAAACATTTTTATTTTAAAAAGAGCATGGTTTCGGTTTTCGAACAATTTCGGTTTTCCAACAGCCATCTGGAACGGATTATGGACGAAAACCGAGGTTTGACTGTAAATTGATTTTATATCACGCTAACGCATTTTCAGCTCTTCTCTAAAAATGTATACAACGCACATTGACTGCTCACCAATGCTCATTTTATTTTGAAGTCCCATTAAGCAGACGTGTATTAAATGCAAACACAAGCAAAGAAGCCTACATATTTTTTGCACAAATGCAGATAATCAATCTAAATAAGAGGCATAAAAATGTTTCTCACAGAAATAGGTGAAAAAAATAAAATGAAAAGATGCGCTATACTGTAATATAATTTTGAGAACATTTTGTTGTGCAGATTTCAAAAGGCAAAACCAGAACTCCCGGCTGTATTGTGAAAGCAAATCACATTTGTCATCTTAGAAGCATTCAGTAGACTATATCCGTTCATTTTCTGAATCATTTATCCTCAATATTAATATACTAATCTTCTCGGCTACTCCTCCCGGTTGATGTACTGTTTCGCGTTGTGTATAACATTGTATAATCATTTTCTCTCCAGACACTTATTAAAGTTGGATATGCTCTGCATTCGCGCAGTTCCAGCGAGACATCTGTGGTTTACACAGTTACCCAAGCATTTTTAATTCCGGTCTTTCACAATGACATGACATTAGCTTGGCAATTAGAATGGCTTCTCTGGCTTTCCCTCTGTTAATCATATCTCCTGCCATTGGAGGGGAGATGACGGAGGCTTTGACCAAACTGCAACGTGTTTAGCAGGCAGTAGTAACCAGACCGAGCTTGTTGCTAAAATTGCTGTCACGAGCTGAGGGGCGTCTCGCCTTAATCCTGCTGACTTCCCGCCTGTAGGTGACATAAACAGCCCAGCGAGACGTTGCGGGACAGTCTGCACCATTCAGTTATCACGGGGCCGGAGAGGAACTGTGATTCTCACTTTTGCTATTCTTTGTTTTTTGTGAGTCTCACAATAAAAAAATGTCTGTGCTTGTATTGTTTGAAGACATACCCAGCATGTCTTGAGGGCATAAAAAAATGTAAACGGTTATTAATAATGACAGGTTTGTTGTTGGTAGTGTGAGATGGCTGCACTGACCCGAATAATATTGAACGCCCCACTTTTCTTTTTTTCTTTTTTCTAAAAAAAAATAGAAAAAGAAAAGTTTAAAATATATGCATTTTGTTCCACTTCATGATTGTGCCCCCTTTGGTATTGATCATTCAAAAATCTTCACATTTTATATCTTTATATTTGAAGCCTGAAATGTGGCAAAAGGTCAAAAATTTCAAGGGGGCAGAGTACTGTACAAGTACCACTATATTTAGGAATTAAGGGGGAGGGAGTTAAAAAACAGATTTTCGGCAGTACTGATGGAAACAGTTCAAGCACGAGCTGCTGATTGATTTTGAACATCGGTCATGTTTGCAAATTAATGAGCTCTGCCTCTCCAAAAAAACACACACACACACACTCTTGAGTAGTGCACGGGTGCCAACGTGAATTTCCAAACCAAATGTTAATGGTCTAGTTTTTTGTAAACTAGAATTTCCATTAAAAAAAAAAAAGTTTCTTGGCTGGTTCAATTTACAAGGAAAAAGAACCACACAAAAAACAAGGTAAAACTGCAATAGATGAAGTTATAATCACAAATGAAAACTTATAGTGAAGTTGCAATAACGGAACCGCAATCTTGTGATGCATTCTGTAATGATTTTATTTTTCTCTCGTCCTCATTCCAGTACGTGTTAAGGATGGCGAGTTGTGGGGAAGTAGACCACCCTGTTAGCTCACTTCCCCCAAGTAAGAAAGGCGGGGGCGGCAAGCAGCAGCAGCAGCAGCAGCAATGGTGCCGCTGGTGGTGGGAGCAGTGCCGAAACATCGTGTCCTGGCTCCAACAACACGTCCCCGGCGCTCTCCGTACCAGAGTGTGCCATCTGTCTGCAGAGCTGCGTCCACCCAGTGCAACTTCCATGCCACCACGTCTTCTGTTTCCTGTGCGTAAAGGGGGCATCCTGGCAGAGCAAGCGCTGTGCTCTCTGCAGACAGGAAGTGCCGGATGACTTCTTGGAAAGGCCCACACTTCTCTCTCCAGAGGAGCTGAAAGCGTCCGCGGGAGGTCGGGGCGGGGAAGTGAGTGATCACGCCTGGTATTACGAGGGCCGCAATGGTTGGTGGCAATATGATGTACGAACCAGCCGGGAGCTGGAGGACGCTTTCTCCAAGGGCAAGAAGACGGCGGAGATGCTCATCGCCGGGTTTTTGTATGTAGCCGACTTGGAGAACATGGTGCAATACAGGCGTAATGAACACGGACGTCGGCGCAAAATGAAGCGGGATGTTTTGGATATTCCTAAGAAGGGAGTGGCTGGGCTGCGTTTGGACACCGAGACCGTCACGGGGGCAATTGGGGCAGCGGGTCGAGAAAACTCTGCTGATGGAGCCGATACCACGGCAGCTGGTGTGCAACAGCAGGGCGCGGTCCTCCCTTCCACGATGTCAGCCCCGTTGCCCACTGCAAGGCCTCCGACTAACTTGGGCGGTCAACCTGGCAGCAGCAGCCCCGCGCTGGAGGACGCTCTCTCACAACTCCAACTCAGCCACAGGCCCAGTCCATCTCATGAGCGATCCGGGGCAGGTGAAGGAGAGGAAGAAGACGAAGACGATGAGGCTTCACCCTCCAGGTCCTCTGACCCTCACACCTCCGTGGACGAATCCGGCTCCGGAGACTGGAGCGATGACGAGCAAGAAGACCACGATGAAGGGGAAGGGGGAGGCAATGGTGAGCATGAGGAGCCATGGGAGGATTGGCCACAGAGGCAAAGACTGAACCCCGAGGACAGAGCCCTCCCAGGCGCAGAGTCCATTTCCCCCCCTTCATCATCTACGAGCGGAAGGTCCCGAATGGCGGATGGCCAGTGTGCAGTGACTGAAGTGTGAAGTTTGTCCGAAATCAAGTCACCGTTTGGTTCCATTAATTTATTCTCTTTTTTTTGTGCTCTCATTCATTCGTTCACTGCTCACAAACTGATCATGTGCTCGAGCAGCTCTGATGGGCTGCTTATTTTAAGTCGGGAGCCCCTTTCGTGTAATTTGACGATCTGCGACATGTCTTGAGAGTGAGTGAGAACGGGGTTGTTTGGAACTGCGTCATTCTCACCGTGAATAGCTGCATTCTAATCATCGTTAACTCTCTCAGCTAACATGCCATCCATGGAATTCAACATGTGGCTGTTGACTAACGCCCAACTTCCCGGATAAGTTTGCTTTCAGAATTGGCAAATTGTGAATTCTCAGTGCACTTGTGTATGTGAAATCATCTTGAGGTGGTCTGTGTCTTTTCTCTGTCGCTCATGAGGCACCAAGTTCAAATGTGTGATCTGACAACAGTTAAGTCTCCTGATCTCTTTTACTCGCCATTGAGTTTTGATATCAGCAGTTGACCTCTGCTGCTGCTGCAAAAAATTGATATATTTACACACATTTCGCACTAAAATTGTTCTAACTCTTGAAGTACTGTAATTGGAACTTTAATGTTAAGCGTTAGTGTTGTACATTTATAAGTTGGCTACAACCCGAGTATCCTCACTGAAGTGTTGCTAAAATAGGTTAAAATGGTGCATGTTTGAAGAGAGTTATTTTAACGCTACATGTGGCAAGATGCTCTTGATATTTTGGGTTTGGTGTGGCTAAATGTCCTTTGGAATGACATTGGTTTTAAATCCGATGAGGCAGTAAATGCATCAAGCCGTTGCGAGTCAAAAAGATTGAAGTTATTCTACGAGCTTAAGCTCCTCAGTTGTTACCACTTTAAATGGATTTTTTTTTGGTAACAGTTTTCGCTTGGCAATTTTTTTACTTGGGTTTGTGAATTTAATAAATGGTCATTTCATCATCACGTGGTCTTTTTTTTTTTTTTTTTGCCCTACTTGTTATTGTTTTCCTTTACAAAACTGGTGTCAAAGTCAAGGCCCGCGGGAGCAAATTATGTGTGTTGACTATCATGATTCTTGCTGTACCGAAATGTCAAATTGTCATGGATAATAAATAACATTGAGATTTTGCACCGGCCCTCCGAGGGAAGCCGTAACTCCGAAGTGGCCCGCGACAAAAAATGAGTTTGACACCTTTGCTGTACAACAATAAATTTTGACTAACAGATGAGATTTGTCACAAAAGCATCCCATTTGGAATCCCAAATAAGCTTACAAAATAAGTATTCTTAGTGTGGTGAATGTTAACCATGTCTTTAATAAAACCAAAGCAAGGATCAGATGAGAAAATAAAAATGAAAACACGGCAAAAAAAATGTACATTATTTTTTTTCCCTCATGAAGCGTGACACCCTACTATTGTAAACAGTGTCAATTAAACACACTCAGAACAATTTCAGGTTAGATGACAAATGACAGACTAGTTTCAGACCAGTTTCTCTCGGTGGGTTAAAATCATCCTTGTTCAAATGCACTGCAAGTTTTATTCACTCCAAGTTTGCCCGACAGTTTCCACAGTCTTTTGCATTTGACTGGTCAATATGATGTGCTCATTTGTGTTTCGGCTTGCTGGTAAGTGCCTGCAGGTTGGTTGGACCACCCCAAACAGTACCAAACACCTCCCTCTCGGTCCTCAGAGCCTCCGTTAGAGGGAGCTCTCGCCCTGACAAGGCGACCTTTTTAATAGCCTGGATAACTGCTGGTGGCCCTTTCGTGTAGTGACCGAGCCACTTCTCAGCCTGCTGTCGGACAGTCCCCACACCTTCCTCGACCAGGGGGTCTTTCAGAGCTCCGTCTGCCAGCCGAATATGAAGGCCAAGTTCAGGATCCACTTTTGAAGCACTGCAGAGCAACTTGAGGCAATTCTGGCTTCCGACAAGATGGACGAGTCGAGCAGCTCCGCCCCAGCCTGGGACCACACCCATGTGTTTGTGGACAAACTGGATCACACTGCCAGGTGCCATTAATCTGAAAAACAAGTATTAGACACAAATGATTTTATATGCAAGATCAGGTTATCTTGTTTGACGAAAAGGTACACAAAATTCAAGCATAGCTCCTCTCTTCCAATCCAGGTTCGCAAGAGCCTGAGCATAAGTCTCGAAAAGACCATCTTGTGGTGAGCAGTGTGTTTCAGGGTTATTGTTCCTCCCAAAACTGCTTGGAAAACAGATGAAGCTGACAGTTGAAAGTAACCATGCCAAATATAGGGTGACAACTGCTTGTGTTGAGCGTTTTTATAACGTGTCATTTACCACAATAAAATGACAAGGAGAGGAGTTAACGATTAGAATGTACTTAGCATGTAAGCTAACTAACAGTCCAACTTCTTTTTCTTGTATTTTCCAGTCTTCTGTGGCACGACACTGGGTTGGTGTAAGACACTCGCAGTCGGGATATTTCGCGTGCGTGTGTGTGGTGTGCTGTGTTAGACGCCTCGAGTACATCACATACTTTGACGAGGAGGAAGCAACCATTTAACACTGTTTTTCCTTGCCATGTGTGGGGTCCCTAATATTTAAAAAAATTATGGTTCAAAATTGGTGTGTGTGTACCTGTAATCACATGCAGTGGTAAGTTCTGCGCCTCCTCCCAGAGCTCTCCCTTCCACAAGGGCAACGGAGATCAGAGGCAGCCTGCACTGGGAATACCACATAGAGTATTGTGCTCCAATTACATAAAACCGCCTAAGCTTTAATGATGCGGCATAAAAATGGCCCCTTGCCTGAGTAGTCTTGTCAGAACATTCTGCATAAACATACACATCTCCATGCCATCCTACAAGACAAAAGCAACATCACCAAAGGAGAGAATAATTTACATCCACAATACAAATAACTAGTGGGAGTTTATCAAGAGCCCCCATTACACAGAAGCAAACAATTTCCACATGAAAAGCAATACAGGTCATCTATTCTGGATGAACAAGCAGCTGAATAGGACACGTAAAAAATAAAAATGAATGAACGTGTTCAGAATAATTTTTCACACTTCCAAAAAGTTGCCGACTTTGATCGCAAGAGAAGTACTCTGCTTAAGGGTGTATGCTTCAGAGCTGCAAACTTTTAGAGTCATACTTGGGGTTTGGATAATTCTTTGACAGCATTGAGGTCCGAGCCGGAACAGAATGTTCCCGCAGCACCCTGGAGTATGAGGCCTTTTCCATCGGCCCACTCTTCCAGGAGGCTCACCTTTTCTTCCAACTGCACCATCATGGTACCTGGGATAGAACAGCACAATTCCCAACCATTACTGAACTAAGGAACACATTTTACATTCGAAAAACCTCATGACACACCACCAAACCTATTTGTCAAAAAGAAAAAAAGGTTGATCCACCGGTTTTAATGGTGTCATTTCAACTCTGAGTATTTCACTCACTAACGCTGCTGAGTATCCATTCATTTTCGTCCTCACTGCGGGGGGTGCTGGAGCCTATCCCACTTAGTACGCTGAATTGGTTGCCTGGCATAGGAAATTTAGATGAACAAAGATTTGTAATTCATGATTTTGGACCAATGAAATGAAATGCGATACTTTCCCACAGCATACCAGTTGATCACTTATGGCACACTAATGTGCCAATGGCAGACTAGGTCGGATTTTCTAGTTTACATGTAATAGCAAAGAGAAAAGACATGTACAGAGAGGATATCCGGAGTGGTTTTTGATCAAACTTAACCGGTAAAGGCATTCATGTGGGATGGGTTGTTGATTGTGAGGACAGCAATGCCAGACTCCTGTTTGGAAAGGTCAATGGAACCTCCAGGGAAGCCCAGCAACTTGGCCTTTGTTTCCTCCTGGTCAAAATCCATCTCGGTGTAAACTCTGCCACCCATCTGTCTCTGCCACATCCTGGAGAATATATGGCATGTTA
Organism: Hippocampus abdominalis; assembly: GCA_018466805.1. Lineage (NCBI taxonomy): Eukaryota > Metazoa > Chordata > Actinopteri > Syngnathiformes > Syngnathidae > Hippocampus > Hippocampus abdominalis. The sequence goes on from CM031699.1 coordinate 23,944,966, forward strand.
AGTCACATTGAACCTATATGCAGATAATTGTCTTCTGCGTGGAATAAAAAATGTCAATTGAAGACCACTCTGACAATGTCAAATTGAGCATTACTATTTTTGTCAAGACATTTTTTTGTTGTAATTGCATCTCATTGACTTGACATTGAAGCTTTTGACATTAGAGTGTATTCGACAGGGAAAAAAAAAAAGTCTCTGATACCTGGCCCAGCTGCCACACACATGGCTCTCCCTCAGGAAATGACGCGTCACTGCATGGATTACCATGATCCTTAAGCATGGACATGAAGCAAAGGCATAATGTTTACATTTACATTGATGGATTTGGACAAACGACCATGAAAAACAACAATTTCGTTGCGCTCTCTCTCCCATAGCTGTCAACGTGTACGTTTCCCCCGTATTTTATACGTTTTTTTTTTATCATTTCAAATCATCTACGGCGTATTATAACTTTTATACGAAAAAAAAAACAATTGTGAACGTTCTCACAAAGACCATTTTGGCTCAAATTCAGATCGACAATGCCGTCGTCGATCGCTACTATTGTCACTACTATTGTCACGGCAAACCAGCAAAAGTAATCCTCAATCGTGTATTTTTTTTTTCATCGCTGCGTACGGATTGATAAAGCATGATGTTCGCATGCGATGTAAACCGTTGTACGGATTTTTGTTGCTTTGTAAGGGAAATCGTAATCATTTATAAGGGCAGCTATGGATGCACGCAGTCTCTGATGCAATCTGTCCTTTTTAATAAACAACATAAGCAATAAGCACACACATCCATAGGAGTTGCTGTTAGCCACAACTCACGCTCATGCGCTCCACACTCAAACTAACTACCGGAGCTAATACTTCCCCAACTTGGCTCCTCCCCTCTCTATGACGTCACACAAATACAGTACAAGAAATAGATATTACAATATACAGTACTGTATATATCCATCCATCCAGATCTATATATAGAACTATATAGATCTATATATAAGTAGATAGATAGATATCTATATCTATCTATAGATAGATAGATAGATAGATATCTCTCTCTATATATAGAGAGAGAGAGAGAGAGAGAGAGAGCAGAGAGAGAGAGACATGTCGATTCGATTCACATTGTGAGTCGATTGGAAGAAGTGATTTGATAATAAAGCGTAAGAAAAACGGGACCCTCCCGATGTATGACTATATTGTCTCTGGTGAGCTACTTTTGTGTTATTTGATGGTTGCTACTTTCACGTGCTGTGTTAAAGCTTGTGCTGTCAGGTGAAGGCATTTGCCTGACTCTGGGTCTAATGGGCGAAATAAATGTGAGTAAAAACACGGCTGTGTGGTTACTTAGAAAAAGCATGCAGGCGGATTTAGCATCAACAATCAGAAAACATTGTCACACAGTGTGTTTGTTTCAGGGACATAACATGGTCTTTCCTGTGAAACACGTACATATTTTGTTTTCTTTTTTAAGTTGTAGGGTGAGTCGATGTCGCGTGCGAACACCTTGGTATCTAACGATCTCTTCTCCTTGCAGCGCAAGAGCGCAAGAGCACAAAACCAACCTTGAACGTTGAAATGAATCTCCGCCTAACAGCGAACAGGAAGTATTCTCCTTTGATTTGAATGGAGCTTTGCAACCAGCAATCGGGCGCATCACCGCCACCTACCGAACTTGTGTGGATCAGCAGGGTAAGACTTTAAGCACAAAGGACCAAGGTGGTTTGTTCGTCGACCCGTCGCAAGCAGTATGGGCAAGTGAATTTTCTCTGCTCCCAAATTTGGATTGAAAACTAGCAATGTAGAAAGCAACCATTTGGGCCATTTCAACCACTGGACATTTGCTGTGTTTTTGTTTGTTTTTAATGGAATCTTTTTTAACTTTGTCATTTGATACTATGTACAATGACCGCCCTCTGCAGAGACACGACATTGAGGATTAATTAACGTTTTTAAACCCGTGACCCTCGAGGATAAGCGGGTCAGATAATGTATGGATGACATTTTACTCTATGTGTGCAGTGACAGGGACGTGTGTGCTTACCTTATTAGTTATTTCTTAACCTACTGCCGTTTAGGGAAACTAGAGGCAATTAAATATTTATGCGTAAAAAAAAGAGATACTGTACCGCGAAAATGTGCGTTGCAGTCGATCAGCAAATAATATTGGTGTCCAGTAAATGAAAAAGAACGATAATCACCAAGTTTGATATACTGTATTGTAAAAATAATATGGCTATTTTTAAGAAAAATTTCATAACGTTAGTGCTACAATAGTAGGTTGTAATAGTCTAAAATCGCACTTTCATAACTACCCACTGGAAACAGTAACAATCAACATTTCTACCCATTACAATAAACCGCAGAAAGGATTTAAAAGTCAGTAAAATAAAGTCCAACTTTGCATGGGATACAGTACTGTATTAGGAACTTAGGTTACGATTTTTACCTCTATCTCAAGTCTCCTACAGAATGTAAAAGCAGAAGGTCCACTCATAGGCGGAAGTGAGGTCAGAGCCGACTCGCCAATGTGGCAGCAGTCGTGGTAAAATAGTACTGATGCACAAATAAATACTGCCATGCACGTTGGGCAAACAAGACCTTAAATTAAACGAACATATAAACTGGTTACTTGACCCTTGAGAGAAAGTCAGAAAATGAGAGAGAACCCAGGCAAGTTATTTGAAAACATTTAAGCAAATTAGCTAATGTAGTTACAATGTCTGCACAGCGCACAAGTAACATATACTATGGTGCTTGACCTTCTCCTTGGTTATGTCTGGACGAGTGCATTGCAAACCCGCTCTGATAGTTAACTAGTTCTTCTAAACATCAGAGGCGCAATCCAACACTGCGTCATAAAGCCGTAACAGTTGTATTTATATCTATATTGCATCACGATATCCAAGGGTAGGATTTCTGGCATCATAAAATCCGTGCACCTGTTATTTGAGTCCATCTCTGATGCCAGGTTTCACACTATGCACGGTGTCACGTTCGAGGTGGTGGTGGACCCCAAAACGCAGGCAGGAGGGAGGAGCAGGGTGAACTTGACAAATTGTATTTAATAAAACAGAGAAAACTGAATCCTAAACAGACAAAGTGCTAACAACCAAAACAAATCCAAAGTATCAAACAAAACCATGGCAGAAACTAAAACTATCAATAGCAAAAACATGACTTAAACATAAACAAACCTGACAGCCGCTAACAAGCAAACAATGACCCGACAATGAGTGCTCGGGCTGGGAGTCCTTTTAAAGTCCTAATTGCCTAACGACCAACAGGTGTGCAGCTGCAGGCAAAATCCCCACAGTGCCACCTGTTGGTCACAAACCGAAACATGACAGTACCCCTCCCGCAAGGGACGGATCCCAGACGTCCTAAGGATGTCCAAAAGGCTTGCCTCGCCGGGGAACGGGAACTAAAAGCGACGGCAACCTTCGCCTCGCCGGAGAACAGGAACCAGAAGCGCGACGGCAAAAGCGACGGCGAACCTTTTGGCTGGGCCCTTGGACGGAGTTCGACGTAGCGGGGGACATCAGCCGGAGAACAGGAACAAAAGCGACGGTGAACCTTTTGGGCTCGGCCCACCGTAGACGAGACAAAAACAGGACAGCCGCATCACCAGCGCTGCCTGAAGGGGAAAAGGGTGTCGGCCTCAGACGTGCTCCGCCAGGCACATGGTGGAATAGGGACCAGTCCTTTGTACCTGCGGGGTCCAAATGGTCGGGTCATTCTGTCACATTGCGAGGTGGTGGTGGACCCCAAAAAGCAGGCAGGAGGGAGGAGCAGGGTGTACTTGAAGAATTGTATTAATAAAACACAAAACAAAATCTTAAACAAAGTAAGATTTATAGTATAAAAAAAAACCATGACTGAAGCTCAAAACTATCAATACCAAAAACAGTAGCACAAAGCAACAATGACCCGACACTGAGTGGTCGGGCATCAAGTCCTTTAAAGTGGCACTAATTACAAAATGACCAACAGGTGTGCAGCTCCAGGCAGAGCCCCACAGTGCCACCTGTTGGTCACAAACAGATCCATGACAGTACCCCTCCCTCAAGGGACGGATCCCAGACGTCCCAAGGATGTCCAAAAGGCTTGCCTCGCCGGGGAACGGGAACTAAAAGCGACGGCAACCTTCGCCTCGCCGGAGAACAGGAACCAGAAGCGACGGCAACCCTTGCCTCGCCGGAGAACAGGAACAAAAGCGACGGTGAACCTTTTGGCTGGGCTTGGCCTGACGTGGGCAGAGCTCGACGTAGCGGGGGACATGGGACAGCCGGACGTGAACAGGGGCTCGGCCTGACGTGGGCGTGGACGTGGCATAGCTCGTCTTCGACGTGAATGTGACTCAGCTCGAACAGACACGTGACGAGCCTCGGCTCAACGTGGACGCGGACGGGGCTCGGCCCACCGTAGACGCGGCTTGACGAGACGAAAACAGGACAGCTGCATCACCAGCGCTGCCTGAAGGGGAAAAGGGTGTCGGCCGCAGACGTGCTCCGCCAGGCACATGGTGGAATAGGGAAAAGTCCTTTGTACCTGCGGGGTCCAGGTGGTCGGGTCATTCTGTCACGTTCGAGGTGGTGGTGGACCCCAAAACGCAGGCAGGAGGGAGGAGCAGGGTGAACTTGACGAATTGTATTGAAATACAGAAACTAAATCCAGAACAAACAAAGTCACGAAAACAAAAACAATCCAAAGTAGCATACTGTAGCAAACAAAACCATGACTGAAGCAAAAACTATCACTAAACGAAACATGACCGGAACAATCATGACAAACAAACCTGCCAGTAGCACAAGGCAACAATGACCCGACACTGAGTGGTCGGGCATCAAGTCCTTTAAAGTGGCACTAATTACAAAATGACCAACAGGTGTGCAGCTCCAGGCAGAGCCCCAGAGTGCCACCTGTTGGTCACAAACAGATCCATGACACACGGGTTACTTTCTTTTTCCGTTTGTCAAAACAAATGGCTAAATGTGTGACTAAGCATGTCCATGCTCTCACAGTTAACACAACACTAACACAACATTAACACATTACTCGGAAAATATAATCTAATAATAAGCTTGCTGTAAATTTGACGCGAAATGTATCGACGGCATTCATACAGGAATTATTCGATTAATTGCATAGAAGTGCAACCTACCTGTTTCCTAGCTCTGCAGCCATGAGTCAGAATTAGACATCTCAATATTACCCGAGATGTCCGCCAACAAGATCGAAGAAGCCTTGCGGCCATTTGTCTCTTGACTCCAACAGTCCTTTTGACAAAGAGTGATTCATTGAATGGATTTGTCTCGCTGTTCAGAAATGAAGGAATTTCACAAATGATAACTCTTCCTTATTCATGGCTGCAAATTTTCCAAATCAACACATTTACAGTCAAAATCCATTTCAGAGTGAAAAGACTCGTCCTGATCCGAGCATTCACAACTGTGGGCAAGCTAAAAAGGACGCACATTTTTAAGCGTAGCTTTCAGAAACAAGGTACAACAAAACAGGGGTATTCGTGACAAAATAGTAACAACTCGGGTACTCTGATGCATCATCTGAGAAACACCCCATGAGTAGATGTGACAAAGAGACTAATTGGATTATTTTATTCCACTCAATTAACAGCAAAGGCATCACTTTGATAGTCCTGAGGCCAAATACTTTGTCCTGATATGTTACCATTCATTAGTATAAGTAGCAAAAGGCCTTGTCCTTATTCAGTAAGCGTTACTATCCATGTTGCAGAGTAAATGAAGCAGTAACGTCAGATACAATACAACTAAAGCAATGAGATGACCGCAAAACTGCCATGAGAAACATCAGCTTTCAAACTGAAGTGAGAAAATCCTAATGACAAAGCCAGTCTTTGGTGCAAAGTTATAAAAACAAACTCATATTTTATAAATACTAAAGATATGAAATGTTGATTCAAGATATGTTCCTCATAAAGTCAGCGCTGAATTTAAAACAAAATTGTAAGTCACAGGCAAGGTACGGTACATGTACGCAATTCTATTCAAAGCAAAAATTGACAGTTTGATGCTGTATAGAGTATATGTGAATCGAACATGGTTCTCTCTTGATGTCAAAACGCATTAAGATAATACAAAACACCATACAGTTCCATTTGACGATGCATCACTTTCAGTTGTAAATAGTGTTTGTAGAATGAGAGGTAAATAGTGACACGTGGTGAGTAGATTTACAAGGCTTCTCCAGTCAAGACTAGAATTTAGACATGAGTGAAGTAAATCACAATGTTTTCAACGCCCTCAAAAGCATTCGCAATGCTTGGCAGGTCAGTGTGAGCATGTTACAATACAACCGAAGCTATTTTGGAACATCTAATTAATCCGCTTGGCTCCAGTGGGTTCATTTGGAAGCAGACTCACAACTATAACTATAACTACAAATGTGTGACGGAGGAGATCAGAGCCAACGGCGTTGAGGATAACAGCTTATGTTTAGCTTTCATCACCGGAGTACTGCTGTTAATCAGATAGTGAGGTGAAGATCAAAAGAAGGCAGCCTCGATGCGAAAGGTCTGACGATCGTAGAAGGAGAAGGGGAAATGGGAGATGTTTGAGGATGATAGTCAGACAGTGGTGATACAGGGAGGTGCAGCGGCGGAAGAGGGTGAAGTCGGGGAGCGGCTGGCCCATCGGGAAGGCAAACGTCGATTGGCTTGACGTATAGGCTTTGAGAAGACATTCTGGGTGAAGGAGATGTGTGACTCCACTTCATCCTGTGGAGGAACACATGGATTAACATTAAAGACAATAACACCATTCTATCAACTGTCAAATCTAGCTCTCAAGATACTTTACATGATATTATGATTTCCATCTGTCGTCTTCTTGGACCTGGGGAAAACAAATAGTTCCAAACAGCATTAATAACAATATGACATAAAAAAAACAATGCCCATTTCAGGGAAGTGCCGATGAAAGATCTGACATTTCCACGGTTAATGCTAAGTGCACACACAGCCCCTACCTGAGCCTTATGGCGGGTAGTGCCTATAATCCTAGGACCTACGTTGTCCAAGGCGTTATGCTCATGGTCGGGCAGGGTAGGAGAGGGACCAGACAAAGTACAGTTCATAGAACGTCTAGAATGAATCAAATGTCCCCTCACCCGAACACTGGTCGCGAGGGCCCCCTCCGGAGCCAGACCTGTGGGTAGGGCTCGATGGTGAGCGCAAAGTGGCACCCATACGGCACAGCCTGAAGACAAAACTTGGGTCCCATTCCCCATGTGCTCACCACCTGTGAGAGGTGCATAGAGAGCTTGCTGGTGGCTGAATGAGGGAGCATTTGTGGTCCAGTCCCCGGCTACAAAAGCTGGCTTTAGGGACATGGAATGTAAGCTCTTGATAGGAATGGAGCCCGACTTGGTGTGTGAGGTTGAGAAGTTCCATTGAGACATATTGTATTGTAGTCCTCTGGAGCGAGTTGGGCTGTCTTCCATTCTGGAGCTGTCCTCGACAAAGGCACCGAGCAAGCATGGCTATACCAATTGCACACCATTTCTATGCTTGTATATTCGGGTTTACCTAGGAGGACGAGAGTGTAGCCTCCCTCTGCCTTTGGAAATGTAGATGGGTCCTGACTGTTGTATATCCCTATGCAGCAAACTGCAGTTCAGAGTACCCACACTTTTTGGAGTCCTTGGTGGGGGTGCTAGAAAGTGCTCCAGCTGGGGACTCCATTAATCTCAGACTTCAATGTTCACGTTGGGAATGACAGTCATGTCCTGGAGGGGCGTTCTTCTGCCCTAACCATGCGTTTGAGATGAGAGCATGACGTAGACAGCGAGCTAAACAATCGTCCAATAAAAACACGAAGAAGAGTCCACCGTTTGGTATTTTTATGGAAGTATTTCTTGTAAAACTGTACACAAATAGAATTACAATATAAATGTTTGTAGAGAATCCAATTATACATATGAAATGATATTCGACACTCTTGTAACAGCTCTATTTTCTAGTTTATTCAACAAATCTATGGTAATTATCTACAGAGATTAATTGGTGAAATACTTATGACAATAAATAACGTGCACAGCAAAGAGTGATATGTACAACTGTGTAAATGTACTTACAGATTGTGCCTGAATTTGTCAAAAGGAGGATGGAAGTGGATGTTATCACACCTCTCCACTGTTTCACTCTTATGAATTAAAATGGCTACCCCACTGACTTTATGGGTGGTTCTAACTAGTTCCACCACTAGGGGCACTGTACTGAACTGTAATACAATACTTCCATCACTAGGGGCACTGCACTGTAATACAATTAATGGGGGCAGAATAGGCGTAATTGGGAAAAACGCATCCTCCAATCAAAAGCCAAGCTGTGTTTTGTTGTTGGACTTCTGTGCTCGTTGTGCATTTTCTATAATGAACAGCATGTTCAGACATAAGGGTGTCCACATTTGCACTTGGCACAAGGGAACCCGAGGACACAGCTCAGTGATCGGCTTTGTGGTTGTGTTATCAGACCTGCGGCTACATGTCTTGGACACTTGGGTGAAGAGAGGCCTTCGTGATCTCTGATTGGCGACAATGACATATGTGTCTGTTGAGTGAAGCATTTAGAGTCAATGAGACTCAGATTTACCCCGTGTCAACAATTCTGTTCATAATCTTTATGTACAGAATGTTTAGATGCAATCAAGTGTCTTGTCCAGGGAAGCCAAGAGAATAAGTATTATAAAAAAATTATGAGCTTTACTTGAGAAAAAGCATGGAGGGACACCGTTCACAGATCTGTCAAGGGGAACCTTCTCCCCCTCCACGTCTTGTATTCTCATTTTATCTTGTTGTGAGGTGGTGAAGGTCAGCATTCAATTGTACGAACAGTTACTTCCATTTAACGCTGTTTTTGTCAAATTCCCATTACACAAGTCATTGAGGGGTCCTGTTTGGTGACCACAGTGTTCCGTCATTACTTTCAGCAAATGATGTGGTTCTTTTTCTTGATTAAGATGGAATCTTCAACTTTCATTGGAGCTGTTTAAAATCAGGTGAAGCAGTTGGGATGAGAATCTGAAACCATTGTACTCAGTCAGAAAAAGTGGAGATTCCTCTACAGGTTGGAAATGAGATCATGCCCTAAGTACCGAAGATACTTGAACACCTCGTTCAAGTATCTTAGGTTCTTGTTCATAAGTGAAGAATGAATGGAGCGGGAGATGGACAGATGAATTGGTGCACCATCTGCAGTGTTGCTGACTGTATCGGTCTGTTGTGTTGAAGAAGGAGCTAAGCGGAAGAGGATAGATTGAGGGATGCATAGACAGGAACATTATTGATGTTTGTTAGATGCATTGAGAACCCCCCCCCCCCTATTTTAAAGAAATCGGTACAGTTAAGGTGAGACCGCTTCTCTCAGCTATCTCTTTGTCCACAAAAACACTTCCTTTTGTGAGGCTCAGTATAAGGACTTTACTCTGATAAATTCTTAAAGGTGAATGTATGTATGATGATTTTGTGAAAAAGGTATATTTATATGCTAAACCACGCATTCCATGTGCAGGGAGCCTTTAAGCAAGGGAATGCCCCAGATTATAATGGATACTTCGGCCTGCTTCTGTTCATGTGGCACATATTATACCAATAATAGACAACATTCCCTCCAGAGCGGACTGACTCAATGAGAGATCATTGACGACACAGAACTTAGTAATTATTGTCAAGCATCGTGCAAGTCATTTGAGCAAGTTTTTGTCAAACCCAAATGTAGATTATTTCATCCTAAACAAGGTTCAAATCTTAATTAAGATGTGAATGGTGCATACCGCAAAGTTAAATTTGACCCACCTGCATTTGCTGCTGTATCTGTGCCACTCTGATGTTACTGTGGGTTTTGAGAGTGGTGCTTGTCTCTATACGTGGCAGCTGTCGCAACGGAGGAGCTGTGGGATTAGGAGTCATGTCTCGCATGTTCAATCCGGTGCCATCATCTTGTTGAAGGCTGACGTTAGGACCCATAGCTTTCTCATCCTGTGGTTGTGACTTAGCTGCATTCTCATAGTGCTTGAGAATTCTTTCTAATGCTCCGTAGTTGGACCGTGAACCTTCAGGGCGCGGGTACGCAGCAAGAGTGAGGGGCTTCCAGGGATGGTCTTTCAACTTTCGAGTTGCAGGTGTGGAGCTGTCCATCTGGGAGGGAGGCACAGATCCAAGTCTTGGAAGTGTAATTTGCCTCGGTTTACTCTGAGCTGAAGGCTCCTGGAGTGAGATGTCCACTCTAGCTGGCTGAATCTGAGCTCCTGAAAAAGTGTCCCTCTTATAGATTGCATCTTTCACACTCTGACCTGAATAGATATTTGCAGACAATGCAGACTCAGAAACGGGAGTGTCTGTAGGTGATCTGTTTTGCGTTTTTCCGGAAGGGTTTCTTGCTGTTTGAACATTTTGTTGTACCTCAGAAAGATGTGCAGGACTCTGAGAAGTTAGTGTGTTGGCCTCCCGGACTGCAGCATTTGATTGTTCAGTTATATTGATGGACGATGTGCAATTTTTCATTCTGGCCTCTTGGACTTTATAACTACTTGGGTTCAGTTTGTCCTTTGTGTTTTGAATGGGAAGATGTGAAGTGGGAGTGGAAAATGCAATCTCAACATTTACGTCCATGACACCAGTTGTGTCATCAGCGCAATGCCTGGGAAGTGAATGCTCATCCGGCACACAGTCGGCTTTCACGGCTGGTTGGCAACCCACAGAGTGGCCGCCTGCTTCTGTAACATATTCTTCCTCTACCCCATGGCCCATCTCTGCCTGAAATAAAGTTCTGTTAAACTCTGCTGTTTTTTTTTCCAACATGATGTTTCTCCTGGAGCCCTGTAGGTTGGGACTGGTTGATGATATTTCCAGGGAGGACATTAGCAAATCTGCGGGCAATTCCGTAACAACTGGAGACGTTTGTATTTGGTGGTTGTGCAAATTCCCAATAGCAGCGCTGTAGGGTGAGCGGTCTTTTCTTGAAGTCAATATGTTGGCTTCAGAGAAACTCTTCTGGACAGTCCCACATCTGGACAACTTACTGCAAGTGAACTTGGCTTCATCACAAGACCAACGGTTGTGGCAGCAGCCAGTGTTACAGTTTGAATTTTTCGGAATGGAACATGAAGCTACCGCACCATCTATGAAAACCTTTCCTTCATTTTCTTTCAACATTGCTTCAAACTTTCTAACAATGGATGGACTGCCAAACCTTTGGTCTATTGTTACACGTGGGCTGTGGCACTTTGTCATTGTTGTTATGGGGGACTCGGGGATGTGGAGTTCTGTCTGAGAGGGGGAGCTCAGATTCCGGGGAAAATTGCGGGGAGGAACATGGGGGGCTTCTGTATCCACAGGAAATAGTGTGACAGGACTTTTTTGTACATCTTTGCAGCTGTTAACAGAATTGCTTTCCCAGGAATCTTTTGACCCTCTGTTGGCCCGCCAGGTGTAATCTGGTGACAAGGTAATCCAGTTTTCCTTTTCTAATTCCTGAAGTTCCTTGCAGATATGGTTGAGGTCATATGTTGCATCATTTGACTTGAGTCCAGTGTGCTCCATGTCCGCGGGGATGTTTTCTTCTGAGAGGTACAATTCAGATTGACTTCTGAAACAAATTCAGGCATATAATTACTCTGTTAAGTTCAATGTGTAAGAGAGATATGTTGATTTACTGATTTATCACTGTTCAACTCAGATTTGTTTACAACAATAAGGCTTTAATACCTTTTATCCTCACTCTTCTTTTTTATCTCATCCTGGTAGCTACAGAGTTCCTCACTGACACGAGCTATCTCCTTCAGAGCCTGGAACAATGAGACAAACACAAAGAGATATCTGGATATTTTACTCTCATGCTTTCAGTGTTGTATTTTTAATCTGAGAAAGAGAAATGATGTATAAAATACCCAGACAATGGACCAAAAAATGTATATGTAATACTACCTATAGTACTCAAAATATGGACAAAAGTATTGAGACACAGCTTAGCTCCTATCCATTTTCTGCAGCGCTTATTATTTAATTTTGAATCGTTATTTTTCCAAGAGATTTTTAAACATTCTCCAAACTTTATGGGAGCTTTTTGGGGATGCCCCTTTTCATTTTAAACACAAATATGCCCCAGTGCAGAATGCAGAATCTATAAAGGGATGTGTTTGGTGTGGAAGAATGTGAGAGGCCTGACCTCAACCCCATCCAACACCTCTGGAATTAAGTACAATGGAAATTGTGAGCCAACCCCTCGTCAGTAACCAGGCCTCATCAATAACTTAACACCATATATGATTTTCTTGACTCAGGGACTCTGAAATCGCTTTAAATGACTTTTCAACAGGAGGATGCCAGCTAAGTTAACAGCTATGATGGACAGACCCTCCCACCCCCTCCAGGCCATCCTGACAGCACTGGGCAGCTCCTTCAGCCAGAGACTGATACACGAGTGCTGCAAGAAGGAGAGGTACTGCCGCTCGTTCCTGCTGACTGCTGTCAGGCTATCGAATAGACGGTCCTGAAAACCTGGACTCACCCCCACTCACCCATTTTAAATAGCACAGCCACCTTATGCAGCATATATGCAGTTGCATATACTGTATGCTTATATTCTATATTTTATATTGCATTCTGTACTGTGTACAATTCATTTTTTTAAATTTATTTTGTGCACGCATATATTTTCTACTTTCTTCCCTTCAAAATGTTGCTGCTGTAAATTGAGAATTTCTCCATTGTGAGACAAATAAAGATGTTGTTATTCTTACTCTTATTTTCAGATTTTCTTGTAACTTGTAACTGCCGAGTGTCCCAACACCATTGTCCATTTGGTGAAGAATAATTTCATGTTGATTCAAGAAATGTAACGTCTAATCACTCACAGCATTGAGAGCAGTCATGCTTTTCTTCTTCTCACTGGCGTTACCCCGCTCGACCAACAGTTGACTTTCTTGAATGCCATGATGAAGACATTTTTCATTCCCAATGGAGGCATGTTTCTTTGCCTGTCCACATCCAATAGATTGATGGAAAATTCCTTCAAGCTCAGCAGTGTTGGCAATATCTTTCTTATCAAGGATGGAGTCTCTTAACCTTAATCCATGGTGTGCATATTCATTCTGATTAAACTGACCACCTGCAATTAGTTCGCCGAGTCTGTCTGGTTGACAACAGGTGGTTGAATGACTCTCACTCACCCCACCACCGATGTAGCGATCAGAGGCAGGTGAGGGCTCAGGCTGACTGCAGCTGCTATGGGTCTGTGACGACTCACTGAGCACACTGGAACCAGAGCTCAGTGAACGGACACTTAGCCGAGTCATTTCTTCTTCATTCCGACGACCACAAGCACCCTCTCGCTTGGACCTCACCTCACAGTACAACTAGGAAGAGTAAGAGTAAAATATAAACACAAACACATGCTACAATATGATCATGTACACTGATATCAGTGTTGTGTCCAAGGACCGGCAACCTGAGGCCAAGGCCAAGGCCAAGGACTTGACTCCGAGGCCAAGGACTTGGTAAATGTTCCGAGGCAAGGCCAAAGCCAAGGACTTGAGGAATTTTCCGAGGCCAAGGACCAAGGACTTACCTCCGAGGCCATGGCCAAGGACCAAGGACTGATTTTGAAGCCGAGGCCTAGCCGAGGACAAGGTCAAGGATCAAGGACTGATGTTGAAGCCGAGGCCTAGCCGAGGACATGTATAAAACAATGCTATCATACCACTTGGCAGGTCTTCATTTGAAACACCCCTCCACCATATCCCATAGCCCCCCTCCATCATAACCCCTAGCACACGTCACTCCTTAACGCAGCCAAATACAAGCAGAAGAGAAAGCGACCAAAAGTGGTGGCAAAGAGGGTCCGCATGCCCAGTTAGCTTCCTATCTGGAGAACGAGGTGTGGGGGGGGGAGCTGGTTAGTAACGCTTGAATGAAGTGTTTTTATTCAAAGAGTAGTACAGTCAGGGTACGTGTTATTTATACTGAGAAAAAAAATAAAAGCATATGATATACATTTATGAATTAATGTTTTAGTGCAGTAGTTTCTTCATATGAAGTAAATCAACACTCAACAGGCATGACATGGCACGGAAGACAGGTTGAGAAATGCTGACATGCTGAATCATAGAGCTGTTCATACGTCCAGGCGCAGATCCTATTGTGTTTGGCCAGATCCGCCACTCATGCACGCTCGCGGTTAAAAAACGTACTGGTGTATTAGATTGAACGAAAGCGTAATACTAAGAGGAGTCAAGCGAAAAGTCTGATTTAAAAAAAATACGCGGATAGGCATGTTATACATGGCGAATTCTAAAACCGAATTGTACGAGAACAGAGACGTTCGAAAACCGAGGTTTGACTGTACAATGATCCGTGGGTCCAGTAAATCGGCTAGGATTGAGGGTTTTGCTCCAGTAAAAATGGCGGGAATTAATTAAAATGCTTGTTTTTTAATTTATAACACTGAAATTCAATTTTCATTCACTTGAGATTTTTTCATACATGCATCCCAATTACGGCTGCACTTGTCACAAACAGCGTGCTGAGTGACAGAGTGGAATTGTAGTGGCTCTCCTCCACTACACCCTTTCCTTTTTAATGCTAATGTAACAGGGCCAGTAAAAAACTTCCTGTACAGTGAAACTCCTCTAGAACGAAACCTATGTGGGCGAAAATACCCCCGAATGTGAAAAAGTCTTGATGCATTAACACTATTCCCATTCTCCTGCCCCCCATACGACGAAAAAAAACCCTGTTGCGTTATACGAAATCTTTTTCTCTGCTCTTGCCTCGTGAGAGATTCACTACAACGAAGTTTAATCCAACAGCGACCTGTACTGCTTCGTTCGGAAACGGCAAAAGCAACCACCACGCTGGTTTACACAGCTCCGAGTTTTCTGAACACAACATACTCATAGCTGCTCTTGCCATTGGCTTACCGAGCATCATCCTGGCCTCCGATTGGCCAAGAGGGACCTCACTGTCTATGTGTGTAAATACTGTAGCTTGATCCGTGGAAGATAGCGTGGACTGCATCCGATTAGCTGCTCAGAGTAAATTGCTTATGGCTCGACGGACATTCAAATAAACGAACGTTTCCTGGAATGCTTTACTAGTTATCATGCTAAAAAGCTTCCGCTAACTGGAGCGCGAATTCGAAAGAGGGCATGTTCCATCACGCTAACTGTGGCCACTGAGGACTACGAAGCGTCCCGTGGCTGGCTTAAAAGTTCATTGCCTGACAACAGCTGAGCAACGCTGTCTTGGGTGGCGAGAGGGGAGGTCGAGTTCGAGACAGTGAGTGCAGTGTTTTTCAACCGGTGTGCCGCAGCACACTGGCGTGCCGCGAGACATTGTCAGGTGTGCTGCGGGAAAATATCCAATTTGTATGCCTGTAAAGTAACCATGTAGTACCCTCCCATACCGCTTGGGAGCAGCAACAGCTAGCCAATTGCCTTGTGTTTCGACGAGAGACAAGCGAATTTGTGACGCATGAATGCAGGACGACAGGCGGAGAAAAAAAAGTAGTGTTTCCGGTAACCCGACCCACCGAGAATTTCTACGTCGAAAAAAAACTACGGTCGGCATTTTTTTTCAAACAACCCTCTACAGTCAAACCTCGGTTTTCGGACGTCTCGGTTCTCGTACAATTCGGTTTTCGAACTAAAATTTCGAGTTTTTTATGCCTCGGATGACGAACTAATTTCGGTTCTCGAACTAACTGAGCGCACTTGAATGCGTCACTTTACTCCTCTCGGCTTTGCTACCTCGTGTAGCAACGCTACCTCGTATGGCTTCGCGAGGTAGCGAAGCCGAGAGGAGTGAAGTGACGCTCCCTCCTGTCGCCGCGCTCCCTCGTGTCGCGTTGCTACACAGGAAGCGACCACTGTGAGCAGACGTTTTTGTACTGTTCAATAAAAAAAAGCAGACGTGTTTGGTGAGACGCTTCTGTTAGCGCGAGTGAAATCCCCCTCTTTTCATAATGGTTTGCCCTGGCAGCAGGGGGGGGGGGGACTTTCTTTTTTTCACGGCCGGCATTTTTCAATGCAGCCGCACATAATGAACACTCTGGTGTCCGGTGTCTCATTATTATGCAATAATCGTACAGAAACAGCTTGTGAGCAGACGTATTGTTCGATTAAGAATTTTTTTTAAAAAGCAGACGTGTTTGGTGAGAACTACGTAATATTGGACTATTATTTTTGCATCGTGTATCAGCCCCTAATCATGGCACCAAAGAAAGCAAGTGGAAGTGGTGAACCTGGTGAAGAAAAGAGGAAAATAGGGCGCAAAACTATAGAATTTAAGAAAGATTTAATCGTAAAATATGAGTCAGGTGTGCGGTGTGTCTGTTTTGGCGAAGGAGTTCGGGATGCCGAAATGCCCCGCCTACTGCCTGCTGACAGCTGGGAGAGGCGCACGCCCCACGACAGATAGAGAGAGAGAGATGTTCCTTCAATTTTTATGTTACTATGTTAATGTTAAAATTGGTCATCTCCCATTACATTTGTACAGTTTATGGTGTGAAATTGTAAAAATAAGTGGTTTAAAAAAGTTGTTTTCTTGACTTGGAACGGATTAAAACATTTTACATTGATTTCAATGGGAAAAAGGGGTTTCCGAACAATTGGTTTCCGAACAGTCTTCTGGAACGGATTAAGTACGAAAACCGAGGTTTGACTGTATATTTTTGTGTAGAGGGTTTACATCGGTGCAAACTCTCGCGATATTAACATTCAGCGCGTGCGTCGTTTGCCTTGCCGTCTGTCAACAACATTGAATCATTGCGGCGGCAGTTTAAACCGCGTTTTCTGTGTTACAGTCGCATGCTCGCACCGTGATGTTAAGAGAATAGCATTTATTGATGTATCGAAAAATGTCAGCAAACTATTTGATGAACACCACGGGCCGAGTAAAAACCGAGGGCGGAGGAGGACGGCGGAGGAGGACGGCGGAGGCGGCGGCGCGCCCCGGCCCCCCGAGTCCGGAGCGGGGAGAAAACTAAATAGGTGGCGGTGGCGCCGCCAGCGGAGCGGCGGAGAGGCGGTACGGCGGCGGGGGCGTCGCGGGGTCAGTCGGGTTTTTACGTTTGTGTTTGTGTGTGTGTGTGTTTACATCTGAGATCAAATTTGCTACAGTGAAAAACCCCCTGTTGTGAAAATGTTCTTGCTGCAAACATGATTTCGTTGTAGAGGAGTTTCACTGTACTGTATTATAATTACGCAAAATCTGTGAAATGATAAATACCTGATGTGTTCTTTTACTATCGCCTCCATTATCAAAGGGTGGAACAAAACTTCAATAATTAACCCTTTCATGCACCAATAATAATCTGATAACATGATAAACTGTCCACTGTAGTGACCGCTGTCCCTAAAAGGATTCATGTGGCACTGCTACTTTGAAGTTGGAACTCACACCTTTGACTCTCCCTTTTCCTCTTGGTGTTGATGGGGTGGGGCACCCCGCATCACTATAATTGACGGGAGGGCATTGTTTTCTGCTGTTTTTGTGAGGTCTTGTGATTGAGACAATTAAACGCAGCCCGCACAAGAAATCCTGCAGTGCATCATCAATCTTCTTCAACCCAATGCTGTCGGACACTAATCTGAGCAAATGTTTAACATACCTCTTCTATTTTCTTTTGCATATCTTTCAGTTGGCTCTCCCATTCACTCCTTTCGATGTCAAATCTCTCCAGTAGCTCGGCTTTCTCCTTCACCCAATTCTTCTCATTGTGCTCCAGGCGACAGCGCAGCTCCATGGTGGTTGAGTGTGTGTCTGCCAGAAGTTTCCGTTGTTCCTCCTGATGGAGCGTTGACGTCTCACTCTGCTTTTCACAATGAGCTTGTTTAGCCACTGCGTAAGAACCTGCCGCACACTTCACACCTCCACTCGCTGATCTCGAGCCACCTTTGGTTTCCAGCTGAAGCGATCCAAACACATGCAGGAAAAAGAATGCAAGGAGACGGAGAAGGAATCACAGTGGTGAAAGTGGTCAGTTGTTTGGAATGGATGAAAGGAAAAGAAAGATGAGAGCCAGATGGGAGACAGGAATTTTTTTTTTTTTTAAAAGAGGAATGATGAGAATGAAGGAGTGGCAGGAAGAGAAGGTGGAAGAAGTGGGGAAATAATGCACCATGGGATGAATGTTAGTGGGTTCGGAGGAGGGAAGAGCAAAGAAATTTGAAAATATGCTGTGAGACCTCACACAGGTGGTTTCAGAGGCCGCGTCTCTTGTCTATGGTACTTCACCAACACCAACAGTATACAGTTCAGAAGCACATGATTACAGTGAGAAGGCAACAACTTTGACTTGACACTCATATAAGCAGGTCCCCTGCTAATGTGAGCGTTGTTTCGATATTTCTTCAAATTTTTGACTCAGTCCATCCATCCATCCATCCATCTTCTACCGCTTATCCGAGGTCGGGTCGCGGGGGCAGCAGCTTTAGCAGGGAAGCCCAGACTTCCCTCTCCCCAGCCACTTCTTCCAGCTCTTCCCGGGGGATCCCGAGGCGTTCCCAGGCCAGCTGGGTGACATAGTCTCTCCAGCGTGTCCTGGGTCGTCCTCGGGGTCTCCTCCCAGTGGGACATGCCCGGAACACCTCACCAGGGAGGCGTTCAGGAGGCATCCTAATCAGATGCCCGAGCCACCTCATCTGGCTCCTCTCGATGTGGAGGAGAAGCGGCTCGACTCTGAGCCCCTCCCGGATGACCGAGCTTCTCACCTTATCTCTGCGGAGAAAACTCATTTCGGCCGCTTGTATCCGGGATCTCGTTCTTTCGGTCACGACCCACAGCTCGTGACCATAGATGAGGGTTGGAACGTAGATCGACCGGTAAATTGAGAGCTTCGCCCTTTGGCTCAGCTCCTTCTTTACCACGACGGACCGATACAACGTCCGCATTACAGCAGACGCTGCACCGATCCGCCTGTCGATCTCTCGCTCCCTCCTGCCCTCATTCGTGAACAAGACCCCAAGATACTTAAACTCCTCCACTTGGGGCAAGATCCCCTCCCCGACCCGGAGTGGGCACTCCACCCTTTTCCGACTGAGGACCATGGCTTCAGATTTGGAGGTGCTGATTTTCATCCCAACCGCTTCACACTCGGCTGCGAAACGCTCCAGTGAGAGTTGGAGAGCCCTGCTTGAAGGAGCCAACAGTACCACATCATCTGCAAAAAGCAGAGATGCAATACTGAGGCTACCAAAAAGGACTCCCTCAACGCTTCGGCTGCGCCTAGAAATTCTGTCCATAAAGGTGATGAACAGAATCGGCGACAAAGGGCAGCCTTGGCGGAGTCCGACCCTCACTGGGAACGATTCCGACTTATTGCCGGCAATGCGAACCAAACTCTGACATCGGCAGTATAGGGACCGAACAGCCCGTATCAAGGGGCTCGGTACCCCATACTCCCGAAGCACCCCCCACAGAACCCCCCGAGGGACACGGTCAAACGCCTTCTCCAAGTCCACAAAACACATGTGGACCGGTTGGGCGAATTCCCACATACCCTCGAGGACCCTGCTAAGGGTGTAGAGCTGGTCCACTGTTCCACGGCCGGGACGAAAACCACACTGCTCCTCCTCAATCTGAGGCTCGACTTCCTGACGGACCCTCCTCTCCAACACCCCTGAATAGACTTTACCAGGGAGGCTGAGGAGTGTGATCCCTCTGTAGTTGGAACACACCCTCCGGTCCCCCTTTTTAAACAGAGGGACCACCACCCCGGTCTGCTAATCCAGAGGCACTCTCCCCGATGACCACGCGATGTTGCAGAGGCGTGTCAACCAGGACAGCCCTACAACATCCAGAGCCTTGAGGAACTCCGGGCGGATCTCATCCACCCCTGAGGCCTTGCCACCGAGGAGCTTTTTAACCACATCGGTGACTTCGACCACAGAGATTGGAGAGCCCACCTCAGAGTCCCCAGACTCTGCTTCCTCCAAGGAAGGCGTGCTGGTGGAGTTGAGGAGGTCTTCGAAGTATTCCGCCCACCGGCTCACAACGTCCCAAGTCGAGGTCAACAGCGCCCCATCCCCACTGTACACAGTGTTAGTGGTGCACTGTTTCACCCTCCTGAGACGCCGGAACGTGGACCAGAATTTCCTCGAAGCCATCCGGAAGTCGGCTTCCATGGCCTCACCGAACTCTTCCCATGCCCGAGTTTTTGCTTCGACGACCACCGACGCTGCATTCCGCTTGGCCAGTCGATACCTGTCAGCTGCCTCTGGTGTCCCACAGGCCATGAAGGCCCGATAGGACTCCTTCTTCAGCTTGACGGCATCCCTTACTGCTGGTGTCCACCAGCGAGTACGGGGGTTGCCGCCACGACAGGCACCAACCACCTTACGGCCACAACTCAGATTGGCCGCCTCAACAATAGAGGCACGGAACATGGTCCACTCTGACTCTGACTCCCCCACCTCCCCCGGAACATGGGAAAAGCTCTGTCGGAGATGGGAGTTAAAGCTCCTTCTGACAGGGGATTCCGCAAGACGCTCCCAACAAACCCTCACAATACGTTTGGGTCTGCCAGGACGGACCGGCATCTTCCCCCACCATCGGAGCCTACTCACCACCAGGTGGTGATCAGTTGACAGCTCCGCCCCTCTCTTCACCCGAGTGTCCAAAACATGCGGCCGCAAATCCGATGATACAACCACAAAGTCAATCATCGAACTGCGGCCAAGGGTGTCCTGGTGCCAAGTGCACGTATGGACACCCTTATGTTTGAACAAGGTGTTTGTTATGGACAATCCGTGACGAGCACAGAAGTCCAATAACAAAACACCACTCGAGTTCTGATCGGGGGGGGCCGTTCTTCCCAATCACGCCCCTCCAGGTCTCACTGTCATTGCCCACGTGAGCATTGAAGTCCCCCAGCAGAACAAGGGAGTCCCCAGCAGGAGTACTCTCCAGCACACCCTCCAAGGACTCCAAAAAGGGTGGGTACGCTGAACTGCTGTTGGGTGCGTACGCACAAACAACAGTCAGGACCCGTCCCCCCACTTGAAGGCGGAGGGAGGCAACCCTCTCGTCTACCGGTGTGAACCCCAATGTACAGGCACTGAGCCGGGGGCAATGAGTATGCCCACACCTGCTCTGCGCCTCTCACCGTGGGCAACTCCAGAGTGGAAGAGAGTCCAACCCCTCTCGAGAGAACTGGTACCAGAACCCAGGCTGTGTGTGGAGGTAAGTCCGACTATATCCAGTCCGCACACCAGCTCGGGCTCCTTCCCTGCAAGAGAGGTGACATTCCATGTCCCTAGAGCTAGCTTCTGTAGCCGAGGATCGGACCGCCAGGGTCCCCTCCTTTGGCTGCTGCCCAGCTCGCACTGCACCCGACCCCTTTGGCCCCTCCCATGGGTGGTGAGCCCATGAGAAGGGGGACCCACGTTATCTCTTCGGGCTGAGCCCCGCCGGGCCCCATGGGTATAGGCCCGGCCACCAGGCGCTCGCCAACGGGCCCCGCCTCCAGGCCTGGCTCCAGAGGGAGGCCCCGGTGACCCGCGTCCGGGCAAGGGAAACTTGGCTCCATTTATGTAACTCGTCATAAGGGATCTTTTTGAGCCATGCTTTGTCTGGTCCCTCACCTAGGACCTGTTTGCCATGGGTGACCCTGCCAGGGGCATAAAGCCCCGGACAACTTAGCTCCTAGGATCATTGGGGCACGCAAACCCCTCCACCACGGTAAGGTGACGGCTCACGGAGGGGGACTCAGTCCAATGAGATTCATTTAATGAGCCTATGACTAAGGTGCAGTTGATTTCCACTCTATTAAGGTCAAAAGCATCATGACATCATTGATGCTGATTAGGGTGCCATTGTTTAGTTTGGTCTCTCTGGGCAGACAGAAAATGTCATTATGTCAAAGTTGTACTTTGGCTGATCTGATCCGCACAATCAGATATAATAAATTATGACCGCTAACCTTAAATGTCTTATACAAACCTGAGCTAATGAAAGGCAGTCCTCTTACTCAAAAGTGTACAAATCTGAGTATGTTGCGTACATGCGGTTAATTTGCACAGGATGTTGTGCTAAGGGGCCGCCTGGTAGTCCAGTGGTTAGTGCGTCGACCTCACAGTGCAGAGGTGAGGTTTGATTCTGGCTCCGGCCTCCCTGTGTAGAGTTCGCATGTTCTCCCCGGGCCTGCCTGGGTTTTCTCCAGGGACTCCGGTTTCCTCACACATTCCAAAAAAATGTGCATGGCAGGTCAAGGGAACGCTCTAAATTGTCCCTAGGTGTGAGTGTGAGCGTGGATGGTTGGTTGTGGATGTAAGTTGCAGCATTATTTATAAACATGTTGCAATGCTGGTATAAGCTGCAAAGTTTTATTCAAATTGAATGTACTATCATCTTAATTGTCTTTATTATAAATTTGTACAAACCTTAAAGATTTTGGGCTGTAAGATAATGACAGTTATATAATATCACTTCTTTACTGGAGCAATGTGCTGCAATTTCCACGATCCGATTCGTCAATTCATTGTGACTACAATCAGTGACGAGTTGACTAGCAAAATAATCGTTTGCAGTAGTCGTCAAAAAATGATTATTGCATAAGCTGCACACACTTGGTTGATGCTCAACATTAAGCTGTTATTCTCGTGATATGCATAAAACTAACCAGGGAGTGCCGAAATTAAAAACAAATTTAGAGTGTGAATGTGTGTGTGCTGGCCCGGTTTGGGACATCCTGTCAATTTCCCGGTGGGCCTACAGGGGACGCTATTTCAGCCCGCAGGTTCATTTCAAAATCAGCAAATACTGTAAAAACAATAATAATAAATTTTATTTATAAGCGCCTTTCAAGTGGTTTTGGTGGACGAAGCCAGTCGCAGAGTGAATAACCCGGGGCGGTGTGAATTTTCCCGATTGGTCGGCCTGCTTTATGGACTGTTTGGGCCGCTATGTTGCATGGAGTGGATCATACAAGCTTTCGCTCATCAGGAGCAATCATCTCTCTCTCTCTCTCTCTCTCTCTCTCTCTCTCTCTCTCTCTCTCTCTCTCTCTCTCTCTCTCTCCAACAATGGCTCCTATCTGTTTGCTAAAATCTCTTCTTGAGTTAAAAAAAACAGCTCATTGGGCAAAATGCTTTCTTAATTTTGGCTGATATGAATTGGCTTAGTCCTTTCACAGTTGTCATAAGAGAGCTATGCATTCAAAATAAACTACCAGATTGATTTTCAAGCGTCCAATTCGGAGGTCCTAATCCAGATATTTCCAGGCAGATTTTCCTGTGTGCTGCTGATTTATGAAGGTTCCTGGCAGCTTGGTGACATCTCACTGTGTCTTAGCGGCCAGACCCCCGCCCCCCTCTGCCATTACCTAGTCTCCCCATCAACCCTAGGAATGTGACATTAGTGTTGACTATTTATAGTGGGTCGCTGTAGCAACACACTCACTGTTATATATTCTCTGCCATACAGGCATGATGGTCAAAGTGTGCAGTTTTAAACTAAGTTTAAGGTGCTTGTGCATTCATGACTTTGTTTTCTTTTAACTAGTTGAAATATGGCTGAACCACGCTTCTGTTTTGCTTGCACAGCTTCTTAAGGATTTTCTTTCTGAGGAAAGTCTGCGTTCACTGCTGATTTGCAATGTATCGGCCTGAGACAATTGACACAATTAATTATCTTGTTTTTAGATTTTCACTATTTGTTTACCTTTGGTTGTTTGAGTAAACCTTAGTGTTGACAGTACCCAGCATCATGTGTCTGTAATTCAAGTAAATTTACAAAGCGCCTCAAACCAAAAGAAAAGGGGCGACTTATTTTGCAAGAGTTTAATTTTGTGACCCCAGGCCACAGGCAGAAATAGCACCATGACTGAGGCTTGTA
Source organism: Hippocampus abdominalis (assembly GCA_018466805.1). Classification (NCBI taxonomy): domain Eukaryota; kingdom Metazoa; phylum Chordata; class Actinopteri; order Syngnathiformes; family Syngnathidae; genus Hippocampus; species Hippocampus abdominalis. Next base: position 23,968,827 of record CM031699.1, read on the forward strand.
AGAGTTTTGTGACTCAATACAGAAATAACACACTCAGGCTCACTAGCAAGCATTCCTTCCTGCTTCCTATTTCACAAAAAGAGGTACCGGTACATACAGTACGGACACTGGCGGTTTAAGTTTTAACTGGAATGGCGAGGGGGTGGCAGGAGGTTCAGTTTGGAGGGCGGAGTTTATAACACGCCCCCCTCAAATTGTTAAAGTGAACAGTGCTAAACAAGTTTATTTGAGCACCTGTCACATTCTCCGAAAGATCCCAAATTCAACCAGCATAACATTCAACCACCACACTTATTTTTTTTGAAACTCTTGAATGCCATCAATTTTCTGATCCACTTTATCCTCACAAGGGTTGCAAGGGGTGCTGGAGCCTATCTCAACTGTCTCCGGGCAGTAGGCGGTGGACACCCTGATCCGGTTGCCAGTCAATTGCAGGGCACACAGAGACGTACAAACAGCCGCGTCCATACTCACACCAAGGGACAATTTTGAGTGTTCAATCAGCCTGCCATGCATGTTTTTGGAATGTGGGAGAAAACCTGAGTACCCGGAAAAAACCCACACATGGAAACTCCACACAGGAAGGCCGGAGGCGGGATCAAACCTGCGCACTGTGAGGTTGACGCGCTAACCACTCGACCACCGGGCCGCCCTCTTGAATGCCATAGATATCCATTATAAGGCTGAGACAGTAAGAGAAGGTACAAGACTTTTTTGTGTGTGTGGGTGTGTGTTGCTAATAGCTAGGGTTTACAAAATTGTCATCTTCAGTCAGATTTAAACACGTCTTTTTTACTTGTTTTTTCAGTGTAACCCTTAAATTACTATACAGTACAGTCAAACCTCGGTTTTTGAACGTCTCGGTTCTCGACCAATTCGGTTTTCAACCAAAAATTTTGAGTTTTTGATGCCTCGGATGACGAACACATTTCGGTTCTCGAACAGCCTTCGGGAATGGATTATAGACCACCCGCCCGCCCCACACCCCAAAAAAGCAGGCCATCTCTCTTACTTCTCAGTCTCACGAGCAGCCATTACTATGTCTGGTGGGGTTTGGCAGGACAGGCTGCATGGCATTTTTTTTTTATATCTCAATGTAACCTACTACAGTATTCTAGAGGTTGCCTTCCATCAGTCCGTCACTGTCTCTGTCAGTATTTCAAGCCGACCCATGTGAGCCCAATCCATCCCTCGTTGGCGAAAGCCACTTGGCGTGGAGAGGTAACTTCACAGGCACCGCACAAGACAACATGCAACCAAATAACGAAAATATAAAAAATTTAAATGACCGGCACACACACACACACACACACACACACACACACACACACACACACACACACACACACACACACACACACACACAGCATGGTGATTGGTGAAATAAAAACAATATGGGACACGTGTCATTGATGTCTTTTTGATTGAAAGGTATACAAAATCATTTTATTTAAAATTTTGATTCAGGTGCGCGGCACCTGCGTGTGACGTAGTACTGGTAAGTCCGTTCTTGACACTGTTTGGCTGTCGCCGACGACTCGGACGGAATGGGCCGGCCTGAAATACTGATGACAGCACACTGACAGACTCACCAGACTGACGATGTCTACCTTCACAGTATTTAGAAATACCACAACATTAAATTACCCGTTCAAAAAAAGATCAGCCCAACATATGATATAGGCTTTACACTGTTTGCTTTGTGTTGCACGTTTTGGTGAGGTTTAAAAAAATATATACAGTACTGTATTTTCCACACTATAAGGTGCTACGAAAAGTCTTCCATTTTCTTAAAAGCTCAATGCGCTTCTTAAAATGGAATATAGAATTTAATTTGTGATTTCCTCGCTTGATTTTCCGTTTTGATGCATTATTGTCAATTTTCGTAGTTTCATTGAATTAATGTTAATTTACGTTTTTCAGAGGCGGTCATGAATACCTCTCGAGTCGAATGGAAGGAGCGTAGCTCCATCTAGCGCATGCATTGTAGATTGCGCTTTATAATCCAGTGCGTCCAATATATGAAAAAAAATTACAAATAGCCCATTCATTGAAAGTGCGCCTCATAATCCAGTGCGCCTTTTAGTGCGGAAAATACGGTATTTGTGTTTGCCGTATTTGGCCTTGTTAGCTGCTCTGCTTGCCTTTTCTGCGCCACTCTTTCTTTCTGTTATCAATCGTAACTTGACAGCGCCTCCTGTGGCTGTGTGAAGCTAATCTGCTCACCTCGAGTATTGATTGGCTGTCGGTCAACACTAATGTTACATTCCTCGGGGTGGTGGGAAGACTAGGTAATGGCGGAAGGGGGCGGGGGTATGGCCACGAAGACACAGTGAGATGTCATCAAGCTGCCAGGAACCTTCATAAATCAGCAGCACACAGTAAAATCTGCCTGGAAATATCTGGTTTAGGACCTCCGAATTGAATGCTTGTCCTGAATTTCGGGGTTGAAAATCAATTTGTTAGTTTATTTTGAATGCATAGCTCATGATGACAACTGTGCAAGGACTAAGCCAATTCATATCAGCCCAAATTAAGAAAGCATCTTGCCCAATGAGCAGTTTTTTGTTGTTGTTTTTTTTAAATCAAGCAGAGATTATAGCAAACAGATAATGCTGACTGGGAGCATGTAAAATGCTCATATAATAACCAATTGTGCATCTCCTCACATGTGTAATTTTAGGTCTGTGTGCATGCATTTGTCGCCGTATCACTTGAGTCCTTAAAGGTCTGTGAAGTAAATGTGGCCAACAATCTTTTAAGTAATATTAAAGGCTAAAACCATTTTAAGCATACTTTCGTTAGTATTTTTAACGCAACCTACCCGGGTTGATAGTTTGACCCATAGCAATGCGCTTAACAATTAAAATACTTTTCATTGGCAATCTCAGGCGAGTGACGTCATTTGAAAAAAGCCGAGTTGCCAGTCATCCACTGTACTACATGGTTGATTGTTCCGTTAACTGTTCTTTGCCATTGTTATCAACATATTCGTCAAAATGCCTTTGCACTGTTCACGATGCACTGTTCACATTCAGGCCAACACTTGTTTGAGTTGCCAAAAGATAAGAATAGAGCATGTAAATGGACCAGATTCATTCTCACAAAGCGAACGAATTTCATGCCGATGTCGACAAGCGCTGTTCTCAACTATTTTGCTTACGATAAAGGGTTTGCAAAAAGCTAGGTGTGATAATCAATCAATGAATCTGACTGTTGTTTATGAAATCATTAGATTCAAAATATTATACGAGTACATGGATGACATGATGTATAATAACATTCAAAATGTATGAGTGCATGGATGGAATCCTCTGTCATGGTTTACAACTAATAATGCTGCCAATATAATGTGCGGAGTGGCCGACAACGCAACAGAACTACCTTAGCTATGACAATGTAGGACACCAACACACTATAATGTGTGCTCTCAGAGCTAGCGGGAACACTGCACCAGGTAGGTAATCCCATCGTGCACAATTGACAGCATGGCACAGCATTGAATTTCAAACAATAACGCTAGGCTAATAATCACAGCCTATATAGTTTACTATTCTTCCAATCGCGATGGGTCTCGTCTCCACCCCATGTGCGGCCGTTCGGGCAAAACATTTTCCGCATGCTGAGCATCTGGCTCGTACATGTTTATGTGTTGTGTTCACATGCCATTGGTGGTGGCTAGCCCATGTGTCGGATTGTGTCTCTCTCAATGTGTTACCACTGAAAAGGCAGAGCGCCGCCACATTCAGATGACTTCAGACGATTGACAAGATGAGCAGTAATCATTCCATTAATAACATTAATGACATTAATCAAACAGATTGACACCACTAACTACGCATGGCACCGACCATCAAGTAATCCACGCAATGCCTCACACACTAGTTAGTTAGTGGCATGGAAATTGAACTGTAAGTATTTTGGAGCCTAACAGTAGCTGTCACCACTTAAGGAAAACACTTTATCTGCTTCATTGTGAAAGCAAGTTTCGACTGGCTCAGATGGAATAACTGTTTGTCTCCATAGTGCAAATCTTCATCATAGCTGAGGCCAAGAATTTGATGGACTCTCAGGTGACTCATCACTTTTAACCATGAGCGACAAAGTAGACCAAAATTCACCATAACGGCACACGCCCTAACATAGGCATATCACAAGCAACATTGTAAGTTTCTTGGATAATTGCACACGCATCCATCAACTCAAAGGTCAACTTTATCCCTTACCTGTGCAATGCAGCACTTGAGCTCCGCCCTCTCCAGCTCCCAGGCACATCTGTCTCTGTTGTACTGCAGCTGAAGATCACTCCTCTTTTCTTCCTCTCGCTTCACCTCCACCTGCACCTCTTCCAACACTGTCTTCAGGTCCAGCAAAATTCTCCGGTTCTCCCCTGCCTGCACAAACATCAGCACAACTTTCAGCCAAATAATTTGCGAGATGAGCTGGCATCACAAATGATTTAGCACAGTATCGATTTAGGTGCTATCAAGAAAGTAAGTCTTTGACAATTCACTTTCTGTAATACTTATTCTCACGAAGGTTACGGGTGAGCTGGAGTCAGAGACTCTAACCTGGAGTCCATCCCAGCAGACTGGGGAGAAGCGAAGTACACCCTGAACTGTTCGTTAGCCAATCGCAAGGCACATATAGGCAAATAACCACCCTCACTCACATGCACACCTCTATGGTCAGTTTAGAGTTCTAAATTAATTACGCTGACAAACTGCAACTAATTATACAAGACTAAGGTGAGACACAGTCTTGATGCATAGAAATGAGTGAACTACAAATGTTCTCTGAGAGAGGAACAGTAGCCCACTGTTCTGTAGTTACTTGTATGTCAGCCACTTCTCTCAGCAGCACCTCCTTATCCCGCATCCATTTCTCTTTATCCTGTACGTGCCGCTTTTTTAGATCCTCAAATTTCTTCTTTAGCCGCGTATGTTGCTGTTGCTGTTGCTGGGCTTCGGTGTCAGGCGGCATTTGTCCTTTGAGGAATTCCAATTTTGTCCCTGTTCCACCTTCACTTTCTCCCGGAAAAGCGTCGCAGATGTTACTGAAAAGGGTGGGCGGAGATGATATCCTCCTCAGTGAGCTGCGGTTTTTGCCTTTGCCAATCCTCTCGAGTCTGGTGCACGGTACAAACTCCCATCCTTGAGACGGGACGTAGCCCCCGGCTGCACCGCCTCCGCCGTGCAGCCCTGAACCATTTAAAAGCGCACTCCACATGGCGCCGCCATATCCGAGTTAAACGAACAAAATATTAAAGGTTCTTCGAAAAGTGTCCTTACGTACAATTACTTGTATTTACAACCTTTATGATTTATGATGAATTAAATGGCCCAATTATCCAAACCCAGCCAAATCCCCTGAGGGCCAGGCAGCAGCTCGTACGGCAGTCCTCGTGCAGAATGGGATAGTCCCCTTCATCTCCCACAGACACGAGCGTCAGTCTTCATCGTGGTGCCTGTGCGTTGCTTTGGCGACAACGTGTGCTCCTTTTGCTTTCTACTGTGCTTTGCTTGAAATGAAGGCAAGGGCGAGGACAGGCGCACAGTAACCGCTTCGCCACTCCAGTAGGGGAAGGTGCCAAAAATATCATGGAGCCCTCTCATGTGAGTATCGGAGAGTGGGAGTATTTTTACCTCGTGTAACCATGAGTTTATTTTCCAAACACCAGACAGGAGTCTGGAGAAGATTTCCGCCATCAGTCAACGCCAAGGTATTTTTCGAAGTGCCACCTGACGCTGTCTCATTGGCAACGAAGCCATTCACGCACGTAGCTGATTGACGATTGCATCGCTAAATTACTTACATGCTAACAATGTAGCGACAACAAGTTGTCATAACGAAACGTAACACAAACACAAGCGTACTGTACATAAACGTTCAAGCGGCCAGAGTTTGTCGACAGAACGCAACAGTGCTAGTAAAACATCTTTACACTACAAATTGCCATTTGTGCCGTGGCATGGTCCTCTCTTGCGAAACAATAACCCGCGAAAAAGCACCAGAAATGCGACCAAATATAGCCTTACCTCATCTTTAATGCACTCTACATTTCAGGCACATAAGTTTAAAGAATGTCAAAGCTCGGTTAACAACAACTGCAGAGGGACTTCCCACATCTGGAATCATGCTGTCTTTCACAGGAATTACAATCATGCTGTCTTTCACAGGAATTACCCCCCCCCCCCCCCCCCTCTCTCTCTCTCTCTCTCTCTCTCTCTCTCTCTCTCTCTCTCTCTCTCTCTCCCTCTATCCCCCTTTTGTACATTTACAGCACTTTAGTTTCTAATGTACCGGTAATTACTTTAATCATACAGTAAACTGAAGGTCTTGGTTAAAGGTCCCCTTCTCTGGCTCTCTCTTTATATTCCAAGCCTTTCAAGCAGGTTGGAAAATTTAATTGTCGGAGTATTTCATTCATCCATTTTCGAAACCACTTATCCTGACGAGGGTCATGGCATGTTGGAGCCTATCCCAGCTGTCTTTGGGCAATAGGTGGGCACACGCTGAATTGGTCGTCACCATTGGTCACAGGGCATACACAGACGAACAACCATTCATACACACAGTTTCAAGTGTTCAATTATGTTTGTTTTTGGAATGTGGGGAGGAAACTGGAGTTCACGGACAAGAGCCACGCAGGCACGTGGACAAAATGCTAACTCCACACAGGAAGGATGGAGCCCGGATTTGAACCCTTGACCTTTGAGAGAGCGATATGCAAGCCAGTCAGCCTCCTTGCCACCCAAGTTTTCACATTATAAAATTGTATTTAGTGGACAAGAATTTGCTTCTTTCTCGGAAACTGATGGTTCTGTTTATAGACATCACATGTTTTTGTGGTTAACACATGTGCCTCACAGTCAAGAGGATATGAGTTAAGTGTGCATGTACTCCCTCTGGCTGCAAATATTTCAGCTTTCTCCCATATTTCAAAAACATACAAAAAAAAATGTCATTGGAATTGGGTTTATACATGTCTGGTTAATTGAAGACTCTAAATCAGGGTTGTCTAATTCATTTTGGTCACACATTGTAACATCCTTATTGCTTCTCTTGGAGGGATGAGATGACTCTGGAATTGACCAAAATATTAGGTCCACCCCGCAAATTAAACAGGAAGTGATCCAGAAGTACAACAAAATCAACAGAAAGTGCCCTGAATTTGAAGAAGAGACCCTTAAGTGCCCTAAAATCAACAGGAAGTGACCCAATTTTTTTTCCCCAATGAACAAGGGAATTCATAAGTAAAAACTTGCCATTTCCATTAAAATGTCTGGCATATTTTCCTCACATAACTGCTTGTTTCTATTTTCTTCAGGCATATGAAAAACATTTTAAAGTCAGTCATAAATCCTGAGAAGGAGGGCTTGCTAGTTCTCCATTTGGCACAATGTATGCTATTTACCCATCAACAAAATTATGTCAATCAAATCCTAAACAGAAAATTCTAAGTAATCCATCAAGAAAAGAATTCAACAAAATTCAAATTTGGTCAACCAATTTTTCATATCAGACCAAAAGCGTTGAATGATAAGGGGAAAGAGTTCCATCATCATTATGACAGATGGAAAAGTTCCCAACCTCAAATTTAAATAATTTCTTGCAAAATTTTGCCACAGGTTGAATCTTATTTATGATCTGAAAATGTGTTTGTTTGACTTTTGGCAAAACGGGCCTTTTTTTTGGTAGTTTGTAAATGCTTTATTTAGTGTGACTGACTAAATTAGAAACTTGCCAAACCTTCCACATTTTTCAACCAATTCTTACCGTTCCAATTTCAACATTTTCCAAAAATTCATGACAAGTCATGGTTTTCCCACCATTCAACAATTTTCAAGCAAAAAAAAAAATCCCCATTAATTTGCAAATGCACATTCAATGTTGCACATTTACATCATTCCCATTTGAAATGTAAAACATTCAGCCCATTCAATTCACCTTGGGAAGTATTTTCAACATTCCAGAAAAAAGAAATCACAGTAATATTCTCAGACTTTCACCACAAAATTTCACAAATTCACATACTCAGATCTTTTTTTCATATTCATTCAGTGAATCACAACATTCCAATTTCAAAACACTCCAAAAATTCATGCTTGTCAGGGCTAATATTTTTCTCATTTCCAATAGCACATTAAACACTTCCAGCTTATTTTATTCACCTTTGGAATCATTTTCAACATGACAAAAATTACCATTCACCAAAATGTCATGTTTTCACAATCAAAGTACAGTACGCACAAAAAATCCTCTATTGATTCCCATTGGCACATTCAACATTAAACATTTCCATGATTCCAAATTGAAATTCAAAACATTCAGCTCATTCAATTCACCTTTGGGATGAGTATCTACATGACAAAAATCACCATACACTCCCCCCCCAAAAGAAAAATCGCTATTAACTACATACAAAAAAATTATCTTTACGTTTTCAATGACACATTCAATAAAACTGATTCACATTCAGCAAAAGATCTCTTTTGCTGAATGTGAATCAGTTCAATCAAGAACAATGTGAATCTTCACATTGTTCTTTTTGAAATTCTAAATGTTCAGCTAATTCAATTCACAAGCCAAAAATTCAGATTTCTAAAAACATGAACCCAACTAAAATTCCCAGCCAAAATTCACGATCAATACCCAATGGTGCATTCTACTGAACAGATTGAAACTGTTGCTAGTTGAAATTTAAATCATTCCGCTCATTCAATTCACTTTGGGAACAATTATCAACATGCCAAAAATTCCTTGGCAACATTGGCATAAAGCAAACCAGTGCGTGCCTAAACCACCCAGAAAAGATCTCTAATTATACATCGAATACATTTCAATAATTTTCATTCAATGAAAATGTGTTACATACTCACCTCGCTCTCCACTATCTCCTCCAAGGTGTTTGGTCTCCTATAGGATGTAGAAATCATCTGAAGTGATGAATGGCTTGGGCCGTGCTTGTAAATTGATTATGCTTTGTACCTTGAGTGACTTGGTGTTCAATGGAACAGAATTAAAATGAAGCACTACATGAAAATCAAAAGAAAGAAACAAAGATGTAGCCTTCGACATTCAATTTTGAGGCCTACAGAACAAAGAAAAGGGTAAAAAGAAACACAAGTTTAAAAATGGTGGCATAAGAGAGTGAGGAAAACAGAACAAGAATGAGGATCAGCAAAATAATGGGCTGGAACATCTTGATGAGTGAAATAAAAAAGGGGGGACAAGAGAACATTGTCAAATAGTTAGCATAAAACACCTACATATTAGATAACAGCGATTATTTTCGGTTCTGTGCTAATGGCCCCAACCTTCTGACTTATTTCATTTTTTTTTTTTTTAGAGCAATTATTGTGACCTGGTAAAACTGAATAGGATGTGTTGCAATGATATTAATTAAAGCTATATTCCATTTAGGTTTAAGAACGGAAGGTTTCTGCTGTTGCTGAAGTGTGATGGGAGGCCAGATACTTACCAAAATCATCGTTAAGTTAGTTATTTGGTTTGTGTTCTAAAGTTTTTTGGGGTAGGGGCTGGGGGTCATTTCAGTCAAATGTCGTGTAAATAGTGTGAGAGTGTTTGTCCAGGGCAACGTGCCATATAGAGCTGTCAAAGATTTTGCCCTAATAAAGAGGCTGACTAATACAGTGAAACTCCTCTACAACGAAATCTACATGGGTGAAAATACCCCCTAGTGTGAAAAAATATTCATGCATTAACACCATGCCCACTTTCCTGTTTCAAATTTGCTACAGTGAAAAACCCCCTGTTGTGAAAAATGTCTTGCTGCAAACATGATTTCGTTGTAGAGGAGTTTCACTGTAATCCATCTACCGTAATGATCGTGTTTGTGTACCAAACTGAGCTTACAGATAGAGGTTCCTCTGGTTGTTTGTCATCTTGTTTAGGAACATCCAGCCGGTCAATGAAGCCTTGCAGCTCCTTTCTGAAGGCTTTCATCTGCGCGTTGATACGATATAGCAGCTCATGTTCTCGAATCCTGCCAAATGCGAGAATGGTGTTCCTTTTTTGTAGTCCAAGGCATGGTAAACTATATGACTTCCTACTTCTCAGACATACCTCCCACCTTCGTCTTCATCATCCAGCCTAGCAAAAAGCTCACCATTAGTGACGTACACCCGAGCCTCCGCAATAATGGTGCTGGTGTCAGCAATGAGCCTGTCGATGGTCCGGCCCAGCCTTTCGGCCTCTATTCGGATGTCTATCATCTGCTGCCGGTCCTTCAGGCTTCTGGATAAAAAACGGCTCTCCACAGGTGAGTAGAGGGAGCGCGTTGGGGTAAGGCAGCGGATGTTCCTCACCTCATCCGAGTCACTCTCGCCTCCAATGGGGCCCTCCCGTTTACGGTGAGGTGGCAGGAGGCGAGGTGAGGAGGCTGAGGCTGAGGGGGTGTCATCGTCCCGCCCTCCGTCACTCTCGGCATCACTGTCCCGTGGGCTGCCTCGTATGCCCAGGTGTGAAGCCAGGTCATAGCGCTGCATGTTAGACAGCAGTACACGGTTCTCATATTGCAGCTGCATGACTTTGCCGCTCAGTTCATTCATCTGCAGACGGGCTGCCTTAAGTTCCTCCTGGAGGGCCTCCATTTTAGCAGGGTCACTTCCTCCTGGGAAGTTGAAACAAGCCAACAGTGAAAAGTGGGACACCTCTGCAAATGAGACTTTAATTTGCGCCACCTGGAGGCCTTATGAAACTCATTTTTCCTCAGATATACTCTTATGGTCGTTGTTCTGCTCTGCGTCTTGTTTTCTTACAATCGACAAAAAAAAAAAAGGCAAAACAAACCTCCTCCGTGTCTCAAGCCAGCTTCATGGGATCCAGCCTTATACTTGAGCTTGTTCAGCTCATTTGTCACCTAAAAATAAAAAAATCCATGCTAGGAGATGCACATTCCCCACTCTTCGATCTGATTTATTCTTTTTTTGGGACGTCACTGATCATTTATTTACCTTTTTGTTTTCCTCCTCCACATCTGCTAAATTCCTGCGCAGGAGTTCTGCTTCGTCCTCCACCAGCTGCAGCTGCTGCCTCAGCTCAGAGAGCGCCTCACTCTGCTCTCTACACTGCTGACCCCCACGGCCATCGCCATCCACTCCTGCAGCCGCCAAACTAGGGAGCACAATGAGCATTGGCATATGCCCGCACACAATCCAAAACGAGTATTACAGCAGGTATCGGCAAAGTATGGCGCCGTCAACGCGCAACTTTACAAACACATTTTAACATTTTTTTTCTTCTTTTTTTTTTTTTCCAACCTCATCCATAAAGGACCTGGCTCTTCTGTTAATTTTGAAATTCAAATTTGGCTCTAGAGCGCAAAGGTTTGTCCATCCCTGCTGCAGACAATCGAATGATTTTATGACGATTTATTACCTGTCCTCCCTCATGTCATCCAACTCAGCCTTCAGGCCCCTGTTCTCCACCTCCAACTCTACAATCTTCCTCCCAAGGATGTTGGCTTCCTCCTCAACAAGGCGCAAGCGGAGCTTCAGCTCAGATTCCCGCGTGGTGGGTGGACCTCCAGCTTCACCTTTGGGCAACGGGCTGTCCACATCTCCGTAGAAGGAGCGATACTTCTGCAGCTCCTGCTCCAGGCGATCCTTCTCCTTGTCTATCTTTGCCATCTTTTTTCTCATTAAGACAGCCTCCTCTTTGATGAAGGCCAGTTGGCACTTGAGATCGTCATTTTCTTCCTAGGATTCAGAGGGAGATCAATCACGTTGAGTGATTTACTGTATGCAGAAAGAAACATTTTGCAATGCCCTTTTTTGATACATACTTTATGTATGTTTGGAGAACACTAATATAAATTGCATATCTGCTGATGTTACTGTACACTGGAAGCAAGAAGTTCACCACTCCAGTAATACAGAAGGAAAGTCAACCAAATTTTCAGCAAAAAAATATCTCAAAAATCAAACACATCTGACTTCTTTTATTTCTCCTCAGTAAAATAGTATTTCCTTCTTATTATTATTATTTTTTTTTTTAACCAAGCCATCACAGAGGGTAAAATAGTGATGATAACTAGAGAACGGGAAATTCAAACAGAACTGAAACAAGGGAAAGTGTTTACTGCTCATTACGTCATGAGCAATACAGTTCATGAAATCATTTACATATATAAAATCTTTTGCCCTAACGAGGGTAATGTAAATAATAGCATGTAGCCAAAACTCAGTGTCTCACCTCAGTTGGGGTCTGCTGAACCTTCCGCTCTTTCTGTAGATCCTTCACTCCTTTTCTCTTCAGGGACAGCTGGAGGGAAACAGCATTTACATCATCATCAACTGCTGCTGCTACGTCAGCTGCCGGCAGCTGTTTCTATCACTTGGAGGACACACAACGTACTGTAGCTCCTTCAGTGCCATCCATTTTCCAGCCCTTCTTTACCCGACCACGTGAAAAAAAATAAAATTAAATACATAAAAACGTACTTGGGATTGAATGCCTGGATTCTTAAAAAAACATGAAAAAAATGTCCTTGGCATCGAATCAGTTAATATCCAAGAAAAAAATATACATATAATTTGAAGATATTTCTCATTTCTGTTTCTATTGTTATTTGAGCAATATTAACTACGTACTGTATATGTACTTTTAATGAACATAATTCGAGTGCGAAGAGAAATGTTTTGCATTCAGTGCTCACTTTCCGTTGCGCAGCAATGCTTACAAGAGTATTTCATGAACAGGACCTTTTGAACCCCTCAGTTATACTCACCTCAACGAACACAGGTTATTTTTGTTTCCTCACCTCTTTAGCTTTCTCTAGCTCATTCTGAAGAGCTTGTTTGCGGACTTCCACTTCTATCAGTTGCTGCCTTAACTTCTCATTCTCTTCTTCAGTTCTTGTTCTCTTCTCTTCCACATTCTCCAGCTCGTGGTGCAAACGCACAGACACATCCTTTGCCACCTGGTTAGAGGAAGAGCATACAGTCGTGCTCGCTTGAGGCCAATGAACTGCATGAACCTGAAAGACTGAAAAACGGAATCGGCGCATGTCAAAGTCACCTTGAGGTCTTGCTCAAAACTTCTGAGCATCTCTCCATCCACTTGGCCACTCTCTGTGAAGCGGATCCTTTTTCTCTCAGCCTTCTTCAGGCGATATTGGAGTATTCTGCAATTCTTGTTAGCTCTCTCCAACTCTCTGCGCATGTCATGCAGCTGGCAGGCGTCTTCCTCATAGAAGGTGTCCCGCATCTCATCCATCTCTGCTCGCATCTCTTCAATTTCAGTCTTGGAAACGTTGGAACAAATAGCCAGGTGTCAGAATATGATTGAATAGTCTCTCTAAAAAAAAAAAAAAATCTCAGGTCCCACCAATGTGTTATTTCCAGTGGTAGCCAATCAGCGGCAGCAAGGCCTTTCTCTGCTGACTTCAGCCCAAACACTGACCATGTGTACATTACAACCTAAATTCTAATAGTCCTTGCATGAAATTGGATTTCTTTATTCCTAACAGTCGATTATTGCAGCGCTTCCTTTGGCTGTGCTACTTTCAGTACGTGCACATGTGGGTGGATGTCCGAAAATTTTTGTCCAATTAGATTTCCAATTCTCTGTGTTGCAGTGTCGATCTAATCTGCCCAAACTGGTATTCAAAGAAGCTGCTGTGCTGCCCAATTAAACTAAAAGTATATTAAACTAACTTAAACTATATTAAATGCAATCCAACTTAATTCATAGCACTTTTAAAACAACACAGTTGACCAAAGTGCTCTACAAAGCACTGAGGTTAGAACGCAACAAGAATAATGAAAAAATACATGCATCTAAAATTAACTATCAACAATAGTTGTATCAACAAAAACGATCTATCCATCCATCCATTTTCTGATCCGCCTTATTCTCATAAGGGCATGCTGGAACTTATCCCAGCCGTCTCCGGGCAGTAGGCGTGGGACACCCTGAACCATTTGCCAGCCAATCGCAGGGCACACAGAGACGAAAAACCATCCCATCACATTCACAATTTAGAATGTTCAATCAGCCTGCCATGCGTGTTTTTGGAATGTGGGAGGAAACTGGAGTACCCGGAGAAAACCCACGCAAAAACCCACGCAGGCACGGGGAGTGCATGCAAACTCCAAACAGGAGCGAACCAGTCGAGCACCATGCCACCCTTCCAATTCCCATTTTAATAATATTCTACTCTCAGATCACACAGTTTTAACTGTGTGTGTGTGTGTGTGTGTGTGTGTGTTTAAATAGCAAACGCCTCCTTTAATACATTCAATAATAGGTATCTTTGCTGAGTATAGTATGGTTCTTTCATTTTTTTGGTCAATTATTATTGACCAAATCAGCTTTTGATTCTGAGCTGCTCCAGATGCACGGCATGATTGCTGCTGTTGCATTCCGCTGTGACGCTATAGCATAGATAGATCCAGCATTTATAAGGGGTGCGTTAAGTCGGATAAGTCTCCATTTAAGGCCCAGGCACCAAATACATGGCTCTGCAACAGTTAGAGTGCAGCAAATGGACATACAACAGATGGGACAGTGACACTGCAGCCATGAGTTCTAAGACGGGTGTAGAATTTACCTTAAGATCATCATTTTCATCCTCAAGTCGTTCCACCTCCTCCAATAGTGTCTGGTCCTGCTGGGGGGCGAGTTGTGAGGGCTCAGCCTCAGGGGAGAGCTCCAAGGAGGGGGGAGATGCTGGTTTTGCCTGCATCTTTGTTCCCTTCTTCCCTAACCTTTTATTCAGGTGAAACTGAATCAGCTCGGATTGTAAGCAGCCCTCCTTCCAGAAGCCGGGGCCACAGCCGACTGTGCTTTTGGAGCTTTTCTTATTCGTCGCAGAGGCGTCCCCTCCTTTCTGGTTTTTACTCCTCAATTTGGGGGATTTGGACGAAGAGGGCTGATCCGAGACCACTCTGTTTGGATCGGCTCTGCAGGAGGAGGGGACATCGGAGCCCAGACGCGTGGAGTCGTCGGACGTCTGGGTGCCGCCTCTGTCTGGGGCAGCCCGGCTCAAAATGGGGCTTTCAGCACCGGCGACCTGAACAGCGGCCGCCCCTTTGGATACGGGAGCGCCCACGGCCTGCCGCTCCCTGCCTGATGAGACGGGAGAATGACCTCGGCTGCTTCGCCCTCCCCCAGCGCCCAGTGCTTGCTTTGAGGCGAGATGCTTTGACGGGTTACTCCCTTTTTGCGTCGCTTTGGGGCCGGCGGGGGAAGAGGAGCGCGGCTGCTTCCGGCTGCTATTGTCCGCCTGCTTCGGCGAGTCGGCGGGCGATGATGGCTGCATGATGGTGTCAGAGGCTAAGCTCATCCTCTACAACATCCATACCCTAACCCTGTAGGCGCAGAACATCGCTCTTCGGCTTCAACGCCCAGTACATAGGTAAGCTTCGTTTTTGAATCTTGAGCACGGCACATGCAGACGCCCAAAATGACGCCCAAGACAACAGATGGGCCGGTTTGTCTCAGTTTGATGAGGTGTATGTGGGTTCAGCAGCAGCTCAGCCAATTAGACCCCAGTGCGCATACGCCTGGGGCCGGACTTCGGGGGCGCATAAGAAGAAACAAAAAACTAAGTCAAAGGCTAACAATGCTGGGCTAAAATTGCGGACGAATAAACGTCAAGTGTGGCAATTTTATCATCCCGATTGAAATGAAGATGGGTCAATCTCCAGGATATATGATATGTACACAAACCTTTTCCTGCCAGCCATCATCTCCATTTTTCCAACATGCAGGATGACTCACTTACTCAAATGCTTGTGGATCAGCTATAAAAGTAGCACCGGTTGACAACATGACACTTTATTTTCTTTGCCTACATTTTTTCATCCCTGTTCAGCCATAACAAAATGCCTATTTCCAACTATATTTGAATTAAATCATGCTCGTTTACTCCAAACAAGTAAAACCAGCGTAGTAGTTTTATCATGCAATGTCTTTGCGATGACCCATTGTGAAAAGCAACACTTAAGTCAACGTTGGAAGACAGGCAGTCTAAACATGTCGTCCACTGTCAAACGTTCCTTTTTGCAACAATCACACCCTTGTTGATCAGATCAAAGAGGAGGACAAAGACCATTTAATGTTCGTTTCTTACCTTTTAGTCGGATGCTGAAGCTCAGTGGTGATAAAGGCAGAGGGGATGCCGACTTCAGAGCCTCCCAACCACCAGCCAGTCAGTTCATTTACATATTCATGACATTACATCATCGCTGGGCGGGCCGCTCTCGTTGGTGGACTGCAACGGTACGGGAAACAGCCCATGCACTCTAATATATTTTCCCCCGCCATTTCACCCCCATTTGCTTAAAAATAACAATGTTACTTTAAATATCCATGATCGTAAATGTTTTTGCCTTACTATATTTGAAATTTAAATAGTGTAACAGGTTTGGGTGACTACAAATTTCCACAAGAATGTAAAATAGTGTCTGTCCTATTTGTTTCCAATACCATTTTCCCAGGGGGTACCTTATTTACATACACAGTGTATTAATTATTTTTGAAAATGTATTAATTATGTGGCGGCAGGGTGGTCGACTGTTTGGCACATCCGCCTCACGGTACAGAGGTGCAGGGTTCGGATCGAGGCTTCCTGTGTGGAGTTTACATGTTCTCCCTGTGACTGCATGGGTTTTCTCTGGGTACTGCGGTTTCCTGCCACATTCCAAAAACATGCATGGCAGGCTGATTGAACACTCTAAATTGCCCACAGGTGTGAGTGTGAGCGCGAATGTGCTGCTTTACGATTGGCTGGCATTCAATTCAGGGTGTCCCCAGCTTCCTGCCCGAAGACAGCTGGGACAGGCTCCATCACCCTTGTGAGGATAAGCAGATTAGAAAATGGATGGATATTAATTGTCATCCAACATCATGGTGAAGAGTTATAGTTCTAAGGGTGGGGGTTTGTATGTTCTCCCCTTGTGTGTTTTTTGGGAACTCGGGGCTTCCTCCTCCATTCCAAAAACTTCCATGTTAGGTTCATTGAAGACTCTAAATTGTCCTCTGGTGTGAATGTGAGTGGATGGTTGTTTGCCGATGTGTACCTTGCCACTGGCTGGTGAACAATTCGTACAGCCACGATATGCCAGCTCACCTGGATGAGGAGAAGTGGTGTATGGATGATTATCTATCCATTCATCCTTGTTAATTAGTATCCCTCAATGGAAATTCAACTAAGTCAGAGTTGGAGGAAAACGTATGTGAAACATTTGGAATTTCTTAGATTTCAGCAGTTTGCATGTTCTCCCCGGGCCTGCGTGGGTTTTCTCCGGGTGCTCCGGTTTCCTCCCACGTTCCAAAAACATGCATGGCAGGCTGATTGTGCACTCTAAATTGTCCCTAGGTATGAGTGTGAGCGTGGATGGTTGTTCGTCTCTGTGTGCCCTGCGATTGGCTGGCAACCAATTCAGGATGTCCCCCGCCTACTGCCCGAAGACAGCTGGGATAGGCTCCGGCACCCCCCACGACCCTAGTGAGGATAAAGCGGTTTAGAAAATGGATGGATGGATAGATTTCAGCATAAATTGGTCATAAAATGTATAAATATAGTCAAATCATCTAAATCAAGACTAAACAGAGTCTGCTCAAGCTAATACCAAACAAGCAATTGTATGTTTTCATATTTTTATCGACCATAGCATTAAACATGCACAGGACAAGGAGGAAAAAGTAAGTGAACCCTTGGATTATATAATAATAACCGCCACCAAACATTTCCTGTGTTGTTGCAGGTCAGACGTACACAAAGATCAGGATGAATTTTGGACCATTCCTCTGACAAACTGTTCCAGTTCAAGAAGATTCAAAATCGTCTACAAGACACTGCGTTTGCGACACGTCTGTTGGCTCAAAATTGGGCTATGTTCGTATAATCTCTCAGCATTAGTTTAAGCATGCTCTGGTTGTTCATTCTTGTGATGCAGAAGAACCACATTTTATGACCAATTTATGCAGAAATGTAAGTAATTCCAAAAGATTTACTGTCCATTTTCCTCATACAGCGCTACACAAATAGTGGTGAAACGCTTGAGCTTTGTAGGGGGATTGGCGCCTTGCTCAAGGGAACCATTGTCAGGAAGCATGTCTGTAACATCCATCCATCCATTTTCTGATCCGTTAATCCTCACAACAGTCGCGGGCCGTGCTGGAGTCTATCCCAGCTGTCTTCGGTAGGCGGGGGACACCCTGAACTGGTTGCGAACCAATCGCAGGGCACACAGAGACGAACAACCATCCGCGCTCACACCCAGGCACAATTTAGAGTGTTCCATTAACCTGCCATGCATGTTTTTGGTATGTGGGAGGAAACCAGAGTACCCGGAGAAAACCGACACAGGCACAGGGCGAGCATGCAAACTCCACACAGGAAGGCCGGAGCCGGGATCGAACCCACGACCTCAGCATTGTGAGGTTGGCTTGCTAACTACTGGACCACCGAGCCGCCCATGCCTGTAACAAGTATTTTTTCTCTTTTTTTGTTTGCTTGTCCTTGCTCTCTGTGAGACTTGAACCGTGGGCCTCCAGTTCCAGTCCCTACAGGTGAGCCTGTCATAGAACAGAGTCCTCTCCCAAGCAACGTTTTCAACAAAATCTCCAGGTAACACGATGTATTTTATTTACACAGACAAAAACAGATACTTAACAATTCAAGATGGTTTAAATAAATCTCGGTTGTAATTGTATTGGGTGTTTCATCCAATTGTGAAATAGCCACGAGAAGCTGGATTCACAGCTCAAAAGAGCAGTAAATGAGCAGAACAATTTTAAAATGAAGAAAACCCTGATGCAACTGAAATGTGTTCGAAATTAAATCTTGAGTCTTACGCAATGCTGTCAGGGGAGTAATATGAAATAAGTGTCACTTGTGGTTCTGCCTGCCAACAATCTGCAATAATTTCCTTGATGTTTGTGAACATAACATTTGACCATATGTCGAACACTGACAGAGGAGTGTCAATTGTGTCGGCTAAAAGGCCAAAGTTTCCTTTGAAACGCACGACCTGACTATATTTAACTTGCTTTGGGATCCGAGCCTTTTTATGCACCTCATGATGATTGACACATTGTTGAAAATAACATCATGCCAAAATAGCACTAAGTGGGAACTGCTCTCTTGCTTGCTATGTAAAGTAGAACAAGAACTGTGTTAGTGCTGTCAATCAGCCTTTTTCGGCCACAGCTTTAGCCTTAGCTTTGAGGATAAGGAGGATGGATGGATGGATAATAAGTATACAAAGTCTGCTCTTGGCTGCATTATTTAAATAGCAGTGGCATCATGGAGGCTCCTGTGTGCCAGACCAGGTCAAAATGTAGCTCTCTCTCAAACAAGAAAAAATAAAAATGCATGCTTGTATTAAAAAATGTCCCAATTTAGAGATTAAAAAAAATGCAGACCCAGACACATATTCAACTGTGAGAAACAGTTCACAAACAACATTATGTTGTGGACAAAATCATCGCGATCACACCTGTGCGGTCACCGGAAGGAACATATGAGCTCTACATAGGAAGATCTTTTGAGGTTCTAACCCCAAACCGCAGAACTGTGAGAAACACGTCCTAACCACAGAACCATTCACATTGGGCATTTAAGTATTCATTTTGGACCAAACCTAATTATTTGCCTGAGTCTCTTCTGATATTCCCCAATCCCCCTTGATACAGATAACACTGTAAAAAGGGATTCCTAAATAATAGCACAGAACGTAGTCATTTCAATGCGAGATTACACAAGTGTCTTTGTCCAATTGTCCATATGGAATAGTACTGTTGGCATTAATGGCCGAGGCCGGAAGTGCAGAGCAATTGCTGCTTTTCCGAGTCTCCACAGCATTTTTATCTATTTATTTTTTGGACTATGTTTCATACAGTTTGTTGCATTACATCATGGTAAACTTTGATATTCAACATATTGTGAAACTGAATTGAAGAAAAATGAAGACAATTTGAAAATATCCTGTTCACCTTTGGTACAATTGCTTTCTCCCATCAGGTGCAAAAACGCTGTTCCAATCCCAGTTGATTTGCTTCACATATGCACTAGTTTTGTGCCAGACAAGAAATTGTCTCATTTTCTGTGAACACCATACAATAATTCACAAATACAGGCAGTTTTGCACAGATGTACATCTTCAAAATTAGATTACGGATACATGCATTAAGGCGTCACAGTAGTCAACTGATTAGCACGTCCGCTTCACAGTGCAGAGGTGCAGGGTTTGATTCTGGCTCCGGCCTTCCTGTGTGGTGTTTACATGCTCTCCCGGTGCCTGCGGGTAGTCTGGTTTCCTCCCTGATAAGGAATTTATTCCTTACTGTGATTTTATTTAGCCCCACTGTACTTGGCTCTGAAAGAAACAAAGAATGTAGAATGTTGTTGGAGGTTTTCCTGCTCACTGTGTTTACAATCACCTTTAGTGTCCCTCACCCCCACCACTTTTAGGGCCCCCCTCCATAGGACTTGTTTAACACCAAAAGAACAACTGTTGTCTCAAGTATCTGTGTTGCAACTATTAAGAGACTATGCCTTGTGTTGAGGAATTTTGCCTTACCATGAGAACTATTGATACTAGTCTCTGTAATGAACATCTGCTGAAGCACTTGGAACAAACACGTGGTGTTTTGGTTGACTCCCCTCTTGATCCTTGGGCAACTTAACAGCCCCAAAGGTCTTCCTCCCAGTACTCCCATCCTTTCACGTCCTTGAAGGCTGTCAAGTTGCCTGGGAAAGGAGCTCCAATCTCATAATTTGTGCACAGCAGATGTGGTCGGTACTTCGTCACCATGTCAAGATTGAACTGCATTGACCTTTCTTTGTCTCTGATTTTTACGTAAGGGGAAGGACTGCCTGCCCCTCATTTACATACTATGCCTATATAGACGTGTGACTGTATTTCTTCTGGGCTTCCTGACGAAATCTGAGAATCTCAGGAGCCCGAATCGATTCGTGTTGCGTTGTGATAAACTGAGAAAAAGACGACGTGGTGTTGGGTCTTCTTCCACCTTATAGAGAAATAAAAGGACTTGTGTCCAAGGAGGGCCGTAAAGAAACAGAATTCTCCCCTCCTCTACAAATGGCGTCACGAACAGGGTTTCTCTGGAATAAGACCAACATCGGTTTCAGGACCTTCAGACTCAGGCAGTAACCAAGGAGCGCTCCACTTTAAAAAAGGTAAGACACACCGGTTCCTACGGGCAAAGTGTCAAGATTCGGCTTATATCCAAATCAAACTGCTCTGAACCTGAATGTGTTGAACCAAGTATAGTGATTGGATTTTGTGTAGGTGGCAAATACCAAATTGATACTGTAATGGCTGAGTAGGACCGCCGACTGGAGATTGGGGTCTGAGTAGAGTAGGTGTGAGGTATATTCAAATTAATATACCGTCTAAAATTTGCCACTGAGTAGTAGATAACTGAATTGGCACAGTTATTGAGTCACCACGTAGGCGGTTTAAAATTAGGTAGAACCGCTGAGTCGTAGGTTTGGCCAGTAGCTGACGAGCAAAGAGCAAACTGAGTTTGTAGGCAATTAAAAAATTAGTGGTTAATTGCTGAGGCAGGTCCAGATAATTTTTATTATTCTGGATGCTGTTAAAGTGTAGGATTGACGACTGGAGATCGGGGTCTGAGTAAACAGCTGTATTTTTAGGGCAAGTTAGGGACAGCTCCATTGTTACAATTAGAGAATTGTGTGACGTCGCATGGTCCATTAAGGAGCGAAATGGACGGCCAATATGATAAAAACCTGGTGAATTTTACCTTGGCCGAATTGCCTGAAGGCAAGGAAATGGTTAAAATTCTACTTGAAAAAGCATTGAATACTTATAGAGGAATGTTGTGTGGGACGGAGAGAAAAAAGGAAAAAGAAGTGGAGATAAAGAGGAAGGCAATTGCTAACATACAGGAGAGGAAATTGTTGCCGAATGACAATTCACGCTCCGATCTTTGGCTGGCATCTGGCCAGTTGGAACGAGCGGTGTTGCGCAGGCTGAAGGAAATCGAAGAAATTAGTCAGAACAAGTGGATTTCGAACAGTGGACGGAAGGCCTGAAGGCAAGAAAACGGGTAAAATGCCGTAAGGAGGTAAGTAGAAAAAAAAAGGCGAATGCTTTGCGCAGAAAGAGAAAAAGGCGAATGCATTGCGCAGAGAGGTAAGTAAAGCGAAAACAAGGTTTTAAGAATAAGTTGTAAGAATAAGACAAAAGTTTGGAAATGAAGAAAAGCTGAGTGAAATTCAATTTGAGCTATATTGCATTTCATGGGCGGCTTGACCACTGCCGTCGACATTGGAAACAAGAAAAATGTATAATCAAAGTAACACAGAGAAAGTTATGATAAACGAGGCAGCGATGATGCCTCCTCCGCCGCATGGGGTGAGGAGCGCTCAACTTATGATCCCACTACAAGCGCCGAGTGGCCAATTTAACATAGACGAGAAAAAGGGGGTAACACATTCTAGCCATTTTGCTGGTCCCCACCCAAATCCATTGTGTGCCAAGCTTCCCCCTGATTTGCCCAGGGTGGTTCATAAACAATTGGTAAAATTAGAAAAATGTATGCAAATTAAACAGGATAATGATAGCATGAGTGCTTGGGATGCGACCACTTTTATAAGTAATGAGACTGAATTGGCTAGGCAAATGTTGCTGGATTTGCCTAAAATTGACTATGACATACAATTGTGGGCAATAGACTGGCTTAAGAGTAAGTATTTACCCAAAGAAATTATGGACCTTCTAGAGGGAATAGCTTCTTGTAATTTGACTAGGTTGAATGATAGAAAATCAGACGCACTGAGTTCCCTTTATCCGACTCCATTGGGTTCCCTACAACAATTGGCGTTTGAATTGTTATCTGAGGTACACCCAATGACTTATTTGGTTAATTGTATGGATGCTTGGGTGACTGCCACCGGGCAGGACCCCAATAGTCATCCATTGAATCAAGCTTTGTTCAGGCAAGCAGTGCTGGGGGGTTGTCCGTCTGATGTGCAGAAAATGATGACTAACTCTCCCACTCTCCCCACTTCAGATGACGCGAACTGGCGAACTCATTTCCTATATTATGTGCAGCATTCTCGAATGAGAGCCAAGGAAGAGAGTGAGAAAACATCCAAGCTACAGAACAACTTTTTGAACTCACAAATACAAGAGGCTAAGAGAGTCTCCAGTAATGCATGCAAAAAAGAGAAACTTGGGAGATCTAATCAAATGTCTATCAGTGTCTCTCAACAGGCTCCACCACGGCTGATCACACCCCCACCGCAGCTCCAAGCCCCACCTCAACATTACGGCCTGCCCCCAAGGCAGGGCCGAGATGCATGGCTGAGGGGAGGTCTGAGACGGGAAGGTGGGCATGGACGAGGAAGTCACGGGAACCAAGCTGGCTGTTTCATTTGTGGTGATGTGAATCATTGGACATGGAAATGCCCACACCGCCGGCACCCATCTGTTCATCAATCAGGCTATGATCAACAAGCTCTGACTCCTCCTCCACGAAACTTGCAACAATGACAAGCTACGGCACCCTCACATGGACAATACCCATCTGCTCCGCGGGTACCCGAATCCTGAACAAAAGGGATCGCCGCTGGCCTCATCGAAAGACTGTCATGAACTTGAACATGCTGGACCACACTTGCTCCCAATGACTGCTGACACAAGGCTGGCTATTGCTAAAGTCAGCTGATACCCCGCCACTGAACTCTGTCTTCCAACAGTATCGGCTTTGGTTTCCTTAGATTTCCTCCATATGACCTTACCATCCGCTGATCGGTCCTTCCCACTGCACAATGCTTTTGACAGACTAGAGAACAAAATCTAATCGCATGGCCTGGTTGGTTGAAACACAAGGCAATTTATTCAATGTTCCCTATTCCTAAATTGTCATAGGTTCAGAGGAGGGTGTGGCAGCCGGAGTGGACCTGTCAGAGGATCTCATCATTGACTGGTATCGTATGCCTGACATAGTTGCACCGCACATATGGTTTTTGCCGTCTACTCAAATATACAAAAATTGTCATTCGTACACATTTTTTCTGTAATTGATTTAGCAAATGTTTTTTTTTCCATTTACCACTTTCAGAATCATATTGGGAAATTTCTCATTCTCCACCTTTGAGCGATATTTCGCTACACTCGTTTACCGCACGTATTCAATTTTGTCTTCGGGAATTTTTTTTAAGTGCGAAAACAGCTACTTCTACTTTTTCCAACCTCCAGATGGCGTTGTACTATGGCAATGTTCTTCCCGGTGCAACATCAGGGATTTCTTGTTTGGACTACCACTAGGTGGCTCCTTTTGGATTGGCTACAACTTTATTGTCAAATGTCCTCTATGTGCAACATACAGCACAGATGAAATTTCTTCCCTCTCATTGACGTTTGGCTTTTTGCGGTTTCAAACTATTGCATGGGAAAATTACAATGCGCACTGTAATTAAATTTTGGGGAAGATTGGACACATCAGAAGGTACAGCGATGCCGGCTTCTCTTGTGCAGCCTGATCTAGCTGGTTCATTTGGATGTTTCCGAAAAAGAAGACTCTTTCCGTAGTTCTTTTTCAGAAAAGAGAGGGGAACGTGAATGAAAGGAACGTGAACAACAGGGAAGTATAAGACTAATTTTGACACACGTCAGCATGCAATTGGACCCAATCGAACAAAAACATTCAGCATGTGTCAGATATGCGGCAGCATTAGGCAAATGTTTGCAAAAAGTGGATCACATTGTGTTGAACAATCCCCTTACGGTCCTTACTTCTCACGCAGTGGCGGCATTTGTCTGTTCTAAAGATTTTACGATGTCAGCAAAACGAAGCGACAAATTGGACAGAATTTTACACAGACCAAATCTGACATACAAATCAGAAGGAATCAATGCGGCAGATGGAATGGTTGAAGGCACACCCCATTGTTGTGCTGACCTTTCCCTGGACGAAGAAAAGCTCAGAGATGGCTTGTATGCCACACCAATATCAGAACCAGATTATAGCGTGTTCACAGATGGCTGCTGCTTTAGACATCCAAAAGAAGGGCTGATTTCAGCTTATTCAGTAATAATCGATGATGGCAAGCAAACGAGACAATTTCAGATTCAAGAAACTGAAAGAATAGAAGGGAAACAGTCGGCCCAGAGAGCCGAGCTGATAGCAGTTATAAGGGCACTAGAGAGGGCGCAAGGATTAAGGGTTAACATCTACACTGATTCAGCATATGTGGTCGGGGCAATTTTTACAGAAATGCCCCTCTGGCGAAGGAATGGGTATAGAACAGCAGCCGGAACATCAATTAAACATAGTGTGGAAATCCAAAGACTCGGAGAGTCTCTGCTAAAACCAAAAGAAGTAGCCATTGTTAAATGCAGGGCACATACTGGAGGGACTTCCTATGTAGAAGTGGGAAATGACAGGGCAGATAAGGTAGCGAAAGAGACAGCGGGCTACAAGGTGAGCCAGCCAGTGATGGTAATAGAACCAGCAATGGGGAAGATGTATGATTTGGACATTAACCACCTTCTTGCAGATCAACAGAGGGCATCTCCTGAGGAGAAGAACTACTGGC
Organism: Hippocampus abdominalis; assembly: GCA_018466805.1. NCBI lineage: Eukaryota > Metazoa > Chordata > Actinopteri > Syngnathiformes > Syngnathidae > Hippocampus > Hippocampus abdominalis. The sequence goes on from CM031699.1 coordinate 23,994,397, forward strand.
TATCCACAAACAGGGTGGCCAGGGATGAGACTGGTTTGTATCGGCATAAAATTGACGGACGTCCAGTTCCGTCAGCAGATAAATTGAAGACTTTAATTCATGAGGCACACGGTCCAGCTCATTTGGCAAAAAGGAATGTGGCAGATAGGTTAAGATCCTGGTATCATCCCCGCCTTCATGATATGGTTAATGAGGAAATTTCGGGGTGCGATGTCTGTAATCGACATAATGTTAGGAAAAGTCTCAGGACGGTACCTGGGGTGTATCCGCTACCCCGGGGTCCAGGTGAGGAAGTCGTTATTGACTTCACTGACATGATAGATCGAATTAGAGGCAAACGATACCTTTTAGTGATGGTGGATGCTTACACTCGATGGCCTGAGGCTTACGCATGCGGTAAAGAGGATGCGATGGCTGTGATTAAAATTTTGGTAAACCACTACATTCCAACACATGGGTTTCCACGTGTGGTTCGATCGGATAATGGCACTCACTTCAAGAATAAACATCTCCAACAAGTCGAGCAGCTGTTGGGGCTTAAGCATAGATTTGGCACGGTTTATCATCCACAATCTCAAGGTATGGTCGAACGAATGAACCGGACGCTCAAACTAAAACTTTCCAAGGTAATGGCATCGGCAAAACTGAATTGGGTCGATGCGCTGCCGATCGCGTTGCTTGCTGTGAGGTCCACCATTAATTCTGCCACAGGTTTCACACCTTTTGAGCTGGAGCATGGCCAGGAGTTCCCTGGTCCGTGGCGATCCATGGACCAGGGCACTCTTCAACAGATGATTCCCCATAAAGCATACATGGACTCATTGAGTGTTCTCGTCTCTCATTTCCAGAAGCAGTCTAAACTCCAGTGTGAGCAACCGAACGAGCCAGGCGTAAAACCGCAGACGTATCCTGAGCAGGTGTATCTGCGGGTCCATAAGCGGAAGTGGCACCAGCCGAGATGGACGGGACCCTACAAAGTGACGGAGAGGACCAGTCATGCTGTTCGCCTGGAAGGAAAGGGACCGACTTGGTACCACGTGTCGCAGTGTACATCAGCCCCCGGAGAGTGTCCGACTTCAAAGTAACGTTCAGAAGGGCAACTGGACGTGAAACCACTACAAGGCCGCCTTGTGGCCCAGAAACCATGACATACGTTCTTCTCATCGGACTGATCGTCGTGGCCTCCATACCACCACTAGTGTGGGGGTTTCGACAAGGAAAGGAAACATTTCAGCTGGCAACGAGACTGAAGAGGTGGGCGTACCACCCCAAGTACGAGTGGCACAACCTGCAAGCGACCATTCCGGAAGAAACTAATTTGTGGTATAAATATGTTCGATTCATGTCAAAAAGTTACAACAAGTCAGGTTGTTATGTGTGTTCTCTCATGCCCAAATCCGCGACCCAAATATCCCTGACTGGGAAATCTATGAATCAAAAACAGGCTAAATGTTTTGCTTCTTATGCAGGTGTAGGTTATCAACATCCCTCAATAGTATTTAATGAAAGTGTTGGGCCCTGGGCACGGGTTGGGTTAAAAGATCAAGCATGTGACAAATCCCTTTTGGTAGACTACAACTATAAGATAAAGGGAACCCCTCTCCCCCAAAAGGTCTTTATGGATGTTAAGCCCGGGAAAAGATATGAAATGTGCTATGGTAGGGAAAACGGCTCGATTGCTCTTGGAAAACTTGATGTTATGACTCAGTGCAGGGACAACAGATTCGTAATAAACGGAGGAGGCGCCCCCGTGAAGAATGGCACATATAACATACGAGGGGGATGGTGGTTATGTGGTGATGATGCTTACATGGTATTGCCTCCAGATTGGACAGGCGTTTGTACTCCTATCTTTGTTACAGACCACACCTTTTTTATAACGCACTCCAGCCAGACGTCCAGACTGAGGAGAGACGTCCCAACATTTTTGCCCCACGATTCGGTATGGGGATCAGACGTACCAGACGAGTTTAAACATTGGTCTGCGGGAGAGAAATTTGGCCTGGCTTTGTTTCCGTGGGCCGGTGTGGCTAAAAATATGCTCAGATTAGAAACAATAGACTATCGGTTTAAATCCTTTGTAAATTTCTCCATCAAAGTGGAAAAGGGCCAAAATAGAGAGTTAGAAGCAATCCGCCTCATGGTATTACAAAATCGGATGGCGTTGGATTTGCAGACTGCAGCTACCGGTGGTGTCTGTGCTCTATTTAATAAGACCTGTTGTACTTTTATCCCGGATGAGGTACACACGTCTGTTGCAGAGGGTATGTCCAATTTATATGCCCTCCGGGAGGCTATGACCCGGGATGGAGCCCCTACTCTAGGATTTTGGGATTGGCTGTTGTCGGGGGGTTGGAGTCAGGCTTTATTGAAACTTTTATTTCCGGTTGTAGTTTGTTTGATGGTAGTTTGCATTTTAAGCTCTTGTATTATACCCTGTGTCCGCCGAATGTTGTCGTCCATGATTTTCAATCAAGCACCAGCAGTTCGCCAAATGCCACTGTTATCTCCTGGTCATGGGGGGAAGGATAGGTCGGTTGTTCCACTTCTTACCAGGGAGGATATGCAGACAATTTTGTGAACACAATATTAATTGTGTTCAAGAGAGGGATTGATAAGGAATTTATTCCTTACTGTGATTTTATTTAGCCCCACTGTACTTGGCTCTGAAAGAAACAAAGAATGTAGAATGTTGTTGGAGGTTTTCCTGCTCACTGTGTTTACAATCACCTTTAGTGTCCCTCACCCCCACCACTTTTAGGGCCCCCCTCCATAGGACTTGTTTAACACCAAAAGAACAACTGTTGTCTCAAGTATCTGTGTTGCAACTATTAAGAGACTATGCCTTGTGTTGAGGAATTTTGCCTTACCATGAGAACTATTGATACTAGTCTCTGTAATGAACATCTGCTGAAGCACTTGGAACAAACACGTGGTGTTTTGGTTGACTCCCCTCTTGATCCTTGGGCAACTTAACAGCCCCAAAGGTCTTCCTCCCAGTACTCCCATCCTTTCACGTCCTTGAAGGCTGTCAAGTTGCCTGGGAAAGGAGCTCCAATCTCATAATTTGTGCACAGCAGATGTGGTCGGTACTTCGTCACCATGTCAAGATTGAACTGCATTGACCTTTCTTTGTCTCTGATTTTTACGTAAGGGGAAGGACTGCCTGCCCCTCATTTACATACTATGCCTATATAGACGTGTGACTGTATTTCTTCTGGGCTTCCTGACGAAATCTGAGAATCTCAGGAGCCCGAATCGATTCGTGTTGCGTTGTGATAAACTGAGAAAAAGACGACGTGGTGTTGGGTCTTCTTCCACCTTATAGAGAAATAAAAGGACTTGTGTCCAAGGAGGGCCGTAAAGAAACAGAATTCTCCCCTCCTCTACATCCCACATACCAAAAACATGCGTGGCAGGTTTATGGAACACGCTAAAATTATCCCGAGATGTAAGTGTGAATGTGAGCGTGGATGGTTGTTTGTCTATGGGTGGTCTGCGATTAGCTGACAACCAGTTCAGGGGGTCCTCCGCCTGCTGCCTGAAGACAGCTGGGACAGGCTCCAGCATGCCCGCGTGAGGATAAGCGGCATAGAAAATGTGAAATTTTTCATGGATGCCCCTGCTTATTTCAGCAAGACAATGCCAAACCACATTCTACAAGTGTTACAACAGTGTGGCTTTGTAGTAAAATAGTACGTACAGTAATCCCTCATTTATCGCGGTTAATGGGGACCAAAACCACCCGTGATAAACGAAAATCCGTGAAGTAGCGACCAATAAACATACTGTATTAAAAAAAAAATCCCCACGTGGACCTTAGAGCTTGAGCAGAGCTCACAGTATTAGTGCGTCTCTCTCTCTCTCTCTCTCTCTCTCTCTCTCTCTCTCTCTCTCTCTCTCTCTCTCTCTCTCTCTCTCTCTCTCGCGTCCTTAATTGTCTTAATTGACGAATCATAGACACGTCTGCTGGGGGGGGTTTGCTGGCCTGTGTGTGCGTACACACACGCACACGCACACGCACGCACACGCACACGCACACGCACACACACACACACAAGCCTCTCTCTCTCTCCCTCTCTCCTCTCTCTCTCTCTCTCTCTCTCTCTCTCTCTCTATCTCTCTATCTCTCTTTCTCTCAACAACACACATACGCGCACCTGAGCGCACACACACGTGCCCCAGGTGGACCTCCGCACTTGAGCAGAGTGCACTAACATACGCTTACACACACACACACACACACACACACACACACACACACACACACATGCGCGCACACACTAGCACGCGTAGTAAACAACACTTAGACACTGATTTTTGCGGACTTAAAAAAAAAAAAAAAATTATGTTTGAAAAATCTGCGATGTACCAAAGCCGCGATAAACAAACCGCGAAATAGCGAGGAATCACTGTAGTATATTAATATGGATACTAGATTGACCTGCCTGCTATCCAGACCTGTTTCCCATTGAAAATGTGTGGCACATTATGAAGCGTAAAATACAACAACGGAGATCCTGGACTGTTGAACAGCTGAAGTTCTACATCAAACAAGAATGGGAAAGTATTTCTCCTACAAAGCTTCAACAATTAGTATCCTCAGTTCCCAAACGTTTATTCAATGTTGTTCAAAGAAAAGGTGATGTAACACAGTGGTAAACATGACCCTGCCCCAGCTTTTTTTGGCACGTGTTGCCGCCATAAAATTCTAACTTAATGATTATTTGCTAAAAACAAATAAAGTTAATCAGTTTGAACTTTAATTATCGTGCCTTTGTCGTACATTCGATTTTATATCAGATGAACATGATTTGCAAATCATTGTTTTCTGCTTTTCATTATGTTTAACACAACATCCCATCTTTGTTGGAATTGGGTTTGTACTTCTCCATTGCTCTGGATTGTCAAAGAGAACTAAAAGCCTCGAGTTGCGGAAACTATCCTGTATACTTTCCAAAGTACCGGCGTTTGCAATGAAAAGTCGACGCAGCCTACCGCTATGGTTGAACGCATGCAATTGTGGATTTAAATGAAGATGCTACATTCGGGGTTGGGAACTCAGGTTCCTTGAGAGCCATATCCTGCATGTTTTAGATTCCTCCCTACTCCAACACATCTGATTCAATTGATCCTAATCATTTCAGGCTTCTACAGAGCTTGCTGATGAGCTGATCGTTTGAATCAGGTGCATTGGAGTAGGGAAGGGATCTAAAACAGGAAGGATAACGCTCTCGGGTAACCTGAGTTCCCTACGCCTGCACTACATAGACAAGATATTTAATATTCAGACTGATTAACGTTATTGTTTTCAGCAAATTATCTTTTTTTTTCTTTGACTTTTATGGCTGCAACATAGTCCAGGTCACAACACTCTGCCAAAGGAAAACTCACTTTATCATAAGGCGTAGGATACAAATACATGTGAACCAATCACACAAACACACTCACATAAACCTCAGCTGGTTCAAGGAGAAGAAGGAGGGGGAAGGGTTCAACGCCTGTGAGCAGTTGAGCAAGAGGTGGGGGTAAGTGGGGTCCAGCAGTTGATATGGACAGTTACCCAGGCAACCTTTGTTAAGTGATGTTAGAGTGGGTGTAGGAAGAATTCTGTGGGGTGACCTGCCTCGCTTTGAAATGGATATTTTAGAGGTGCTTGTCTTATTCTCATTCCAGACTTTTACCTTTGTGGTTGTTTGAAAAATAATTATCATGTTATGGTCATGTTGTATACTTAAGTGCAGAAATGAGTTGAGCCCAAAGCACCGTTTAACTGTGCGTGTGTGTGGAGTTTTCTTTCTTTTGGTGTTTTGCTTGCACAGAATTGGGCGTAATGGGCGTGTCCGCCTTTGTGCGCCACTATGGGATGGAAATCTCTTTTTCCTGGCCAATCCTCACGGCATCCCCTCATTTGCATCAAATTCAGGGCGTTCATTGGCCATTCATTGAAGGTGCAACTTATATTTCGAAGCACCTCAGTGCGGAAAATACGGTACGTAAAAACATGGAATTAAAAACCAATACCTTACATGTATTTATTTTAGTTTTCTTTAACACAATTCTGTTTTCTAATTTTATTCATGTGATTTCAATTCCTTCTGCAATTAAAATAAAAATTTTAATTATTAATATTCAGACTTAAAATAAAAATTTTAATTGCAGTCTCTGTTCTCGACCAAATCGGTTTTCAAAAAAAAAATTGGTAGCAGTAGTATTTTAAGTTCCAGTACAGTACTGTACTGCCAATTTTTAACTCAACACAGGCCTTGAGCCACCCTCTTCTGGTTTAATGTGAAAACACGTGAAATGATACAATACGTGTTTCGAATTTCACACATAAGTCGCTGTGTGGAGTTTGCATGTTCTCATGCCTACATTAGTTTTCTCCAGGTACTCCGGTGTCCTGCTGCATTCCAAAGACATGTTAATCGATCACTCTAAATTGGCTCAGCTTCGGACACGTTTAAAAGGGTTGCTTTGGTTGCTACGTGTTTATGGAGCAAGGTGGAGCGAAGCGTGCAGGGTTTTTCGGCTCCGCAGAGCCTGGTGTGTTCTCTGAGCGTGTCACAGTCTCGTATGTGAAGCAGCGATTGCTGCCTGGCAAAAAATATTCATTTTGCCGTAGGACACCATACGCCACCCAGAAGCCGAACAGAGCTCATAATTTTCGAACTTAAGAGAAAGAACCATGACATGCCGGACACATTTTCCACAAATTAAAAGTCTTCAAAGCGTTGGCGTAATATCATTTTGGACTAGTTAAATGACAGTTCAAGAGATTCATGGTGCTCTGCCGATGGCGTGCCTGGGGAGCGCGGACAGCGCCATGACCACAACCTCACCCGCACCTCAGCGGTTGAAAGTGATGCATTCGCAGAGGCAGGCTTTGGAGAGCTCCGGCCACTCCATGATGATTCAGTGGAGCAACGAGCTGCAACATTGGATATGATTCGCCCCAGGAAAAGATTCAATTTATTTAAACCACAGTCCCGATTCAGCATTGTGGGAACCCTCCAGACTGTGTACCTCGCGGAATTTGCATTTCATTAACCATTGATGAAGAATAGACAAACATAATCTTATCATGTTTAAAAGTGTCATTTTATTAAATGCTCGGTTGACCTAGAACGCATTTTTTACAGCTTGTATACAATACAATAGCGCACAGAGAAGCAGGGCCAATTTGAGGTGAATGGAGCCAAGGCGCTTGTTAACTGATAATACAGGAAGAAAGATTCAGGATGTGCTCCAAACAATAAACAAGCAACAAAATTAAACTTCAACCAACAACAATCAAACATGCTGCATCATAACAAAAATAGTGAGTAGTAACTGCAACAGCAGCAGCGAACAAAACAAACATAAGATACCCCTTGCTTTATTTTAACAAACATAAGCCACGCCTTGCTTTATTTTAAATTTGCTTTTAACAAAACTAAATACTGTACTTCAAATTGGACGGGCTGATCCGACTCCTTCTCTCAGTAATTATTTGTACCTACCAAGCCCCTCGCCCCTCCCCTTTTTCTTCCCGTCTCCCTCTCTGAGCACGGCAGCTGAGCCACTGCCAAACCTTGCTTCAGACACGTGAAAAAGAGAGCCACACAGAAAGGGAAAAAGAGAGAGCGTGTGCGCCCGCGCACGAGAGAGACAGAGAGAGAGAGAGAAAAAGAGGGAAAATGACAGAGCCGGCTCTCGAGGGAGGGTGCCGGCTCTCATCGTTCACTTCAAAGAGCCGGCTCTTTGTACCGGCTCGTTCGCGACCGACACATCACTACAGCCTGGGGGACGAAGGTGGATCTCCTCCTCGCTGTCCTGCAAGCTGGGAACCGCAGCCTGCAGCCGGAAGGCAGCCATTCGAACGCGGGGAAGAGAGCATATGAGGGGTCCTTCGTGATCTGAGCAGCCAGACCACGGATCTGCTGCTCACACACTGCAGTCAGGGGTGTGTTATTCTGTGTTATTCTGATATGTTACTTGTAATTTGCATACGTGATCACTAAAAAGCCGGCAGAGGCTGCAGAGGGAGGGTGTCAGTTGGAGAAGCAAACACAGAGTGGCTTCAGAGAAAACTGCGCCTCCTGCCGACAGAAAGACAATCTCTTCCCGAGTTGATTCACTTTGTTCAAATTGTATTCATTTTTATGCTCCCTTTAGCAGTTTCCTTTTGTTTTAGGAGCCATTCTGACTTTGCTTTAGTTCCTTGTTTGGCAAGAGTTCAATACTGTATGTCAAAATGGGACCTGCTTCAGCATTCATTCATAACAATGCTGGTGCTTCTGACATCTGTGATTGGGTGAATGTATTGTAAGTGGGTGGAACATGAGTGGAAGGGTATTTTCATGTGATTACACCAACATTACCATTTATTGTCTGTAATTGAAGAGATGCTACATTTCAATAAGAGTGTATTATGTTCAGTGTTTTGTGTTATATGTTCTTTTGTATTGTTGTTATTTGAGTTGAATGTTCTGTAAAGCGCTTTGTTACCGCTGAAGCTGTTGTGAAAGCACCATGTAAATAAAGATCTATTGCATTATATTGTATATATAACATACACACCATAAATAGCGTTTTATCAGGGGACGAAAATGAAATTATTTTCGGACTTCTCTTAGGCTACACGTCATTCAAAAACACAATGCTACACCTTAGACCAGGGGTGCCCATTGCGTCGATCGCGATCGACCGGTAGGTCGCATACTGGTACTCATTTTCACAAAGAGTATTAAAAAAAAAGAATAAAATAAAGCAGGTAAATCTTTAACCTCCGGCGGCGCGTGACTTGTGTCACTGAAAGTTGTTAGCACTCAGCAGTCTGCAATTGCGGCTTGTGATCGGAGCTGCTGTGCTGTATCTTTTATCGTTATGATTATTCTCATTCAGTTTGTTTCGTGTCCAATTCACCGAGAGCACGGGCAAAGAATAGGAATCTAGAGGGCCGAGGGAAGCACTTTAAAACAGTACGTGTGAGCTACGATAGTTAACAGGCTGCAAAAGTGCGTCGTATGTCTCCGTGTCAGGCTGTTGCTCATCATGGCGTGCGTGCGCTGTAACGGGTCGATCGCAGGAGGTTGGTTGATCGAAAAGTCAATCTTTGGTCCAAAAAGTTTGGGCACCCCGCTTTAGACCTAATACTCCCACCACACGCTCTGACGATGAGAGTGCCACTGCCACCTACTGTCTTGGATCTGGAAAGACACTATATTCTCGTACGGCATAATTTTCTTTTTACAGCATGTTTTCTTGGGTCACTCATTTCATGCATTTTCTCATGCATTTCATGCATTTTCTCATGCATTTTCTCGCCTCATTGTTGCATTCATCTTAGTCAGCATTTTTGTCGTTCAATTTCATCTCGTTTTTGTATCCTTCGTGTTTTGGGCTATTTCATGGTCTTTCCGTGATAAGCTATGTCCGTTCATATTATAGTCTGGTTATTATCACCAGTGTCCTTTGTTGTACTCTGTCGGTCTTGCGTTTTTGTATTAATAAACCCTTTTTGTTCAATTCCATCTGAGTCAACGTTTTGAGAGTCGCTTCTGTTCCAGACCCATCCGGAATTGTACCTACTCCGGTCAAGGATGACGCCTCGAACTGATGTCCACAATCGTTTTATTCATGGAACACAGTGAAAACTAAGACATTTCAACATCAACAATCAATAGTCTGTTTGACAAGACATTAAATAAATAAGCAAAAAATACCATTCCACACTTGATAAACCGAAAGTAGATGATTTAGAACACTGCACAGTCAACCAGACGGTGTCGGTTCGTCTATCCCGCAATCTCTCCCTCAATCTCTTTCCCTAATTTCCTTGCCATCCGGCACACGTGACCCTGAACTGGAAGTGATCCTCGAGAAAACATTCTAATAATATCTTGAAAAGGTTGAAATAAAATAAAAAAATGAAGGTTCACATGGAAACAGACACATCTTCACAAACAACAACCTCAAATAATTAATATTTTAGTTGTCATGGCAACCAATCGAATCAATCCTGGCGCCATGCAGCAACAGGGACCATAACATTTCCTCATTCACTCTTAAATCAGCCATGAATAGGCTCAACATATTTTCAGAGGTTGACGTAGGCCTAAGCACAGTTGTCCATATGTACGTTTTGGGGCCGATTCATCACCGTTATTTTATTTATTCATATTATTGGTTGGCATGCTCATGATGCGTTGCCATGAATAAATCGTCCGGGTTCCATGCGACGAGTGGAAATTAACCAGATATCAGCGTGAGGACAGTTGAGGGAGAATTGATTGAAGGCTGAGAGGACTTTAGTGCGAGGGGATGGGAAAAGCCGGCGCGAGTGAGCTGACAACGTAGGTGCAAGTGAGCTAGCAAGCGATGACAAGCCAACCAAGCTGTTTGGCAAATCAAACAGCTACGAGTAGCGGAAATGCTGCAGAGGAAAGCGGAAACGAAAGTGGATGAAGTGTTTGTCTAGCTACCTAAGGTAACTGAAATGTTACAGCAACCGATGGACATTTGCATGGCACTTCTCCGACAACAACAGGACAATTTTCAAAGCCTTGTTTCAACAACGATCGATACAATAAACTGAATATATTAGCAAAGGAATTACAGGAAATTTAAAGTAGGTTTGCAATGTACTCAGTAGGAGGTAGATGATTTAAAAACGGACAGTAAAAAACAGGCACAGTATAATGCAGGAAGTCCATACAAGCTGATGTTGTCAAAGTCTGTGACAGTCTGCTCGCTGTCACAGACAAAATTGATTCCCGCTGTTCGAGGGCCAAAGAAGAAGGAACAATTTAGCGTTCGATAGGATCCCTGAGACACCAAGACAAACTTGGATTATTACGGTGGAAACGATAAAGAAGGTTTGACTAATAAACTAAAACTCCAATGAGAAGTGAAAATAAGAAGAGGGCACCACACTGGGAAATGTAGAGGGGATAGACCAAGACCAATAGTTGTAAAGCTACTAAGATTAAGATAAGATAAGATAAGATAACCTTTATTTGTCCCACACTGGGGAAATTTGCAGTCTACAGCAGCAAAATTGGGGGGCGGGGGAGAGAAAAAAATAAAGTGTTTCATTGCACAAAATAAATGTTTCAGAAAAGAACTGTACACAGTTCAATATAAGTGCAATATAAAATAAAGCATTAGCAATATATCTGTAGAGCAAATATAATAAATTAGCAATAGCATAGAAAACACAGCGTAAGGTGGCTGTGCTATTTACAATGGTTACAGGTTTTCACGTATGTTTATTCAGCAGGCTGACAGCAGTCAGTAGGAATGAGCGGCGGTATCTCTTCTTCTTGCACGGGTGTAACAGTCTCTCAAAGACTGAACAAATATTCTACAGCAAGCCAAACTTCTCAAAGGGAGAAAAATCGTCATCATTGGAGATTACACGGATGCTGTCCGAAGAAAGAGAAAGGAACACATTGGTGACCCCTACTCTAAATTGTCCCTAGGTGTGAGCGTGAGTGCGGATGGTTGTTCGTCCCTGTGTGCCCTGCGATTGACTGGCAACCGGTTCAAGGTGTCCCCCACCTACTGCCCGAAGGCGGATGGGATAGGCTCCAGCACCCCCCGCGACCCTTGTACTGTAACTTATACTGTGTGTCAGTTTTTACAGATTGATACAAAGCCCACATTATTCAGAGATTTGCAGCGATTATCGAGGGACTTTTTTCTTTTCTTCAAAGAATCTTCCACAAGAAGCGCCTGCAACAGCGCACGTTGGCTCTCTCTCGGTCTCTCTCTCTCTCTTTCTTTTTCTCTCTCTCTCTGTCTCTCTTTTCTCTCTCTCTCTCTCTCTCTCTCTCTCTCTCTCTCACTCACTTCATCTGTGACTCTGAGGTCCAATAGGTGGGGGAGGAGTGGGTTTGGCTCACAGGGCCTCTTCTGGGAATTTGAGATGATCACTTGCCATTGCACCTTGGCACTGCTTATGTGAAGGAAATGGGGTTTGTGTCAAATCTGTTGGCCCTGTGATTGGGCCCCTCTGACTTGGGGCTCCCCAGCAATTGCCTGCTTTGCCTAATGGGAAGCTCTCTGCACACACACACTTGTGTTTTGGTATCAGGCTTCATTATTGCATATAATGTTTCTGTTGCAACTTGGGAACGTGGATATTCAGCCAAGTACAGCTAAATGCTATTATTATTATAACCTCGACATAGGTTCACTCCAAAAATACACTACTTTTTAGAATCATGTATTACAGTTGTCACTGGTGGTATACACTCGCCTGACTTGTGTGCAGGCAGCATGGGATCGGCTCTCGCTCAGTGATGTGGGTGGAAATGCTTTGTTCATCTCTATTTGTGCCATGCATCTGACTGACGACCAGTTCGGGGTGTCGTGCGCGCGATAGGCTCCAGCACCCTGCCGCGATCTGTTCAAGGTAAGCGGTGTTTAAAATGGATGGATGTATTTATGACAGTTCCACCTAGTTCTGACTTACTCAATACGGAAGGTGGGTGGGTCTGCGATGTCTCCGGACATCAGTCATTTGCGCGTGATATCTGTAATGATACAAATCTAACGCTAGAGTGCGACAGAGTCCATTAAAACATCAGCACATACTTTCCTTACATGCAGTAATGTTAAAAACTATGCGCTCACCTAAAATATTGGTGATAATGGTGAGCGCTCCCAATCTTTTCAACAGACAGACAGCTAGGGGGCGGCCAGACGGACAGAGAGACAGATAGCAGCCACGATTGCTCTAAGACAAGGGAAGTTCATCATCTTCCCCTAAATGCCCCCCCCCCTCCAAAAAAGAGGTGAAATATGTACTGAAATATGTACATTAACTAATTATGCGCTACAATACCCCCATCTTCAGTTCAGAATCAGCTACTTCTCACAGGTAAGTGACATGACCTCCTTGTCATTCGACATGGAAGCGTACAATGTGTTGTTCCTCTGCGCGAAACAGGATACATCATTGGCTAAATGCTGGGCTTCATCACGTGCATCGGACGCTCAGCGTCACTGGGGTGACGAGACAGTGGGCTGGCCCAGAGGCTTGTCTTCTGTATAATAGGATGATCTGTCTTGTGTTGAGGTGGAATCCCTCTTTGATTGACAGTGAAATAAGATATCTTGAAGTGAAACCCTCCACCAAAGCATTTTTGATTCTGTTGTCCAAAACTGATGCGGAGAATGTACAGATCCATCCATCTATCCTGAAGGGGTCGAGGGTGGTGGTGGCGCTGGAGCCTGTACCAGCTGTCAGGTGTATCACCACTTCAGCAAGCGACTTTGCCCTTGTTAAAACCGAATAGCCGTGTGTTTCGCGACTCTCTTCTCTCACTATGCGGTTTCTGTAGGGAACACATACTGTAATGCCCTTCAGTAGCGGCAAGAAGGATGCACGCAGTCGCGGATGCAATCTGTCCTTTTAATACACAAAACACACACATCCATAGGAGTTGCTGTTAGCCACAACTCACGCTCATACGCTCTACACTCAGACTAACTACCGAAGCCAATACTCCCCCAACCTGGCTCCTCCCCCCTCTATGACATCACACAAATACAAGACATAGATATTACACTGCCCTCCCCTTTATGAAACCCTCGCCCCGAGGGGTCAACAAAAAAAGTCCTCCAGCCGTCGTGGTCTTCGTCTCCGCCTCTGTGGTCGGCCCGGCTCAGAGTCGATACCGCCTGCAGCTGGCTGACTCGGGACAACATTGGTGGGATCTGGGGAACATGGATCCACCAATTGTTCTGAACTGGCAGATGAAGCGGACCCCGCCTCAAATACAGGAACACCATTTCCCCGGTAGGGGGCCAACCTGTCCCGATGTAGGGCAACTTTTCTGCCCCTGGGGGGGACTGCCACCCGATAAACTACCTCCCCCACCCGCTCAAGTACCCTACATGGCCCATCCCAATGGCTGTCTAGCTTGGGGCAGCGGCCTTTCTTTCTTTTAGGTGTATACACCCAAACCAGTTCCCCAATCTGGAAATTCCGCCCCTTGCTCCGCACGTCATAGTTCCGCTTTTGACGTGCACCGGCCTTCTCCAGCTGGTCCCGTGCGAACGCGTGCGCTGCCTCCAGCCGATCCTGCAGTCTCCGGGCATACTCCGGCCCCGGCTGGTCCTCTGAGCCGCCGGGAGGTCTTCCAAACGCCATCTCTGCCGGTGTCCGAATTTCCCGGCCCAGCATCAGCAGAGCAGGAGTACAACTTGTGGAACTTTGAACCGCTGAACGATAAGCCATCAGTACCAGCGGGATGTGCTGGTCCCAATCACGTTGGTGTTTGGAGGTGAGGATGGCGAGCTGCTGCTGCATGGTTCGGTTGAATCGTTCCACAAGACCATCGCTCTGTGGGTGCAAAGGGGTGGTGCGTGTTTTCTGCATGTCAAGGCGTTTACAAAGAGCAGCAAAAACTTTGGACTCAAAATTTCTGCCTTGGTCACTGTGGAGGATGTCTGCAGTCCCAAACCGGCAGAACATGCCCTCCAGTAGCGCATTGGCCACTGTCTCCGCCTCTTGGTCTGGCAGTGCGTATGCCTCGGGCCACTTTGTAAAATAGTCCATCGCACAAAGCACGTAACGGTTCCCTCTGTCCGTCACGGGAAAAGGGCCCATAATGTCCACAGCAACCCTCTCCATGGGCGCCCCAACCCTCTGTTGCTGAAGTGGTGCATGCGATTGGTCTTGAGGTCCCTTGTAGGCTGCACACTCGTCACAGCGCCGGCAGAAATCCTCTACGTCCCGTCGATGCTGACCCCAATAGAACCCTTGGCGCAGCCGTCGGAGGGTCTTGGTGCTGCCAAAGTGTCCTGAGCCGGTGCTCCCGTGGCATGCTCTTAGCACCATCTCTCTAAGAGCTCCGGGCACTACCACCTGCCATCTCTCTTCCCCGGTGGCTGGTTCCTTCCAGGCACGCTGCAACACGCCGTCTTTCATGCGTAACACAGCAAACTTGCTCCAAAGGCCTTTGGTGGTAACGGAGAGTCCCATCACACCCTCCCAGGGTGGCCTCCTGCCACTCTGGACCCACTGTCGCACAGGATTGAGATCACGGTCCTCTTCCTGCTTGGCAGCCCACTCTGCAATGTCCACAGCCTCCAAGGTGCAGCATGACGGTCCAGCAGCAGTCGCTTCACCACGCAGCTCCAACTCCCTAGCATCCCGCCGGTCGCAGTAGCTGCAGTCACTAACAGAACACGGCCGCCGGGAAAGGGCGTCCGCATTGGCGTGCTGAGCCCCAGCTCGATGTACCACAGTGAAGTGAAACGCCTGCAGCTCCTCCAGCCACCGTGCTACTTGGCCTTCTGGTTCCTTGAACGACATCAGCCACTGTAGTGCAGCGTGATCTGTCCTGATGGTGAAAGGCACGCCACACAGGTAATACTTGAAATGGCGTGTAGCCAAAACAACTGCTAGCAGTTCACGTCTGGTAACACAGTAGCGTCGTTCACTCTTGTTGAAAGTGCGGCTGAAATAGGCCACCACTTGCTCACCTTCCGGCCCCACCTGTGACAACACCGCCCCCATGCCGACATTACTCGCGTCCGTGTCCAGCACAAAAGGCAAGGCTGGATCTGGTGGGGTGAGAACAGGAGCGTTCATGAGGGCTCTTTTTAGGCTGGAGAACGCCTCCTGACAATCCGGCATCCAGAGGAAGGGTTGGTTGTCTTTAAGGAGGCGGAACAAGGGTGCCCCAATGCACGAGAATCCCTTCACGAACCGTCTGTAGTACGAGGCCAGCCCCAAGAAGCTTTTCAACTGCTTCTGGTCCCTTGGTACTGGCCAGTCTTTGATGGTGCGGACCTTCTCCTCCAACGTGCTGATGCCCTCACTGTTCACTCGGTGGCCGAGGAACTCCACCTCACGCTGCATAAAGTGGCACTTTTCTGGGTGCAGTTTCAGCCCAGCTGCTGCAATTCTCCCCAGCACCAGTCTCAGAGACTCAATTGCAGCCTGAAAAGACCCACCATGGACGAGGACATCATCCAAATACACCACGCACCTTTGCCTCGGAATGTTTGAGAGCACTGTGTCCATCAAACGCTCAAATGTTCCTGGTGCATTGCATAGTCCAAAACTCATGACCTTAAACTGCCAGTGTCCTCGGGTGGTGCAGAATGCCGTCTTGGGTCTGGACTCCGTGGTGAGGGGGACTTGCCAGTAGCCACTGCGCAGGTCGAGTGATGAGAACCACGCGGAGCCTGAGACCAGATCCAATGTGTCGTCTATACGTGGGAGCGGGTAGCAGTCCTTTCTTGTCACCTTATTGAGCGGCCTATAGTCCACACAGAACCGTGGTCTGGTGCTCTTTTTTCGGGGGACCATGACCACGCCAGACGCCCACGGACTGTCGGAGGGCTCTATGATCCCTGCCTCGAGCATGGCACGGATCTCCTGATCCGCGGCCTCCTGCCGGGCCAGAGGCAGGCGTCGGGGCCGAACCTTTACTGGTCGCGCGTCACCGGTGTCGATGTGGTGCTCAACCAAGTGAGTGAGGCCCACCTCATTCTCACTGAGGGCAAAGATGTTCTCGAAGTCCCACAGTACCTGCCACAGCTGCTCCCGCTGCTCGACATCCAAGCCGTCGCAGTTCTTCTCCCAAATGGACCGGATAGCCCCAGTCCGGTTCTCTGCTGGCCGACCCGGGGTTAACTCCACTGACGTGGCTGGGCTGGATGTCATTGGCCCCGCCAGTGGGCAGTCCATCACAGGGCGAGCGGACTCTACCCGATCTACCGTCGACTGTCGAAGAGTCAGCGCTGCTGCTGCCTTGGTCAGGCTGGGTAGGGTCATCCGCACATCTGTGTTCTCCGCCGCAGGGTCTGCATTGTTAACGGACACCACCGGAGACGCCGTGATCAGCCCTACATGCTGACCACTCGGCAGGGTGAGCATCCCAGCTCCCAAGTCCACCACACATTTTGCAGCTTTTAAAAAGTCCCGTCCGAGAATACAGGGGTCACTCACGTCAGCTACCCAAGCTGAGTGGGTTGTGGACAAACCCCCCAGGACAAACAAAAATGTCCCTTTGCCTCTCATCTCGGCCGTTTCACCGGTCACGGTCCTCAGTTTTGTAAAGGTCGATGTTAAGACGGTTCCCACTGGAACAACGTCAGGCCTCACAATTGTGGCTGAAGACCCTGTGTCCACCAGGGCTGTACAGGAAACGTCCCCAATCTGCACGCGAACATGACTGGGGTCCCCCACGTCCGTCCAGCCCACCATTATTGCTTTCTCTCCGAATGCAGGTTGCAGCTCCCGGTCAACAACTGCAAGGGTCCGTGTTGTCGGGGCTACACGGACCCTTTTCCGTTTCCCTGCTGGTCTAACATCTTTGGACAGCGCCGCAGCAGATGACCTGGCTGTCCACAACCCCAGCAGACAGCAGGGCGTGCACGTCGACCGCTTCCTTCCTCCTTCTGTGCTGGCCGGGTCTTTATTGCGCACACCAGCTCCTCCACCCACGCTGGCCTGCGCTCCTCCCCTTCCGACAACGAGGTGGCCAAAACGGGGCAGGCTGCTGTCTGTAGCGCCCCCTTGGCTGCAATCTCCCTCTCTGTAGCAAGAGCAAGTGCCTCTCCCAGGGCTGCCGGGTGGGCAAGCTGGACGTGCAGGCGCAGCTCATCCGGCCTGAGAGCTTGGATGAACTGGTCGCGTATCAGTTCATTTTGGATCTCATTCGGCATTGCTGCATATGCGCGCCGACCCAGGCTTTCGATCTCATGAGCAAGACAACGGAGCGGCTCACCGGGATGTCGATCACGTTGCTTGAACTCACAGCGCAAAGAGTCTCTCAAATTAAACTCTCCAAAGCGCCTCTGCAAAGCACCCACCAGGGCGCTGTAATCGAGTCTCTCTCCGGGGCTCAGAAGAAGCAGACAGGATGTAGCCTCCTCCGTCAGCGAAAGGGCTAACTGCACGGCTTTCACCTTGTCCGACCAATGCGCTGCGTCAGCCCCCAACTCGAACTGTGCTCTATAAGCCTCCCAACTTCCTTTTCCGGAGAATTTAAGAGCTTTCATGGAGGGCCACGCGAGCCCAAGGGCGCCGCCATGCATGTTTACATCCATTCCGATGGTGGCGGCACCTGCCGCTACGTCATGGCGCAACTCCGTTTTGGCGGGCCCGCGCTCATTTTGGCGCGAACCACCAGCTTCATGACGACCGCGCTCGGTGCAACTCGACTCAGGCATATCAATCACGCAGGGCACGGCTTCTTGCTTTACCGTCCACCGGGTTACGGCATCGCCGCACGGAACGGCTTCCTCCTTTACCTTCCGCCGAGTACCGGAGTCGCCGAGCATCCTTACGCAAAAAAATGGACGTGCAACGGGTGAATCCAAAACTTCTGACACCAATGTAATGCCCTTCAGTAGCGGCAAGAAGGATGCACGCAGTCGCGGATGCAATCTGTCCTTTTAATACACAAAACACACACATCCATAGGAGTTGCTGTTAGCCACAACTCACGCTCATACGCTCTACACTCAGACTAACTACCGAAGCCAATACTCCCCCAACCTGGCTCCTCCCCCCTCTATGACATCACACAAATACAAGACATAGATATTACAATACGTACAGCACATTTGACAATAAAGTTGTATTCAATTAAATTAAATTCAACAGTATTTTTAGGAACTACAGTATAAATTGTGTTTAATAAGGCACACAACTTTACTAATGTATTCTAGGATACATCAAAGCGTGCTTCCTACCGATACTCAACGATATTTAATAAATATTATCTTGTAAAGTCTTCCAAGGATGGTGCGAGTATTATCCAGCAAGCTCTCGTTTATTTACATCAAAAGCTACCATATGGCCGCGCGACACATGTCACGAAGAGGAGACCCCCCCCCCGCCCCCCCTCTCTCTCTCTCTCTCTCTCTCTCTATCTCTCTCTCTCTCTCTCTCTCTCTGCATTAAACTTGCCAGAGAATGCATAAAATTAAATACCCGTGCATTTGCGTGTGTGAGTTGCTTGTTGTAACCCCTGCAATCCAAATGAACCTGTGTCCTCTTTCATTCGTGATTTATTCAAGACGGACATAATCTGATTCAATAGCTATACTTTTGCGATCGTTGTAGAGATCTTGCAAAATACTGGCCGCTATTTCCATTGACATCAATGCCAGTGGCCGTCATGCGCTGAAATCGAAGGGCCGTTATGTTCCGAAACGTAAGACAGAGTGCGTCCGTCACGCGCTGAAACGGAATTGTTGACGGGGGTAGGGTGCGGATATTAAGGGGTGACTGCTGTCAAACGTGATGGCCAGGATTGGCCCCGAAATACACCGGCCGAATATTCACATATTTTCCCGAAATTCCCGACAACACATCTTTGCCCATGTCCACAAATCTGAAACATGGAAATTCATGTTGTTCAATTAATGTGGGGTAACGCATTGTTACCATGTATTTTTTTGGACCTTCCAAATTTACAGTGGTAATTTGAACTGCTCGAGGTCGATTCCCACCGGTCTGTTGCAAAAAGTACACACCGTTTTTTCTCCCATTAAGCTTGACTAGATCTGTTACATTTAGAGAAGGTACAACAAAACAGTCAATACATCTTTAAGACAGTAGTTTCGCAATCAATTCATCAGCTGACAAATTGAAATATTTCTTTCCTGTTATTTGTGCGTCTGAGGGCGGGGCCAGTTGGGTAGGGAGTGACGTCAGTGAAAGGGGATGGGCTTGGCTCCGACAGACAGTCTTTGTGTGGGGCGTATAGGCGTGAGTTGCGGCCATCAGCAGCTCTTGTGTGTATGTGTTCTGTTGCCGTTTTGTCTATTCAAAAGTGCGTGAACAGATTGCATTAGCGACTGTGCGCATCCTTGACGACACTGAAGGGCATTACAATGTTGTTCGGCGCAAGACTGCATGATGGACTTCAACTGCAAATACTGGAGGATATTCGTGTTCTTCAGAACAATTTTCACCCTAAGTTCCTGAAAATTAAACGTTTCTCTACTATTATTATTATGAATATTATTATTTAGTATAAGACCCAGTTCAGCAAAAAAAAAAAAAACGGTCGGTTCCCCGCGAGCCATGAATAATACCTTTTTCCATAAAGGTACAGGAGGGCAAGGATTAAACCATTCAGTTGTCATTGTATTGCTCTTGCTATTTTACATGAAAATAATATGTTTTCTTTAGTCTTATACGTATCAGATTTAGGGTGATACCAAAACGAAGTTAAACAAACATTTTTGCAATCTTCAGCAATCATTTGCTGCTCCAGAACATCCGAATACACTCCATCTTTCTTATAAACCAGTGATATGCTCAATAATGTGCGAAGACATCTGGTATCCCTAATCCAATCCTTCTTCCTTAAAGACATACATTGTTTTGAGGTGAATAATTTTTTTTAAATCTGAATGGCTGGTGTTGAAGAGAGAGGAGCATCGGCGCGGAGTGCGGATGTGTATTTGGAGCGGCGTATCGGCGCTTGAAAGTGGGGACAGGAGAACTGAACCAATCTCCGTATTCGTATTCGGTTCTTGTTCACGTTCTAACTTATTTGTGTGACGCCTCCGATCCATTGGTGAAAGGAGACTTTGATTATCTCCTCTTTCATCTTTAACGACTTCTAACAACCAGGCGTATGTAGGAATAGATATTACGATTGTATAATTGTTTTGTGTTCTGTTGTATTATTATTTTGTTAAATGTTCTGGAAAGTTGTTTGCTGCAGCTGTTGTGAAAGCGCTATACAAATAAAGATGTATTATTGTGTTATTAGTCTATTATCTTTACATAGGACCAAAGTAAATTGATGAACCTCCTTGTACCATTTCTGAGGGTTTTTGAAATCAGAAGCAGAAATTTAAAAAAAAAAGTATTCGGAGAATATGCTGTATACCTGTATTAGTTTTGTATTTCATTACACACATGCAGACAGAGACTCAAAGAGAGATATCAGAAGGAGTGCTGTGCTCAAGGGCACCAGATTAGTCAGAAAGGAGACGCGTAACATGCATAAACTGAAGCTAGCAAAACATGTTGCAAGTTAATGTATTTATTTGCACTTCAACCAAATGCTTGTATGAAATACATGCAAGATTGTTTGGAAAATAATTTTCCATCTAGAGGACAAAGACTTTTTAGTATCAAACATCAGAACATCGGAAATGTGTAAGCAGCATACTCTTTTTCACATTTGACAGTGCACTAGTTTTATACTGCCATTCAGTAAATCATCTGGAAACAGGAAACCTCAACGCAAATGCAAATTCTGTAATGTGTAGAGAATTAAATTTACAAAACATTGTTGAATACATTAAACTTCAAATACTTAAAATCAATCTACAGCCCAATGTCTGACCTGTAAGTCACATCATGGGGTGGTCAAATACTGCAGGAAAAGTGCAGATCACTTTGTGCCATAACTCTGTCTTCCACCTTTTAATTCGAATGAATAAATAATATCTGTGATATTTCATTTGTACACAGAAAACGTATCACAGCAGAGACAAATGAGGTGTGTGCATGTCACAAAAACATTCTGCTCAATAACTTGTGTAAAAGGAATAGAAAGATGCCATCCCTTTGGATGACGGTGCTTCCTTGCAATAGGAGCCACTGGCAACAGAGACTATGTCCTCACATTTAATGTCAACGGGTAAGTCCTCTGTGCTTGGCCCATTAAGAGACAAACGCCTTCGCTTGCAGACTGGCGTATAGGAATCACTCTTGACAAGAGATAGAGACGCTGGCTGTGTCTCTGCCCATGAAGATGTCAGGCCTCCACCAGTCACCTCATCCTCGAACTGTGGATTCACCTTATCAGAGTCTTCGGGGAAACCAGCAGTGGGACTGGGCCTCGATGACCAAGGCAGACTTGGAGTCATCTTTCTCTGGTACGCTGCCCTAGGACCCCACACATTTGCCATGTCGCTGAAAGGAGAGTCTGGGTAGTAGCTGAGACCATGGGATGATTGCATGGAAAGTGATTTGATACCATAAGGTAGCAGGGAGCTGGAGTAGTCCCCCTCATATGGTGTCAGGTCTAACTTGTGGCTGGTGCTGCCGCTTGTCCCATGTTGCATGGCTGTGATAAACCATCGCTGTGAGGCTCCGTCTTCCGTCTGAGGCGAGAGAAGACTGCTGGTTTGAGGCACAGCTCGCTCACTGTTGTAGAAACGCTTTTGTGTAAAGTTGTTGACAAACTGGTCCTGTAAGAGGGGCTGCATGGTGTAGCGGGCACTGGGGACAATTTGGTGGGCACGAGAAGAGTTGGTCGGGGAAGGGGTGAGGCGGTCGTTGTCGGGAGTTGTGTACATCCTGAAAAACAAAAAACATCATAAATATGCTGCAAAAGAAAGTCTGTTGTAAAATGAAACAGAACAAATACATCCGTCCAGCCATTTTCTATTCCGCTTACAATAAACACACATACATACACACACACACACACACACACACACACGCACACACACACACACCCATATATATATATATATATATTTATATATATGAATATATATTATGAAAAATATGCACAAAGGAAGTTGACTATAGCGATATCAGTATTCTTGCGATATTTAACATGTACCTAAAGAAATGACATTTTTGTTACAGAATGAAAGAAGGGCAATTTTTCATGCTACAAAATGAAACAAGATCAGTGTGTCTAATTAATTGTAACTCCCCTAGAAAATGTTCAACTAATGGGTGGCTATGCACATTTAACCCATTTCATCCCAACAGTCACATTTGTGAAGGACAACAATGATTTAATTTACAGGGCTCTAAAAAGTTTTATTACTGATTACTTAAAAGGGCTACCAATGACACCTGCTTTTGACTTTTGAATGTCTGGGGAAAAAAATTGGGATTAAATGGGTTAAATTTGGTCAAATTCAGATAAAAGCTTACAATTCCAAAACCAAATTTTGAAATATGTTGTTGTGATCTGCATATTGCATAGGCCATTATTGCAATCTCGATATTTTTTCCAATATTAAAAAAAAAACAACAACAACAAGGCTTCCTTGACCTTGGAGGATTAGTGTGAAAAACAAATATTTTATATTCTTAGACCATATTTGGCAACAAATAATAAAATCAATACTCACGAATCATAATTATCTCTGAATCCTTTGGCAAAAGGGTTGTGGTCAATTTTCAGCTGTGTAATCTACAGATAAAATAGGACAGAATGTGAGGAATTAAAGTACTGTGTAATCCTCTTGTGGGAAACAATACATAAAGCCCAGTGACTGACATTCATTACGTTGACATTTGAAACATAGTACACCCAACAGACAAAAAATGGCGTTCGCCTTTCCTCCCCGTCATTTTACTTTTTCTTTCTTACGTCAGTGTTCTGGTAAGCAGTGACTGCTATGAATTGAGTCTCCGGAAATATGAAGCTCTGAGTCTTTGGATCAGCGTTGAAGTCCTCCACACTGTTTTCGGTCACCTCCACGACGTGCAGCCTGGGCTGATACTTGTGTAAGGACTGTAAAATGATCATCTGCAGACATGCACATTTTAGGACAACACAATGGTTGTTTTTGAAATCTGTAATCTGTGTGTGTGTGTATCTATATCTATCTATCTATATATCTCGCTCTATATATATATTTCTATATCTATCTATCTATCTATCTATCTATCTATCTATCTATCTATCTATCTATCTATCTATCTATCTATCTATCTATCTATCTATATATAATATCATACAGAAGGTTGCAACACACCTAAAAAACACACACACACACACACCGTCCATGCGTGCATGCATTACGTGTGTGACAGTATTTAGTATTTTCCCTGGATGTTGCAAAACAAAAATCTATCATTATTCTTGCAACTGGTATCTGTATTGGCTCTGTATCGTGATTTATGGCTTGACAGAATGAGATCGAAATTATACTTGCAATTACATTTTTTTAACAGAATGGCTCATCACTCATATATACATGATATCTATATGTGTAAAAAACGTGTTCAACATAAATAATGAACTGTTTATTTACCTGTGATATGCTTTGATTTGTGCCTTTGTTGTTGGTGAGTTTCAGTTTGGTGAAGGAGATTTCTTGTCTCATCCAGTGGGCTCCTGTGTTTGGAGATTCTGGGTGGATGTACACTTTGTTCCCTATCAAATTAACAGATCCAAGATTTCTTAAAAGTACACAATTGGTTGGATTCTATTTCTGACATGGCAGCGAGCAGTACCTTGGCTGCTATTGTCTGCTTTACCACAAGTGACCCACTTGCCACCTTGAAATCTCCAGTGGTTTGGATCTGCCAGTGCCACCTCCACATATACGTTGTAGTGGGCAGTCAGACTTAGACCTGCAATGTTAAAACTCAGAAACGGGAACATTCGCCTGCAAAAACAAATGTCTAAATATATAATCCAAGAAAAAGCAATTGCGTGTGTTTTTAATCTGCCATTTTAATTATGCTGCATGTGCACAAAACGAAAATATAGGAACTACAAATGTCATAAACTGTTTGTTCAACGAAATATTTTGAGATACGTTTTAATGTCATCTGACCTGCCCTGCTTGGTGATGATCATCTCGGTCTGGTTTCGGTGGAATTTAAACCACAGAGGCCGGTTGCACAGGTCGACGTGGGCCCTCGTGGCCGTGCCGTTCGCACGGATGGCGACGCTGCCGAGAGCCGGGCCTGAGCCGCTGTACTGCGCGTATAGGCAGCCGGGGCTCTGCCCGAGCTGGTAGGCCGGGCTGAAGTGACCGCGCGGACCCGCGCTTGGGGAGAATCCCACGGAACCCAAGTGAAGAGATGTCGGGTACCTGGCTGTGGTGGACGGGGCGTATATGCTCCCGCTGGGGCTGTACGGGATGAAGGAGCAATGCGTAGTTGAGTCTGCGGTGGGTTTGGGCGCCGTGGGCGGACTGTAGTAGCCTTCCGAGTCGAACCCGTACTCCGGGTATCGGCTGCCAGCGGCGGGCTGTTTGCCTCCTAAAAGTGGAGACTTGCGCCTCTCTTCCACTGAGTCTTTAGAGGAAAATAGGTCCGTCTTCCCCTCAGCACCGAGCATATTTAATCAGCTCATAGGATACGAGAAGGAACTATTGTGGTGGTGGAGGACGTGGGGGAGTGGGGGGTTCTTCTTCGCCTGGGGCCAACAGTTGGACCTAAAACAGACAGACAAATCAGGTGGGACCGTGACCAAATGAAACGTCCACTCATAACGACCCTGTTATCTATCTATCTATCTATCTATCTATCTATCTATCTATCTATCTATCTATCTATCTATCTATCTATCTATCTATCTATCTATCTATCTATCTATCTATCTATCTATCTATCTATCTATCTATCTATCTATCTATCTATCTCGTATGACACATTATGGGAAAAAAATCGAATGTAATGAAATCTATCAAATGAAATGTGAGAAATATATTAATGATAGCTGTAGAGCGCCAACGTATTACGAGCGACTAAATCCATCCCATGAGAGCTATAAAGAGAGCTAAATTACATTTTTGTGAAAGTTTCGTTCTAGTTTATATTAACTCAAGTCTGGTCCGTCTCATTTGCTCAGATGTTTGTGGAAAATTGTGATGAACGCCGATATTAACCATCAAATTCCATTCAGCGATTTTAGTAATTTACACACTATATCAGCGACAAAAAAACGTTTATATAGCCGTGCATTCGTGCAACGATCTTGAGCCTATGTGATAAAACAATTCCACGCGTGTTCTTGTTTTCCACCGCTATGCTGCCGCTAATCCCGTTTTATTATTCATTCAATTAATGATTTTTTTTATTCATTCCATTTCTGATGCGATTCTGGGTCCCAAGGGGATGCCTGATGTGAAAACGGGAAATAGGCAATTATTTTTCCGTTCGAAGAAACCTGTGATGTTCCATAGATCAGACAGCCGTACGCGTAAGGGAATCCATATAGGCCTGTCTGTAAAATATTGTCAACATTTTTAAACAAAAAACAAACAAACAAGAAGTTTGAAAAATAAAACTGTTAATCATATTTCACGTGTCTTGAAGTTGTGATATGTATGATCAGTTTATGAAATGACAAAAATCCATACAATATTAAATAAATAAACTTACCAAGAGGTATTTTCCACTTGTCCAGTTAGCACATCAGCAATTGAGAACAAATGGCTTTAAATAGAAGAATTCATGCTACATGACATAAAGTGGCGTTGGACGGGTTCAGCAGCTCTGTTCTTGTGGTCACAGCTTCCTTGCAAGCAGCCTGTTCTCCCCCGACACTCCCTCCCGTCCCCGGTCTCTGGGGGGAGGGGCACAGGATCCTCAGCATCACAGTGACAGTCGTGAGCAAAACTACTCCTCATCCATTCTTCTCATAGACCTCACCGAGACTTTCACTGTGTTTTAGTATGTAATTACTTTCATTTTCATTAATGACATGTAATTAGTTAATTACATTTATGAATGAATAAAAACAGACAATCTGGTTTTCATGATACGCGTGCTGTAAACAAGAATAATTAAAAGCACAATATTCTATGTTAATTCTTTTGTTTAAAAAATGACATATTCTACTCCTGGTAAAGTGTAACCAAATCCTGATACAGTTTACCATATTTTGTATGAGCTGCCCAGCAAAATGATTCTTTACCGTTCATAGTAGAATGTTTAGGGTGCAGTCAAATACAATCCATCTCGGACATAGTGTAAATAAGCAAGACTGCAAAACAGAAAACACAGACAAAATCCTCTCATGCGGAGAGAAGGTAAACTGTCTCTGATTGGAGATTCGGTTTGACACAATGTCGATCAAAACAATAAGTGCTCAAGGTGATTGCAAATGGGAAAGGTGTCATTGAAAGACAGAATCAAATCATGAAAACTACATCATGGTCACAGTAAAAAGAGTAAAGTAGTCTCTTACTAGATGTCTGTTATAAATTTGTAAACCTTTCTTTGCAATATTGCATTACCCCCTTAATTAAATAGGTTGACAAGGTCTGCTTTGAAACTGGTCCACACACTATTTTGGGTGGATTAAAAAAAAAAAGGTCAAACATCACAGGCAGTTGTTTTGGGGTTGTGGCTTTGACAATAGGCAAAATACGTAAAGTGGCTTTTGCAGAAAAGTACAAAGAATTCAAGGACGATCTTGGAAGTGGTCAACTTTTCCACTGTCCTCTCCTCAAGTCTCGAGTTCCTCCACTTCCCCAGTTCAAAGGGAACCGGAATGAGTTCAGATCGTACTGCATTAGTGTGATAATGAGACACCTTTGAGTTGTGCCATCCACTCAAGAAGGGTGGGCCAGACAAGACTCAGCTGCTGATGCTTGTTTTGAGACGTTTGCATGTAAAAGGCAGAGAGGATTACCGAGGAGGGTCGCCACCTCAGAAAAAAACACTTCTGACATCAAACACGGCAAATCAACTATCTGGGAAAACAATGCAAACTCGTCTGATACAACTTAGACACGTGTGCTGATTACACTGATAGTGATAAATGAATGTGGTTGTTGATTAATTCTGGAAGTCACGAATAAAGTTCAATTTCACAGAGATTGGCGTGAATATATGCCTTTGGTTATCCAAAATGAAACTGTTACGTTTGTCTTAACAAAATGCAGGAGACTAATTACTGTATACTGAACTGTATACCACTCATTTTACAGTATTTTCTAACCATGTTATTCCGATATAATTTGGTCATTTCTATATGGGGGATTATAGTAACGCGCCAAACTTTGATAAACAATTCGTTTTGAGAATGATTAAAACATTTTTCACTATTCGATTGCTATATGAATATTGAGCGATAATATGTTCTCATTACAGCTGGGAGCAGCTATAAAGGGACTTGGCAGCAATGGAAAAGTTGTGTTACTGGGACGTTGGGATACCGGCACACTGGAATTGGAATTTGGGGAAAATGAAGGAAGTACATCAGATTAAAAACTGTTTCGATAAAATATGACCTGTATGAAAGGCCTCAAATGAGATAAAATTTGAAAGGAAATTAAAAATGGTCAACTTCCTTTTGAGTTTTGATTAGGGCTCCAGAGACTTTTTTTTCGGTATTTTACATGTGCCTCCAACTTTTGGTAGAGCTTGGCAAAATGTTCAACTGGGGCTGTTATATAAAAATAAACACGTAGAGGGTGCAATTAAGCCATCTCTTCACTCCAAATTGAACTCATAAAATCGTGATTATTTGGCCAAGCATGATGCGTGTCGCAAGTTTCACGTTTTCCCGACCATCAAAATCAGGATCTCCATAAAACCCCAACAATGGGTCAAAACCTGAAAGAAAATCCAAAAAAAATGTCAGACTTCCATATCGCCCCCATTTACTTTTTTGTAGGTCTTGGGCTGTTACGTATATCTTCGGGCAATATGAACTGGTTTCCAGCCATGCATACATAGAGGAACAACCACCCGTGCTCACACTCACACCGAGGGACAATTTAGAGGGACATTAACCTGCCATGCATGTTTTTGGATTGTGGGAGGACACCGGAGTACCTGAAGGAAACCCACGCAGGCACTGGGAGAACATGCAAACTCCACACATGAAGGCTGGGGACAAATTCAAACACATGACGTCTGCACTGATTTCCTCCCACATTCCCAAAACATGCATGGTAGTTTAATAGAGCATTCTAAATTGTCCCAAGGAGTGACAGTGAGCGCGGATGGTTGTCTATGTGTGCCCTGCGATTGGTTGGCAACCAGTTCAGGGTGTACCATGCCTACTGTCCGAAGATAGCTGGACTCCAGCAAGCCCGCGACGCTTGTGAGGATAAGCAGATTGGAAAATGGATAGATGAATAAATAATAATAATAATAATAATGGATGGCACAGTGCGTGACTGGTTAGCACGCCCGCCTCACAGAGTAGAGGTGCAGGGTTTGATTCTGGCCCCGTCAAAAATCACACAATGACCTTGTTGGTCAGCCTGATGTGTTTGAGTTTCATGAGTTTTTGTGCATGTTTCAACCCTCAAAATTAGTGTCTTTCTTGGTGAACAACAACAGCGTTTCATAACAAATTTCATGCTTTAACATGATGAAAGCCTAACCACTCTTCCGAGCAAATATGAATTCATAATAATATAAATAATTTAAAAAATACTAATTTGTATAAAAACAATATGGCCCTTCACCGGTCACAGCTCATTCACTACTACTACTACTACTAGAGTATACAAAACAATAAGGACTTCAAAAGCAGACTTATAACTTGGTCAGTACAAAAGTTCTATATTCCATTCAGACTGGAACACTGCAGAAATATCAACATTATGCACAATTTACTCAAAAATTGTCATGCTGAGTACTTACACTTTGTTTTGATGCATAACTTTCACTTTCTCATACATTTCAGCATCGAGTGAATTTTGAGAATCGTTTCTCAAGAGCAGTTTTTGTTTCGCAGTGTTTTCAAATCTCAAAATTGCGAATTAAAAAGGTAGCACAAGACTATATCTGGAGTGGCCTATTTTCAGATACAAGCATACCTTGACAAATTTCAGAAATTTTTTTTTTTCTGCAAATCTAATCAATTAGGTTAGGATTATTTGCCTAAAACCCACAGATCCTATTGACTGACCAAAAAGCTCTCTTTTCTACTCATTAAAGTGCATTCACTTTGGCATGAAATCTAACTGTATTTTTTGTAATAATTAAAAATATTTTTTTGAAATAATCAAATATCAATGTTGGATGCAATCCACACTTGTTTGTACATTGTATCTAACTGTGTCCATTCAATAATTGCTTTATATAATATGGGAACATTTTTGCTTCCTGGTTTTGTAGAGTGGTACAGGTGCAGAACTAGTCACAAAGAATCTGCAGTCATGTATATTCAGATTCTGAAGCTAGGCAATTTCAAATTATGTTTACTCAGCATGAGTATAAGGGCCATTCATGCATCCATCCATTATCTGAATCACGAGGGTTGCGAGCGTGCCGAGACGATCCCAGCTGTCTTCGAGCAGTAGACAGTCATAGGGCACACATAGACAAACACACACAATCACAATCTCACTTCGGGATAATTTAGAGTTTTCAATTAATTAATTAACCTACAGTGCATGTTTTTGGAATGTGAAATGGAGCCGGAGAACACTGGGAGAACATGCAAACTCCACACAGGAAGGCCGGGGCCGGAATTGACCTGTGCACTGTAAGGCGGACATGCTAAGGCTAAGCAGTCGATCATCGTGCTGCCAAGAAATTTGTTCAAATTTTGATGATGTCCAGAAAAACTTTGGAACTATTAAAACTCTCTGGCGAACCTCTTTGCAAGTGTTGGCAACTTTGAACGATCCCTGATTAAAACAACAACATACGCTACGTGCGCATAAACTTGCAAACCTTCACAGCTCAGTGAGATGTGGGCTAAATGCTTCATGTTTCAGCTGGGAATAAATTATAGTCAAAAAGTGAAATAATATGGTTAGGCAAAACAACTTTGCAGATTCACAGACAATCAAACAATGAATCTCGCTCCCAAACACTCTCCCCTGCCTGCATGGAATGCATTTTGGTCTTTCCTGACCTGAGAGCCATGACTGCAATAAATAACCATAGAAAATAATCAAAACTACTGCATTTTTTTACTAAATGCACTAAGGAACCCAAATTTCATTGTAAGTAATACAATGACAATAAAGACGATTCTGATTCTGAATCTGATTTCAGTGCCGTCTAGGTCGGCTATATGCGACCTGGATTTTCAGACTACAGTCACATTACGAAAAATTCGATAATATCCAATCCAGGACCACATATGAAAGTGGCCCAGGTCGGATTTGAAAAAATCAGTATTGAGCCGTTCAGACCGTCATGAGAAAAAAAACAAAAAACAGATGCAATTCGCAAATGGGCGAATAAATCCAATTTGGGCCGGATTTGCCTGCTGTGTGCACCTAGCCAATGAAAAAGGGGACACAAGGAAAACAGGACAAAACTAAAATCTAATCAAATCAACAAAAAACAGATCATGACACCAATCTGTATCAAGCACAAATACTGTATCGTTTGCTGTCATAGTCTGTTGCTCGTGCACATACAGTAAGAGAATACTAAATCACATCAAATGCTACTTCAAATGAATCTGTTTGAATCCTCGGGTTTACGGCCATGCTTCTGAGTGGGTTCTCCAAGCATCTTGACCTAGCTGTGCTTGCTATTTGACACGTCTAAAGGCTTCTTTCTGACACTGTGCCATCCTGCCGGCCTCCTGCAGTGCTCGTGCGAGGCAGGCCGGAGAGGAGGGTGATCTGGCGATGAGTGTGCCATCCTGGGCCACCGCCATCCAGCTGACAGCAGAAGGTCTGTTGGTTGCAAGCCATGGCGAGAACTCTGCCCCATGTGGCTTGTGATGTCAGTACTTCGTGGCCGCTCATAGGAGAGATCTTTGCCTTTGTCAACTTCGGGTCTCATCTTAACAGCCCTCCTGTCTCATGTTTGGTGAGATTATTCGGCAAATGAAAAATGTATTGTTATAATAATAATAATAATTCATTTTATTTAAAAGCGCCGTTCATGTCACCCAAGGACACTGTACAGACAAAGAGGAAATGCAGTATAACAAATAAATAAGAGAAATATTAAATAAAAACAGGACATAAAAACACAAGACATGGGAAGTGGAATAAATTAGATATTGTAGGCAGTCCTGAACAGGTGAGTTTTTAAACGGGACTTGAAAGTGGAAAGAGGTGTGCAGTTTTGGAGTTCCGGAGGTAGACTGTTCCATAGCTTTGGAGCAGCGCGACTAAAGGCTCTGGCTCCCATGGTGCTCAGACGGGCAGGGGGGACTGATAGTCGGAGGGAGGATGAGGATCTGAGGGAGCGAGTGGGGGTATACACCTGCAGGAGGTCGGACAGGTAGGGAGGGGCCAGGTTGTGGATGGCCAAGTACCGTATTTTCACGAATATTAGGCGCTATTAAAAGTCTTAAAATTTCTCCAAAATGGACAGGTCGCCTTACATTGCGGAGCGCCTTGTCTATGTGCTGAGTTCCAAAACCTGACTGAGAGCACGTCTGGCCGACACGCTGATTATATTAAAAAAAAAAGGCGGACGTGAGAGAGGATAGGCATGCGGAAGTCCGCCAATGAATGACGGGTGGGCGTGTAAGAGGATGCTAATGGCTGGACGTGAGTGAGGTCCGCCAATGAGTGAAATGTGGTCTCGTAAGAGGCACGCCCCCTAGCAGGTACGGCGGCTTTTTCCATGCCTCGCCGTCACTCTTGATTTGTGACTCCATGCGTGCCCATCTCACAGCAGCAGTGAAAAACCAAGTCAAGCAAATGAACTCCGAGCTTGCCGTCATTCCGGGAGGCTTAACTAAAGAACTCCAACCACTGGACATCGGCATCAATTGCGAATGGATTGTGGCTGCTTGGACTAACGTGTCTGCTTGCACTATATAAATAAAGTACAACCGAACTCAGTTTTGCTTCCGTTGGCTTTTTAAAAACGTGTTTTTAGCGTGTGTCCGTATGTCTTAGCGTGCATGCTACCGTATGCTTCAAGCTAACGTGTTTTTAGCGTGCGTGCGTGAATGCATGCCGTATGTTTAAGCTGGCGTATGTTTGGCGCCCAATAAAAAGGTGCGCTTTGTGTATGTGTAAAATACAGAAATAGCACCTGTTACTGAGACTGCGCCCAACAATGCAGTGCGCCGAATAGTCGCGAAAATACGGTATGTATATAGGAGCAGTTTGTAGTTGATGTGGTAGTGGACAGGGAGCCAGTGGAGCTGCTGAAGGACAGGGGTGATGTGCTGGTGCGAGGGTGTTTTTGCAATGATGCGGGCAGAGGCGTTTTGGACCAGCTGGATTTTATGGAGGGACTTTTGAGGTAGGCCGAAGAGGAGAGCATTGGAGTAATCTAGGCGGGATGTGACAAGACTGTGGACAAGAATAGCAGTGGTGCGGGGGGTGAGGGAGGGGCGAAGTCTGTTAATATTGCGGAGGTGGAAATAAGCAGTGCGGGTGATGGTGTTGATATGGGACTGGAAGGTGAGCATGCTATCGAGGATGACATCCAGACTCTTAACCTGAGGGGAGGGGGACACTGAGGAACTGTCAATGTTGAGGGAGAAATTGTTTATTTTAGATAAAGTGGATTTGGTGCCAAGAAGGAGAATTTCAATTTTATTGGAATTTAATTTAAGAAAGTTTGTCGTGAACCATGTTTTGAGTTCGGAGAGGCAAGAGGTGAGGGAGGAGGGTGGGAGAATGGAGTTTGGCTTACAGGAAAGGTAGAGCTGGGTGTCATCAGCAAAGCAGTGGAAGTGGATGTTAAATTTGCGGAGGATATGACCAAGAGGCAGGAGGCAGATGATAAAGAGAAGGGGCCAGAGGACAGATCCCTGGGGCACACCTGAGGTGACTGGGGAGGGCTTTGAAGTGAAGGATTTGAGCTGGACAAACTGAGTGCGGCCGGTGAGGTAGGAGTGAAACCAGCTGAGGGGAGTGAGGGAAAGACCGATGGAGGAGAGTCTATTGAGGAGGATAGGGTGAGAGATAGTGTCAAGGGCGGCACTCAGGTCTTCTATATATATATATATATACACACAGTCAAACCTCGGTTTTCGAACGTCTCGGTTCTCGAACAATTCGGTTTTCGACCAAATTTTTTCTGCCTCGGATGACGAACAAATTTCGGTTCTCGAACAAACTGAGCGCACATGAATACACCATTTGACTCCTCTCGCCTTCCTTACACGAGGAAGTGTTTATTCGGGTAGACGAGGAAGTGACGCTTCCTCGTGTTGCTCTCCATTGTGAGCAGATGTGTTCAGTAAACGTTTTTATTTTCAAAAGAGCGTGGTTTCGGTTTTGGAACAATTTCGGTTTTCGAACAGCCTTCTGGAACAGATTATGGACGAAAACCAAGGTTTGACTGTATATATATGGCTCTCACCGAAATACATTTCCAAATATTTTGCTTTTATGGCTCTGTTAGTCAAAAAGGTTCCCGACCCCTGGCATAGAGCCTAACACAAGAGTGGCCAACCAGTCAAGAGACTAAGAGCCAATTTTTTTACGTGTTACTGCAAAGAGCCACATCATACACATGGGCATCCCTTCCTCGCGCGCGTACACACAGGCGGACACGCGCACGCACACACACACACACACACACACACACACACACACACACACACACACACACACACGCACACACACACACACACGGGTGCCCAACCATGCACTCGCGCACATATGCACTCACTCCACGATGAGCAACAGCCCGAACATGAACGAAAGCTAAAACCGCAAACACACAAATCTTTTTTCCCACCCATCCCCTCCTCCCACCCCTTGCGGTCCGCTGGCTCGCAGTCGATTGCAATTGACGTATTGGGCCCCCCCTGCCTTAAAATCAGAGGTAATTCGCTGACTAGTTTAGCGCTTCGCGGCGTTATTTGGGGATGAGCGGTGATTCAGTCATCAAGTAACGGGATTGACAATAGGCTGACGTAGTACGTCAGTGTCTTTAGCGCCTTTGTTTGAATGGCAGCACCACTGCCGAGGCATTTTCGACGGTCGTCGTGTGAAAGCTCGCGAGCCGCATGCGGCCACCCCTGGCCTAGCACTTCAAGTCATAAGAGGAAAAAAATACGACACCGTGATTGAGGTAGCCCTACGTCAGGAAAAAAACATCACTCAATGGTAATTTCCAAGGCAATTCATATAGTCCCAAAACATTTCTTTTTTCCCCTCTCAAAAATTTAATTTTTCTCTCTCCACGGTTGCCAGTGATGCAGGAAGACTGTGCCTTCACATCTCCGATCAATGGGTAGACCGAAGAGCAGGTTCCCGGCTCCATTATTTTTGGGGGTTTGGAAATTTCTTGTGAAGGATCACTTGACATTTCAAAACGTTTGCTGCCTTTTTAAAGAGTCCTCCATGGTACCTTGTTTTTTATTTTGTGATATTGTATATTGGGAAATTAAAGAAGAGCGCCATAATTTAGTGTTGTACATTTGCATTAGTTGACGTAAACTATATTTAAACCTGGATATCGGGTAAAATATAGCTGATGACGGTGTTACAGATTTTAACGTTAGTGTTCTAGGGTTATGGAAAGTAGAATTTAAACACTTGGACACCAAGTCCAAGGGAGATTCAAACACTGCATTTAGGATCGCATAGATTTTGTCTTTAGAGTGGAGTCGCACATTCTGTTTAGGGCAGCAGCAGAAACGGGCCTGTCACATTTGGCGCTCAGTGTGGGGGTGCTTGAGAGTTGACATGTTCCAGCTATCCCATGGAGACATCCTTCAACCCCTCCACACAGACTCAGTGTTTTCTAATTTGCATTTGCAAATGCAATCCTGTATGCATGACTTCATAAAACCTAGTAATTAATAGTGACGTCCGTTGGCTGTTGTCACACTTGTCTAGAAACACTGTAAGCAAACGTAATAAGTGTGTGCGTGCGTGTGTGTGTGTGCGCGTGTGCGTGTGTGTGTTTGTGTGTGTGTGTCTCTCACTCTTTCTCTTCGGGCAGTAGGCGGGAAACACCCTGAACTGGTTGCCAGCCAATCACAGGGCCCACATAGTCAACCAACAACAATTTGCACTCACAACCACACCGAGGGACATTTAGAGTGTTCCATCGACCTACCAAGCATGTTTTTGAAATGTAGGAGGAAATCCCACACAGCCACGGAGAGAACATGCAAACTCCACACAGGAAGGCCAAATCCAGGATTTGAACCCACAACCCGTGAGGGGGACGTGTTAACCAGTCAACTGCGTGGGTTTTCTCCCGGTACTCCAGTTTCCCCCCGCATTCCAAAAACAGGCACGACAGGCTAATTGAACACTCTAAATTGTTTATAGGTGTGATTATCTATGGGTGCGAATAGTAGTTCGTCTCTGTGTGCCCTGCGATTGGCTAGCAACCAGTTCAGGGTGTTCCCCGCCTTCTGCCCGAAGACAGCTGGGATAGGCTCCAGCACGCCCCGTGACCCTTGTGAGGATAAGCGCATCAGAGAATGGATGGATGGATGGATTATATTATCATGCTAACCAGTCAACCGCAGTGCTGCCACGTGTTACATATTTGTGTAGTATTGTATTAAAATGTAATTTTGACAAACTCTGTTCCTTCTATAAAGAGGCGTTCCTGAACCTAAAATAGAAAAAAATGTCGAAATGAATGCATCTTACCTTGTGACAGTGAAGATTTGCTTTAATTTAAAATACTTTAAAATCAGAAACAGCGTTTAACTTTAAATCTACCAGAAATGTTCGAATCACACCACAGGGATAATAGTAGCATTTGTTTGAACCACGAGGAAGTGAACTTGTGCACTCATTTTTCATTGCAGGAAAATAAAACAATTCAAGAAACCTGGGAGCCAAGGAGAGAGATACGTCTTAGAATTTGGAATGGCAATATTTGAACTGTTGCTAGACTCTTACATGAACAGGTTGCGTGTTTAACCCATGTGCTGCAGTCGATGATGCATTGTAGAAATTGTAACACAAGGGATAATTTAATCAACCACACAGGCGGTTGGAGACGGGTATCCACCATCACCTAGGAGAATGGAGCCAGATGGAGGGAAACATGGGCTGCTCTTCTAACCCTGTTGTCAAGCACAGATCCTGGGAACTCCCCAAAAATGTCAAACGTACCATTTGCATCATATAGTGCCGATGTGCTGATGGATTGCAAACCCTTGTTGTGAAAATCATCCATCTGATTTATGTGTCTCTCATCTATTGCATCTACATTGTTTAGGTGTTCCTCACAATTTGAGCACCCCGACAAAAAAAGGGAAGCTCCTTCTTGATCAAGCTCGACTTTGTTCCATAAAAGGTAGATCAGCATATTTGCATTCAAGATAAGATAAGATAAGATAGGATTAAGAAAACCTTTATTTGTCACACAATGGAGAAATTGGCAATTTACAGTAGCACATTTTTGAAGTGGTTTGGTGTTAAATGGACATCCGTGGTTGAAATGCAAATGTTTTGCAGTATTTTTGAATTAACTTTTCTACAAATTAATTTCACTTTTCACTTTAATGTGAATTTCTCATAAGGTTATTTTACCCAGTATTAATATGAAATCAATAAACTTCCATATATAGGTTGGTAATGATTTTACTTTCACGGGAGCATTACTTTTGAAAACCTCAACAAAATACACTAAATACACACAAGTCTAAATGAGCATACACTGATGGGCTAACCTGCAGTGTAGACACACAAAAGCAGAGCAATTTGGTAAGTCAGTTCAGGTTAGCAGCAGGTACAGTGTGCGTTTAAGAATCCAGCTTGTACTGCAGAGGAGAACACGTTTGCTTGGTATAGAAAATGTTATCTGGTTATTCACATTTGAGTAGATCCACAGTTTAGATGTTGGCGTTAGACATTTTGGTTTATCGCACCTGATTATGGCACTTGCATTCAGCGCACTGTCGGCTTTGGCTTGGAGTGAGAAGGCGCACCAGACTCGTCAAACACCACACCCCCGATATCATGCAACCCCACTTGCACAATATTATCTTATCGTGTTGCACAGAGGCGACTCTTCATTTAATTTAACAATGTTAAGTCATACTTGTGATCGGCACCAGGTTGGCTGCACCCACGCAATGCACAAGACTCAAGACGAGAGACCGAATTATATTGCCTCATGCATCACCAGCAAAACCGGCTAGTAAGTTTTTTAGTACCAATAAGAATTTTAACCCGTATCTGGCAGGTGTTAATTTTGAATTCTGTTTACAATGTAAGAGGGCCACATGAGCAGCGCGCGAACCAGTCGCGGATGCTGGTCTGTCATGGAGGGGAAGCTCAATTTCGGCCTACATCATAAAATGTGTCCGTTTTTTATATGTGAATTCTACTCTCCATTCCTTTTCAAGAAAATGATCTGTGACCCTGTCATACCAACAAGGCGTCTTTTCCAGGTTCTTAACTGTGGTGATATAAGTCAGTCAAGCAACTACAATAAAACACACCAGAAATAAAATTAGTCTGTCGCTAGTCGGTTTCAACAAAGAGAGTGTCGCTAAAATTGTTAGAAGTCTCCAGTTCAACTCAGAACAGAATGAGAATTGAAAAATGCTCCCATGGATGCCTACACCAAAAGATCGGCGATTGGCTCATTTCGCTGTCAATCAAAAAGAGATTCCGCCTCAGACAGATCATCCAATCATCATGCAGAAAAGCTCAGCGTCCGGGCCAGCCCATAAACGGCCACTGTCCATAGACTCCCAGAGACGCTGAGCCTCCGATGGGCGGGACAAAATCATCATTGATCCAATGACTCGTCTCGTTTCAATGCATTGGGACAACCTACACGGAACTCTCTTGACACCCAGCATCCGCGCTGTTGACGCTCAGCGTCCACACAGTTTAAAGCACAGTAAAGCTGTGGGAATGAATGAGGAGAGAGTCGCATCGTAACGAGTAATAAAAAGCTGATTCGGAACAAAAGTTGAGCGCGTTGTAGCGCATATTTAGTCAATGACATGTACACACAATTGTATGTACACACATACGTTGACATTTTAGGGCAAGCTGAGCTTCCCTTGCAGTCTTAGAGCAATCACCTCTGGCGTGAACCTGTTGAAAAATATCTCAGCAATGATGTGACATTGTGTTTTTCTTGAAATGTTACAGAAGTGATCATAATGTGGACACTGAGATTTATAAATAATAACAACAATAGTAAATGGCGACCCGGTGGGTGAGTGGTTAGCTGGTCAACTTCACACTGCACAGGTCATGGGTTCAATCCCAGCACTGGCCTTCCTGTGTGGAGTTTGCATGTTCTCCCCGTGCCTGCGTGGGTTTTCTCCGGGTACTCCGGTTTCCTCCCGCATTCCAAAAAACATGGATGGCAGGCTGATTGAGCACTCTAAATTGTCCCTAGGAGTGAGTGTGAGTGTGGATAGTTGTTTGTCTCTGTGTGCCCTGTGATTGACTGGCAACTGGTTCAAGGTGTCCCCCACCTCAGACAAAGTGCGATAACAATATTTATGGCAGAAAAGTGCACCCACAAAGTACAAATTGAAATCGCTGGTCACAAGGAGCCAGGAAAAAAACAATTCATAAAACAAAATGCGCTTGCAAAGGCAAGGTACAAGAGAACACGCAAACGAAACATCACAAGTCCAAAACCAAAAATCAAGATATCGATAAAAAAGAATAATGAAAACACTGACAAAGTCCATGACAAAACGAGAGTGACGATGAAAGACAGAGAGGTCTAGAATACAAAACTTGAAGCAAAACAGCAAGCAATGTCAATAATTCAACAAGAGACTCGACAATTTGACAGTCCTCTAATACATGGCAAGCTTGATTGGTAAACACGGAACAGGTGCCTGCTGGAGGGAAACCCCCTTTACTCCAGTTGGGGGTGAAAACAAAACTAACAGACAGACATGACATGGCTCGTGAACGATTCATAGTGCTCAATTAACCTAACCTGCGTGTTTTTGGAATGTAGGAGGACACCGGAGTACCCAGAGAAAAAGCACACAGGCACTGGGAGAACATGAAAACCCCAAAGAGGAAGGCTGGAGGCCGGAATCGAAGCCTGGTTTCCTCCCACATTGCAAAAACATGCATGGCAGGTTCATGGGACACTCCAAAATGTCCCTTGATGTGATTATGAGCGCGAATGATTGTTCGTCTGTGTGTGCCCTGCGATTGGCTGGCAACCGGTTCAGGGTGCACCCAAAGACAGCTGGGATCACGGCCATCGTGAGGATAAGCGAATTAGAAACTGGAAGGATGGATAAACACCTTATCCTTTCACATTACTGTTAAAACTTCCAATAATGTATAATGTAACAAAACCAGTTGTCATTTTTATGTTAAGAGGAATTGTTTGTGTCCGCCGAAAGTAACTGATAATGTAAATTCTCATATAACTTTTAAAACCAAGCAATCAGAAAAGTAATTACCAGTAAGTTTCTTTTTCAAAGTAACTGTGGAAAAACTGGGAGTAATCAAGATTCTGAGCATGATTATTGTCAAACAGATGACACAAATATATTGAGTATCATCACTACGATGACTGGGAGGTACATGATTTATATTGTTTTAATTTTTTTCAGTGGGAGAAACTGTGTGATCTGTTTTTATGTCCTTTCTCATTGTCAGGCAAGACCATTAGCATATCCACAGCCCACCACCCCCATATCGAGAAATCTGCTGACTGCAGTATCACATTATGATTAACAATGAACCCCGTTCTATTCCATTGTCATTCTACAGATGAGAATAAGAACCAAACACCAGTGCAGTAAGTAAGCTTCATTAGATTCATTGATAGATTTATTGTTTTCCACAGTTGTAATCACTTCCCCGAGGTAATTTGGGAGATGTTTATGATTCAAATGCACTGTATTAGCCTTGAAGTCAATTAATATGCTCTGCGTAGAAATTTGAAAGTGCTTCAAAGTCTCTGAACTACAATCTGTTCTTGTTGTGACCAAAGAAATTACATAGGGTAAAAGGGACACATTATATCTGGTTAATTTATATCTTTATTTTTATTTTTTTACCTGATCAAAAATCAATTAGATATAATTCTCATTATGAAAAATATAGTTTTCTAAATGCATTATAGAAAACTATATTTTTCATAATGAGAATTATATCTAATTGATTTTTGATCAGGTAAAAATAAAATTTAAAAAAATGCATATACGGTAATGTATTTCCCCTCCGTGAGCCGTCACCTTACCGTGGTGGAGGGGTTTGTGTGTCCCAATGATCCTAGGAGCTAAGTTGTCTGGGGCTTTATGCCCCTGGCAGGGTCACCCATGGCAAACAGGTTCTAGGTGAGGGACCAGACAAAGCACGGCTCAAAGACCCCTTATGATGATTAAAATGAATGGATCTAAGTTTCCCTTGCCCGGACGCGGGTCACCGGGGCCCCCCTCTGGAGCCAGTGAGACCTGGAAGGGAGTGATTGGGAGGAACGGCCCCCCTGATCACAACTCGAGTGGTGTTTTGTTTGGACTTCTGTGCTCGTCATGGATTGTCCATAACAAACACCTTGTTCAAACATAAGGATGTCCACTTGGCACCAGGACACCCTAGGCCGCAGTTCGATGATTGACTTTGTGGTTGTATCATCGGATTTGCGGCCGCATGTTTTGGACACTCGGGTGAAGAGAGGGGCGGAGCTGTCAACTGATCACCACCTGGTGGTGAGTAGGCTCCGATGGTGGGGGAAGATGCCGGTCCGACCTGGCAGACCCAAACGTATTGTGAGGGTTTGTTGGGAGCTTCTGGCGGAATACCCCGTCAGAAGGAGCTTCAACTCCCACCTCCGACAGAGCTTTTCCCATGTTCCGGGGGTTAGTGTCAGAGTGGACCATTTTCCGCGCCTCCATTGTTGAGGCGGCCAATCTGAAGTGTGGCCGTAAGGTGGTTGGTGCCTGTCATGGCGGCAACCCCCGTACTCGCTGGTGGACACCAGCAGTAAGGGATGCCGTCAAGCTGAAGAAGGAGTCCTATCGGGCCTTTATGGCCTGCGGGACCCCAGAGGCAGCTGACAGGTATCGACTGGCTAAGCGGAACGCGGCTTCGGTGGTCGCCGAGGCAAAAACCCGGGCGTGGGAAGAGTTCGGTGAGGCCATGGAAGCCGACTTCCGGGCGGCTTCGAGGAAATTCTGGTCCACCATCCGACGTCTCAGGAGGGGGAAGCAGTACACCACTAACACTGTGTGCAGTGGGGATGGGGCGCTGCTGACTTCGACTCGAGACGTTGCAAACCGGTGGGCAGAGTACTTCGAAGACCTCCTCAACTCCACCAACACGCCTTCCTTGGAGGAAGCAGAGTCTGAGGACCCTGAGGTGGGCGTTTGACCGTGTCCCTCGGGGAGTTCTGTGGGGGGTGCTTCGGGAGTATGGGGTACCGAGCCCCTTGATACGGGCTGTCCGGTCCCTATACTGCCGATGTCAGAGTTTGGTTCGCATTTCCGGCAATAAGTCGGAATCGTTTCCAGTGAGGGTTGTACTCCGCCAAGGCTGCCCTTTGTCGCCAATTCTGTTCATCCCCTTTATGGACAGAATTTCTAGGCGCAGCCGAAACGTTGAGGGGGTCCGTTTTGGTCGCCTCAGTATTGCATCTCTGCTTTTTGCAGATGATTTGGTACTGTTGGCTCCTTCAAGCAGGGCTCTCCAACTCTCACTGGAGCGTTTCGCAGCCGAGTGTGAAGCGGTTGGGATGAAGATCAGCACCTCCAAATCTGAAACCATGGTCCTCGGTCGGAAAAGGGTGGAGTGCCCTCTCCGGGTCGGGGAGGAGATCTTGCCCCAAGTGGAGGAGTTTAAGTATCTTGGGGTCTTGTTCACGAGTGAGGGCAGGAGGGAGTGAGAGATCGACAGGCGGATCGGTGCAACGTCGAGATAAGGTGAGAAGCTCGGTCATCCGGGAGGGGCTCAGAGTCGAGCCCCTTCTCCTCCACATCGAGAGGAGCCAGATGAGGTGGCTCGGGCATCTAATTAGGATGCCTCCTGGACGCCTCCCTGGTGAGGTGTTCCGGGCATGTCCCACTGGCAGGAGACCCCGGGGACGACCCAGGACACGCTGGAGAGACGATATCACCCAGCTGGCCTGGGAACGCCTCGGATCCGCCAGGAAGAGCTCGAAGAAGTGGCTGGGGAGAGGGAAGTCTGAGCTTCCCTCCTAAAGCTGCTGCCCCCGCGACCCGACCCCGGATAAGCGGTGGAAAATGGATGGATGGATGGATAATGCATTTTTACTGCCATTATAATGCATTTACATTGAATTAATTTCAAAAACAGCTGTTTTGACACAGTATTCATTCAAAAAATTATAAACGAATTACAATTTTGGAATAAAAAAGTTTACTACTGCAGTTGTAGCTTACAGTGCCGTGAAACTGTAGCGACGCGAGCACGCACACACGTTCAACCAATCAGCACTGACGCAAAGGACATTACAGATCAAAGAGCTTTGATCTCTTTCAACAGCTCAGCTAGCCTAGCCATGACAACAGCTAAGCTAGTTAGTGAGTTGAGACGACACCACGCTCGAGGTTGGACGGACACGCTCTCTTTCAATCTGTATGCTTCTCTTTTCCTTTTCTATCCAAATATATATTTTTCGACACAATAGCAGTCTCGTCCACGACGTCTTTTTTCATCCCACCGGGGTTTAGCCAGTGGGGTTATAAAGAGACCAAGAATCTCTTTAAAACTATGCTGCGTCATATGCTGTTTTGCATACTTTGGTTACCTTGCTCTATTTAACTGCAAAGAGTGTAAAAATATTAGAACCTTAATATGTTGCAGTGCAATTCCAATCTGTGTCACTACAACTTCAAAAATAATCTCACTGTTTTGACACTATCCACTGTAATAAAGTGCACTTTATAATTTTATATTGCTCTGTTTTGATTCCCTAAAAAAATATCTTTTTCAATGTTGGGTTAGAGATTATGTGTG
Organism: Hippocampus abdominalis; assembly: GCA_018466805.1. Taxonomy (NCBI): domain Eukaryota; kingdom Metazoa; phylum Chordata; class Actinopteri; order Syngnathiformes; family Syngnathidae; genus Hippocampus; species Hippocampus abdominalis. Next base: position 24,037,828 of record CM031699.1, read on the forward strand.
AATAACTGCTCCAAGTGAAACATGTTCATATAAAATTGAAAATCGAAATTGTTGTTTCAGTGAATATTAGCATTTTGCACATAGAAAGCGGATGATTCCATGTTGATGAGAGTATTAAAACGGGACAAAATAGGACAAAAAATATAAAAGGAAATTTAGAAACGATTAAAAATGTGAGAAATCACGATTAATGATTAGTTAATTTGAGTTAATTATGACAGTTGCGTTTTTAATTAGATTAAATATTTCAATCGTTTGACAGCTCTAATATATATATATATATGTATATATATATACATATATATATATACAGTCAAACCTCGGTTTTCGTCCATAATCCGTTCCAGAAGTCTGTTCGATAACCGAAATTGTTCGAAAACCGAAAGCATGCTCTTTTTAAAATAAAAATGTTTATTGAACACGTCTGCTCACAATGGAAAGCAACACGAGGAAGCGTCGCTTCCTCGTCTACTACAGGAAGCGTCACTTCCTCGTCTACCTGAGGAAGTGTCACTTCCTCGTGTAAATATATACAGTCAAACCTCGGTTTTCGTCCATAATCCGTTCCAGAAGTCTGTTCGATAACCGAAATTGTTCAAAAACCGAAAACATGCTCTTTTTAAAATAAAAATGTTTATTGAACACGTCTGCTCACAATGGAAAGCAACACGAGGAAGCATCACTTCCTCGTCTACTCGAGGAAGCGTCACTTCCTAGTGTAAGGAAGGTGAGAGGAGTCAAATGGTCTATTCAAGTGCACTCAGTTTGTTCGAGAACCGAAATTTGTTTGTCATCCGAGGCATAAAAAGCTCAAAATTTTTGGTCGAAAATCGAATTGGTCGAGAACCAAGACGTTCGAAAACAGAGGTCTGACTGTCTACATATATATATATATATATATATATATATATATATATATATATATATATATACACTGTATATACACAGGGCGGCCCGGTAGCCCAGTGGTTAGCACGTCGGTTTCACAGTGCAGAGGTACCGGGTTCGATCCCAGCTCCGGCCTCCCTGTGTGGAGTTTGCATGTTCTCCCCGGGCTTGCGTGGGTTTTCTCCGGGTGCTCCGGTTTCCTCCCACATTCCAAAAACATGCATGGCAGGCTCGTTGGGCACTCTAAATTGTCCCTAGGTGTGAGTGTGAGCGTGGATGGTTGTTCGTCTCTGTGTGCCCTGCGATTGGCTGGCAACCAATTCAGGGTGTCCCCCGCCTACTGCCCGAAGACTGCTGGGATAGGCTCCAGCACCCCCCGCGACCCTAGTGAGGATGAAGCGGTTCGGAAAATGAATGAATGAATGTATATACACACACACATACATATGCGGCGGCCCGGTCGTCGAGTGGTTAGCATGTCGACTTCACAGTGCAGAGGTAGGGGAGTTAAATGTTCTCCCCGTGCTTGCGTGGGTTTTCTCCGAGTGCTCCGGTTTCCTCCCACATTCTCAGGGAGTACAGCATACAGTACGTGTGAAACTCAGGTCCTGCATCTTGCATGCTTTACATGTCCCTCCATTGCAACACCAGGTGTGTTGCAATGGTTCAATTGAACAGGCTTGATATTCGGCCTCGCCTGGTCATGAGCTGATAATTTCACTCAGGTGTGTTGCAATAGAGAGAGATGGAAAACATGCAGGATGACACCAATGGGCTCCAGTATCTCACTACTGTGGTTCATCCAAAACACACACTATTGAACAAACATTTAATCGTTTGAAAAATGTTTTTTCAAAACTTGACTGAAAAAAATGCCAGGTCAGTAATTATTAAAAATCCATCCATCCATCCATCTTCTACCGCTTATCCGGGGCCGGGTCGCGGGGGCAGCAGCTTTAGCAGGGAAGCCCAGACTTCCCTCTCCCTAGCTACTTCTTCCAGCTCTCCCCGGGGGATACCGAGGCGTTCCCAGGCCAGCTGGGTGACATAGTCTCTCCAGCGTGTCCTGGGTCGTCCTCGGGGTCTCCTCCCGGTGGGACATGCCCGGAACGCCTCACCAGGGAGGCGTTCAGGAGGCATCCGAATCAGATGCCCAAGCCACCTCATCTGGCTCCTCTCGATGTGGAGGAGAAGCGGGTCGACTCTGAGCCCCTCCCGGATGACCGAGCTTCTCACCTTATCTCTAAGGGAGAGCCCGGACACCCTGCGGAGAAAACTCATTTCGGCCGCTTGTATCCGGGATCTCGTTCTTTCGGTCACGACCCATAGCTCGTGACCATAGATGAGGGTTGGAACGTAGATCGACCGGTAAATTGAGAGCTTCGCCCTTTGGCTCAGCTCCTTCTTTACCACGACAGACCGATGCAACGTCCGCATCACAGCAGACGCTGCACCGATCCGCCTGTCGATCTCTCGCTCCCTCCTGCCCTCATTCGTGAACAAGACCCCAAGATACTTAAACTCCTCCACTTGGGGCAAGATCTCCTCCCCGACCCGGAGTGGGCACTCCACCCTTTTCCGACTGAGGACCATGGTTTCAGATTTGGAGGTGCTAATTTTCATCCCAACCGCTTCACACTCGGCTGCGAAACGCTCCAGTGAGAGTTGGAGAGCCCTGTTTGAAGGAGCCAACAGTACCACATCATCTGCAAAAAGCAGAGATGCAATACTGAGGCTACCAAAACAGACCCCCTCAACGCTTCGGCTGCGCCTAGAAATTCTGTCCATAAAGGTAATGAACAGAATCGGCGACAAAGGGCAGCCTTGGCGGAGTCCAACCCTCACTGGAAACGATTCCGACTTATTGCCGGCAATGCGAACCAAACTCTGACCTCGGCAGTATAGGGACCGAACAGCCCGTATCAATGGGCTCGGTACCCCATACTCCCGAAGCACCCCCCACAGAACTCCCCGAGGGACACGGTCAAACGCCTTCTCCAAGTCCACAAAACACATGTAGACCGGTTGGGCGAATTCCCACATACCCTCGAGGACCCTGCTAAGGGTGTAGAGCTGGTCCACTGTTCCACGGCCGGGACGAAAACCACACTGCTCCTCCTCAATCTGAGGCTCGACTTCCTGACGGACCCTCCTCTCCAGCACCCCTGAATAGACCTTACCAGGGAGGCTGAGGAGTGTGATTCCTCTGTAGTTGGAACACACCCTCCGGTCCCCCTTTTTAAAAAGAGGGACCACCACCCCGGTCTGCCAATCCAGAGGCACTCTCCCCGCTGACCACGCGATGTTGCAGAGGCGTGTCAACCAGGACAGCCCCACAACATCCAGAGCCTTGAGGAACTCCGGGCGGATCTCATCCACCCCTGGGGCCTTGCCACCGAGGAGCTTTTTAACCACATCGGTGACTTCAACCACAGAGATAGGAGAGCCCACCTCAGAGTCCCCAGACTCTGCTTCCTCCAAGGAAGGCGTGCTGGTGGAGTTGAGGAGGTCTTCGAAGTACTCCGCCCACCGGCTCACAACGTCCCGAGTCGAGGTCAACAGTGCCCCATCCCCACTGTACACAGTGTTAGTGGTGCACTGCTTCCCCCTCCTGAGACGTCGGATGGTGGACCAGAATTTCCTCGAAGCCGTCCGGAAGTCGGCTTCCATGGCCTCACCGAACTCTTCCCATGCCCGAGTTTTTGCTTCGACGACCACCGAAGCTGCATTCCGCTTGGCCAGTCGATACCTGTCAGCTGCCTCTGGTGTCCCACAGGCCATAAAGGCCCGATAGGACTCCTTCTTCAGCTTGACGGCATCCCTTACTGCTGGTGTCCACCAGCGAGTACGGGGGTTGCCGCCACGACAGGCACCAACCACCTTACGGCCACAACTCAGATTGGCCGCCTCAACAATAGAGGCACGGAACATGGTCCATTCGGACTCAATGTCCCCCGCCTCCCCCAGGACATGGGAAAAGCTCTGTCGGAGGTGGGAGTTGAAACTCCTTCTGACAGGGGATTCCGCCAGACGCTCCCAACAAACCCTCACAATACGTTTGGGTCTGCCAGGTCGGACCGGCATCTTCCCCCACCATCGGAGTCGACTCACCACCAGGTGGTGATCAGTTGACAGCTCCGCCCCTCTCTTCGCCCGAGTGTCCAAGACATGCGGCCGCAAATCCGATGATACAACCACAAAGTCAATCATCGAACTGCGGCCAAGGGTGTCCTGGTGCCAAGTGCACATATGGACACCCTTATGTTTGAACAAGGTGTTCGTTATGGACAATCCGTGACGAGCACAGAAGTCCAATAACGAAACACCACTCGAGTTCAGATCAGGGGGGCCATTCCTCCCAATCACGCCCCTCCAGGTCTCACTGTCGTTGCCCACGTGTGCATTGAAGTCCCCCAGCAGAACAAGGGAGTCCCCAGCAGGAGTACTCTCCAGCACACCCTCCAAGGACTCCAAAAAGGGTGGGTACGCTGAACTGCTGTTGGGTGCGTACGCACAAACAACAGTCAGGACCCGTCCCCCCACTTGAAGGCGGAGGGAGGCAACCCTCTCGTCTACCGGTGTGAACCCCAATGCACAGGCACTGAGCCGGGGGGCAATGAGTATGCCCACACCTGCTCTGCGCCTCTCCCCGTGGGCAACTCCAGAGTGGAAGAGAGTCCAACCCCTCTCGAGAGAGCTGGTACCAGAACCCAGGCTGTGTGTGGAGGTAAGTCCGACTATATCCAGTCGGAACTTTTCTACCTCGCACACCAGCTCGGGTTCCTTCCCTGTAAGAGAGGTGACATTCCATGTCCCTAGAGCTAGCTTCTGCAGCCGAGGATCGGACCGCCAGGGTCCCCGCCTTTGGCTGCTGCCCAGCTCACATTGCACCCGACCCCTTTGGCCCCTCCCATGGGTGGTGAGCTCATGAGAAGGGGGACCCACGTTGCCTCTTCGGGCTGAGCCCGGCCGGGCCCCATGGGAGCAGGCCCGGCCACCAGGCGCTCGCCAACCGGCCCCACCCCCAGGCCTGGCTCCAGAGGGGGGCCCCGGTGACCCACGTCCGGGCAAGGGAAACTGGGTTCCAATTAATTTTGTCATCATAAGGGGTTTGGTGAGCCGTGCTTTGTCTGGTCCCTCACCTAGGACCTGTTTGCCACGGGTGACCCTGCCAGGGGCATAAAGCCCCAGGCAACTTAGCTCCTAGGATCATTGGGACACACAAACCCCTCCACCACGGTAAGGTGACGACTCACGGAGGGGTATTAAAAATCCATTCAGCCATTTTCTGAACCGCTTCTTCTCAGAAGCGGGCATGCCGGATCCTCTCCCAACAGTCTTTGGGCAGTGGACGCAGGTACACCGTAAATTGGTCGCCAGCCAATTGCAAGGCACACATCGACGAACAACCTCACAATCACGCTCATGGACAGTTTAGAGTGTTCACTTACCCTACTGTGTATGTTTTGGAATATTGGAAGAAACCGAAGTAGCCAGGGAAAACCCACGCCACCATGGTTGTGTTAGCTCTGCTTTGGGGTTCTTGATTCTGCTTACAGGTTTGTAACATCAATTTGTATTTGACAATAAAAAAAGATATCCCCAATCCTTCACCAACCCTATGAGAATAATATTTTACCACATACATTTCTTTTCCTGATGAAAACCAATCAATATCAGTACCATTGTTGTCATCTACATAGCACAACTCGCATGTCATCCCATTCTTGCAGCACGCCTGCCATATTGAGTTGTTCTCACTGTATATTTTAGCACCTATCCCCTCCTTATTCGTCTCGACTCTCTCTCTCTCTCTCTCTCTCTCTCTCTCTCTCTCTCTCTCTCTCTCTCTCTCTCTCTCTCTCTCTCTCTCTCTCTCTCTCAATAGGTCCACGCTGAATAAACATGCTGCTTCTTATATCTTGTATTTATTCAGTTGGCATTTCTCCCCAAGTTTCGTGGAATTTATCATACAAAGATGATACTGATTCAATAAAAGCACTGTCAAATACATTAAGACAAAGGAACCTCCTCTGGAAGAAGGAAATAATTGATGCCACACAAATCCAGAATTGAATTCCAATAACATATCATCATCATCTCATACAATCTCAAGATTAATTTTCTAATAATATGGTATCGGCAAAATTAACCCATCCAGTTTATGCCTATTTACTCTATTTATTTTACTGTACAGTCAAACCTCGGTTTTCGTACTTAATCCGTTCCAGAAGACTGTTCGAAATCCGAATTGTTCGAAAACTGAAACCCTGTTTCCCATTGGAATCAATGTAAAAAAAAATTAATCCATTCCAAGTCAAGAAAACAACTTTTTTAAACCACTTTTTAAATAATTTCACACCATAAGCTGTACACATGTAATAGGAGAGCGGGTAATATGTAAAATACTGGCCAAACAAACTGTAATATGTTTTATTTTCACCAATTTTAACATTAACATAGTAACATAAAAATTGAAGGAACATCTCTCTCTCTCTCTCTCTCTCTGTCATGGGGTGTGCGCCTATCCCAGCTGTCATCAGGCCGTAGGCGGGGCATTTCGGCATCCCGAACTCTTTCGCCAACACAGACACCTGACTCATATTTCGCGATCAAATCTTTCTTAAAATTCTATAGTTTTGCGCACTATTTTCCTCTTTTCTTCACCAGGTTTACCATTTCCACTTGCTTTCTTTGGTGCCATGATTAGGGGCTGATACACGATGCAAAAATGACAGACCGATATTACGTAGTTCTCACCAAACACGTCTGCTTTAAAAAAAAAAAAACTTTATTGAACAATACAAACTCATCTGCTCACAATGGATGCTACACAAGGAAGCTGTTTCTGTATGACTATTGCATAATAATGAGACACCGGACACCAGAGTGTTGATTATGTGCCGCTGTATTGAAAACTGCCGGCCGTAAACAAACGCACGCACGCACTTCGCCCGTGCTGCTAGGGCAAACCATTCTGAAAAGAGATGGGTTTCACTCCCCCTAACAGAAGCGTCTCACCAAACACGTTTGCTTTTTTTTATTGAACAATACAAACTCGTCTGCTCATAACGGACGCTACAGGACACCAGAGTGTTGATTATGTGCCGCTGTATTGAAAACTGCTGGCCGTAAACAAACGCACGCACGTACTTCCCCCGTGCTGCTGGGGCAAACCATTCTGAAAAGAGGGGGGTTTCACTCTCCCTAAAAGAAGCGTCTCACCAAACACGTCTGCTTTTTTTTATTGAACAATACAAACTCGTCTGCTCACAATCGGCGCTACACGAGGAAGCGTTTCACCAAACACATCTGCTTTTTTTCAAAATCTTGATTGAACAATTTTCTCCTCCTCTTCCTCCATTGTGGTTTCTTTCTGACTTCCGGGATGAGTGAACGTTGGCGCGTTAGGCTGCCGCTGCTCAGCCGCATTGTGTTTTATTGTTCTTGTTCCTGATTGTAAAGTGTCCTTGGGTGTTTTGAAAGGTGCTTATAAATAAAATGCATTATTATTATAATACAAAAACGTCTGCTCACAATGGACGCTACGAGGAAGCGAAGCCGAGAGGAGTGAAGCGACCCATTCAAGTGCGCTCAGTTAGTTCGAGAACCGAAATTTGTTCGTCATCCGAGGCATAAAAAACTCGAAATGTTTGTTCGAAAACCGAATTGTACGAGAACCGAGACGTTCGACTGTATTTGGTACTATGTACAGTACAGATTCAATGATGATGTACTTCACGAAATGGCAACGGGCACCCCGCAAGTCCCTCCATGCATGGTTAGGAGCTTTCAGGTCTTAAATCTGTGGTCTGAATCTCTTTCTTTGGCCACCATATTATTCCTGCAGGGTATCTGATCACTGGCAGGGCATAGCGGTTTATTGCCTCGGTCTTGTTCTTGCCATTGAGCTGGCTTCTTCAGACTTGCCTCACCCGCTGGAGGTATTTGGCCATAGCCGCTTTCCTTGTTGCCAGTTCGAGGTTTGTTATTGGCTTGTGATATACCGGGATACTTGTAGCTGTATTCAATGTCTGCTATTGTTCGTTCTGGGAGTGAGACCCCTTCAGTATGGACAACGTTGCCTCTCTTAGTCCCTATCTGGCTACATTTCTCAAGCCCGAATGACATCCCGGTGTCACTGCTGTAGATCTTGGTTGTGTGAATCAGGGAATCTATGTCCCTTCCACTCTTAGCATTCAGCTTTATGCCATCCATGTAGAGGAGGTGACTGATCGTAGCTCCATTTCTGAGGCGGTATCCATAGCCAGTCTTGGCGAATACTTGGCTTAAGGGGTTCATTCCTATGCAGAACAGCAATGGGGAGAGTGCATCACCTTGGTATATGCCACATTTGATGGACACTTGGGTAAGTGGCTTCAAGTGTGGTTTTCCACATCCTCATCGAGTTCACAACGAAGGCTCTTAGGGTCCTGTTCACCTTATACAACTCCAAGCATTCAGTGATCCATGTATGTGGCATCGAGTCATAGGCTTTCTTGTAATCAATCCAGGCTGTGCACAGGTTGGTATGTCGGGACCTGCAGTCTTGTGCAACTGTTCTGTCAACCAATAGGTGTGGACCATGTCATGGCCTGGTGCTGTCCAGTTTTTCATATCTGAGACTCTTTCCTGTATGTCTGCCACTGTTATGGTAATTGGGTTCTGTTCAGGGAGGTTGCTGTGCTCCTCTCTCAGGGTTACCAGCCATTGTGCACTGCTGTTATGTGCAACCTCCTTCTCCCATATGCCTTTCCAGTACCTTTCAGTTTCCAGTCTTGGTGGGTCAGCTCTGCTGTTAGGACCCTGCCACAACACTTTCACAGGTTGTGTTGCGAACAGCCTGTTTATTCGTCTGGCCTCATTCTCTTTCGTGTACCGCTTTAGGCGACTGGACAAGGCTTGGAGCCTTTGTTTGGCAGTTTCGAGTGCTTCAGGTATGGTCATCTGGATGTACCTCTCGGGTATCGGCCTTTTCATCACACCTCTCTGGGCCTCCGTCAATTTACTCACATCTTTCCGAGCCACCTTGATCTTAGCCTCCAACCGTCTTTTCCATGGTGGGTAACGTATCTCATGGCTCCCATGGTTGCTCTTATAGCCAAGCATCTCTAGGATCACTGATGCTGAAGCGTATATCAGCTCATTGGTTTCCGTGATCGTTACGGTAGGGATCGCCCTCAGTGCTGCATTCACACTTTCCATGTTTTCTCCGGTTGCTCCGGTTTCCTCCCACATTCCAAAAATCATGCATGGCAGGCTGATTGTGCACTCTAAATTGTCCCTAGGTATGAGTGTGAGCGTGGATGGTTGTTCATCTCTGTGTGCCCTGCGATTGGCTGGCAACCAATTCAGGGTGTCCCCCGCCTACTGCCCGAAGACGGCTGGGATAGGCTCCGGCACCCCCTGCGACCCTAGTGAGGATAAAGCGGTTCGGAAAATGGATGGATGGATATATATATATATCCATCCATCCATCCATTTTCCGAACCGCTTGATCCTCACTAGGGTCGCGGGGGGTGCTGGAGCCTATCCCAGCATGGATAGGCGGGGACACCCTGATATATATATATATATATATATATATATATATATATATATATATATATATATATATATATACACACACACACGTATATATGGACGAATAATCCCGCCTACTCGCCGTAGCGAGAAGTGAAACCACCAGCGGCCATGTTACGTTGCCACTTGCTTTCGCGCACCTCTAACTAAAATAGATGGACTTTTCCACTGCGTTTTCATGTTATTTTCTGTCTCTATGGCAAAAAAGACACAGTGTATTACTGACTATATTTCGTATTAAGCAGTTTGATCGTTGGGGTTCTGACGCCATCTAGTGGCGATTGTTGGCCGGAACCACTTATCACGGATAAAGCTCCATCTGACCCTAGTTGCCGTGCACATTTACTGGCGCACGTACAAAGACATGTTTTGTAAGCTCTGTGTAGCCATTTTTGTCAGAAGACGATAGTGCCAAGTACCGACCGTATGACGCAAGACGACAACGGGCAGGATTTCGGCGAAGGTTAGCCCCTTATGGGTGTGATCCCACGAAGTTTGTGTGTTTTATGTTAAATCGGTTGTCTTTGTGGTTTTGTCTTTTTAGTTAGTTAGTTAGTTCCACCCATTCCTATTTGGAACATTGGGCGACGAGTCTCCTCCATTTGTTCCGGTCACTGGCGACCCTTCTTGCTCCATGCCAGCTGACACCCATCTCACTGAAGTCTTCTTTGGCAGTCTGTCTCCACGTCTTCTTTGGCCTACCTCTCTTCCTCTTTCCACCCTCTGGCATCCAGTCAATGGCCACACTTGCCGGTCTCTCTCTTGGCAGTCGGAGTACGTCGCCAATCATTTTCCTTCTCCTTTCAGAGACAATGTCTGATAGTTCAGCTACTCCTGCCCTCCTCATCACCTCTTCGTTGGTGATGTGGTCTCTCCATGAGATCATCAGGATGGATCTCAGGCAACGCCGATGGAAGACATCTAACTTGTTGGTAATATTGGCTGTCTTCATCCATGTCTCACAGGCGTAAGTCGCTGTTGGGATGACCACTGACATATAGAGGCGTAGCTTGGTGGCCATAGTGATGGCTTTCGATGACCAGATGTTGCGGAGGCGTTGGAACACTCCCGCAGCTTTACCAAGTCTACTGTTGACGTCTTTCTCCACATCACCTGTATTTGAGATGTTACTCCCAAGATATGTGAAGCTGTCAATGTACTCTATGTCATGTTGGTGTAGAGTGAGTGGTTGAAGGTGTTGGTGCTGTCCGATGGCCATGGCCTTGGTCTTTTCCTGGCTTATTCGTAAACCGACTTTAACTCCATGCTCATGCAGATTGTTGGTCAACTCCTGGAGTGCGGGCTGGGTGTGACTTAACAGAGCCAAATCATCCGCAAATTCCAGGTCAGCTAGTCTGCTCCCTCCCCACTTGATACCAATTTTTGCCCCTGTGATGGACTTCCTCATCACAAAGTCAATTATGATGATGAAGAGTAGAGGTGACAGAATGCAACCCTGTCTTACACCAGTGACAATGTCAAAATCATCAGTTGTGCCACTGTTGGTTTTGACACGACAAGTTGAATTGTGGTACAATGACCTGAAGATGTTGATGTACTTGAGGGGCACACCATACCGATGGACGATCTGCCACAGTGATTCCCGGTGGATGCTCTTGGCTTTCTTGAAATCGATATAGTTGATCATGAGTGGTATCTGAAGTTCTTGGCATTGATCTTTGTCTTTTATTTGGTTTGTAATGTACTTGTTAGTATGTTTCATGTTCATGGGACCAGTTCTCAAGGGTTTCCAGGAAGAAAACCCTGTATTCTCAACCGAACTTCGTGTCGTCACTCATGCCGCATCCTGAGGGCGCTACACAGTGTGTCGTGTACGGCTGTACCAAGAAGCACTACATGCATATTTCATCCATAAGAATGCAATTATGAATTTTGTTTTATATGGTATATCTCATATCTCAATACAAAGTATTTAAAGATTTGTCTGCATCATGCCATTAGAATCATGAACAATGAAATGAAAGCAACGCCAAACTGTATAAAATTTGCTGCGAAATGTCAACCAAGGGCCTCTTCGGGTTCTCAATTTTTGCATAGGAAATTTCCTTTCCTATCCCAATCGAGCAAGACGACCCAGAAGTACTTGTAGGATAGGTCATTCGAATTCTAAAAATGTTCAGGGTAGGTGCCTGGATGCAACCTTGAAGATATCTTTTTGCAAAGGTTACTCATGGGACAACCTTTACAGAATTATATTACCCACAGTTCTTTACGATAGCAATATCAATGTGGTTGACAGATCTCATGAAGATGTACAAGTTCCACCCTCAAAATTTTAAATACATTTTAATTTCTAAAAAGTATAGAACAGTATCACGGCATATAAACAAACGCGCATCGAGAATACAGTTTTAGTAAACGGTAATAAAGGTAAACACAATTTTGCCTCCATCATAATAGTGTGTAAAGAGTAAAAAAAACAACAACAAAAAAACAAAACAGTGAAAAACAAAAAATATTGTGAAATAATTGAACATGGTTTGAGGGATCTAATTTCCAGTGGGAGAAAATGAAAGAAAAAACAAAGTAAGATAGAGAATTTATTAAGGCTTTCTTAGTATGTACCCCAAGAGAAAGGGATGGTGACAGGTGGTAAAATGCCGCTGTGGCCGCAATGTATTCACAAAACAGAAAAAGAACTCAGTATGCAGGCAGAGAGGGTGCGAGTTCGCCGGAGGATTTTTGCACGGGGAGAACTGTGCTGAAAATAAAGTCCACGTCCAAACAGATTACTTATTCACTGCAGCTCATTAGACAGGAAGTGTCAGGAATACAGTAGGAACTCAGAACATTAATACATACTATGCTGCACAATTGCACAAAACAGAAACCTCTTGGCAACATCTTGCTTGCACGCCAGGCCCTTTTATGGAGAGGCTGATTCCCAACTGCAGCCTTGTGTGCCTTGTCACCTGCCTGTCACACCCACACGACTGACCTGCTCGGAGCAAAAGAGCCAAAATACAAGGTCATGCACACAAGATTAACAGAACCATGGCAGAATTGTTGTCATTCATATTTATTTAGAAAACAGAACCTCCAAATACAGTCACATGGGTTCACAAAATGAGTGGCAAAAAGACAGACTATCATGTTGCGAAAATAAAAAAAAAGAGAAGGTTTAATACCTGCGACATTCGTGCAGTGTCAAATGTATTGTTTGACTCCATTTTCAAAAATACAAATGAATGGTTTTTGATTTTGTGGTTTAGAAATAACTTTATGAACACCTTTCCATATTTTCTTAGAGATGGACAATTCCAAAATCAATGAAAAATATCTTCAGGGCATTATTCACAACAAGAAGTATTGGGTTTTTTTCATCATTGTAGAAATGCTTTCAATGGGTAGAATCGGTGACATTTTACAAAATATAGTTGTTTTCATTTCATTCGTAAAGGAGAGGTCACTGATGGTGTAGTGGTACACTCATCTGACCACTCAGTGACGTTGTGCATGTGGGTGTGAATGGTAGTTCATCTCTGTATGTGCCCTGCGACTGACTGGCGACCAGTTCAGCATGTAGTCTGCCTCCCGCCCAAAGTCCTTGCGACCCTCTTTAGGAAAACAGAATATCATGGTTTGCAAATCATTTTCAACCTGTATTAAATTGAATACACAACAAAGACAAGATAGTTAATGTTCAAACAGATAAACTTGACTGGTTTTGGCAAGTCATCACCAACTTTGAATGTTACGACTGCAACAGATTTAAAAAAAAAAAAGCTGGTGGCAAAAAATAGAAAGGTGAGGAATGCGCATCAAACACGAGGTGAACAAGCTAACTGGGAACATGTTTATGCATAAAAGAAGCTTCCCAAAATTGCTCAGATAGGATATTTTTCATGTTTTTCACATCTGTGTGAACAATTGTGTCAGGAAATAGTCAAACAGTTTCAGGACAATGTTCCTCAAAGCACAAACACAAGGAATTTCGGGATTTCATCATTGATGGTCCATAATATCAAAAGATTCAGAGAATCTGGAGAAATCACTGCAGGTAAGCGGCATAAATGTAATGCTTAAAAGTCAGCATCTGTGATTGTTTAGCACCGTGTTAATGCCAAAGGCATATTTACTAGATACTTACATATATGTGAGGGTACCATTCATGATGATAGGTACATGTAGATTTTGGAGAAACATATGCAGCCATACAAGCAATGTATTTTTCATGGATGCCCCTGCTTATTCCAGGAAGATAAGGTCAACCCACCTTCTGTGTGTGTTACAACAACAACGTGGCTTTGTATTAAAAGAGTTGGGTACAAGACTGGCATGCCTCTAGTCCAGACCTGTCTCCCACTGAAAATGTAGGGAGCATTTGGAAGCATAAAATACGACAACAGAGACCCCAAGACTATTGAACAGCTGAATCTGAACATCCACCGAGAACGGGAAAGAATTCCACCTACAAAGCTTCAACGATTAGTGTCCTCAGTTCCCCAAAGTTTATTGAACATTGGTAAAAGCAAAGGTGATGGCCGTGTTTTTTGAAACATGTTGCATCCATAACATTCTAAATTAATGATTTACTAAATCACTAAAAAAATCATGTGTATTCAGTTTGAACATTATATATATTGTCTTTGTGGTTAGATATAGGTTGGACATGATTTGCAAATCATTGTATTCTGTTTTTACTTATGTTAGCCACAACAAACCAACTTCATTGGAATCAGGTTTGAATATACAATGCCACCTCCCCTTCATTCTTGTTTTCTCTATTTCTCTCAACCATTTCATATCCATCCATGCCTTTTTCATTGTTAATCCAGGTTTTTGATTCAACACATATGTTGAAGGGTTCTGTGAACAGGCTTAGGTAAGATTTAATATTATGGAAATTAGCATTTAGACTTCGGCTTTTTAATTAAATAATTGATATTTTCTGTACAGAGTCAATTGTGTTATGTTGTTCATCTGTGTAATTCCTGCAGGTATTGTTGAAGGAATGAAAAAAGTTAGGGTCAATGTCATTTTTACTGATGCACGATATCCTGCTTTGATGGCAGATACCGATTTCGATAACCAATTTTTCTCATTTTTTTGGACACTACAAAGATGTCTGTTTTTGCTGCGTAAAAGAATAAAAAAATTTAATCATGCACTTAATGTAGTGAGGTTGGAGAGTGATACAAAACAGTGGTCAGCAGCCATGAGCACGTGCATATTTTGCTCTTTTCTGAGGTCTTGTGACATCAGTTAGTGAGGTGATAAGCAATGTCAAAGGCTCTGATGCGTACTGTACCTATTAATACAGGTTTTTTTATCATCCCCACTAGTGTTTTTTATATCGTGTAATATATTTTAATTTAATTGTTATTATATGTATTCATTATTATTTCTGAGTGGGGCCACTCGAGTAGGGGGTGACATCAGTGAGAGGGGACGAGCCCGGAGGAGAAGATTGGCTCAGACAGGCAGTCTGAGAATGGAGCGTATGGGTGTGAGTTGTACCCACCACCAGCTCTACACGTGTTTTACTCCCGTTTTGTTCATTGAAAAATGCGAACGGATGACATCAGCAACTGTATGCATCCTTGACAACACCGAAGGGCATTACATTTAGCATCTGGCGTTTGGGGTTCATCCGTCAACGTCTGACTTTAATGTGTGAGGATGTTCGGGGACTCAGGTACTCGGCGGGAGGTAAAGGAAGAGGGTGTTATGTGCCACGATCACGGTACTCAATGCGTCAAAATGAGCATGAGCCCGCCAAAATGAGATTACACAATGATGAAGCGGCAAGTGCCACTGTGGCCAAGATGGATGTAAACATGCATGCCGGCGACCAGGGGCTTGCGTGGCCCGCCATAAAGACGCTTAAGTTCTCCGGGAAGGGAAGTTGGTAGGCTTACAGCGCACAGCTTGAGTTGGTGGCTGATCCAGCTGATTAGTCGGAGAAGACGAAAGCAGTGCAGTTGGCACTTTCCCTGATGGAGGAGGCTATGTCTTGTATGCTGCTGAGCTCCAAAGACAGATTAGATCACAGCACATTGGTGGGTGCTTTGCAGAGGCACTTTGGGGAGTTTCATTTGAGAGAATCTGCGCTGTGAGTTCAAACAGCGTGATTGACATCCAGATGAGCTGCTCCGTTGCCTCATTTATGACATTGAGAGGCTGGGTCGGTGCACATATGCCAGAAATGCCAAAGGAGGTCCAAAAATGAACTCATACGCAACCAGGTCATCCAAGCTCTCAGACCGGAAGTGCTGCAACTGCACGTCCAGCTTGCCCACTGGGCAGTCCTGGGAGAAGCATTTCCTCTCGCCATGATTGCAGTCAAGGGGGAGCTCCAGACATCAACCTGCTTCGTTTTGGCAACTTCATTGTCAGAAGGGGAGGAGTCCAGAACGATGTAGGTGGAGGAGCTGGTGTGCGCGATAAATACCAGTCCAGCATGAGGAAGAGAGCGGTCAATGTGCACACCCTGCTGTCTGCTGGGGGTGTGGGCAGCCAGGCCATCTGCTTCGGCTCTGTCCAAAGATGTTAAACCAGCAGGGAAACGAAAAAGGGTCAGTGTAGCCCAGACATCATGGACCCCCTCAGGTTGTTGACCGGGAGCTGGCACATGCTATGTGCAGCGACCCCCATCGAACTGGTGGGTTGGACAGATGTGGGGGACCACAGTCATATTTGTGTGCCAATTAGGGACATTTCCTGCACAACCCTGGTGGACACTTGGTCTTCTGCCACAATTGTCCAGTCGCACCCCTCTTAATGATCGACCATTACAAAGCTGAGGACAGTGACGGGTGAAATAGCCCAGATGAGAGGCTGAGGGACATTTCCTTTTGTCCTGTCAAAGACCCACTCAGTAAGGGTCGTTGACGTGAGTGACCCCTGTATTCTAGGGCATGACTTTTTGAAAGCTGGAAGGTGTCTGGTGAACTTGGGAGGTGAGGTGCTCACCATGCCGAGTGGTCGGAATGTGGGCCTGGGCCAACGAGTGAATGGTTTGGGCATCAGCACTCTGGAAGAGAAGGTCAGCATAATCAAAGACTGGCCAGTCCAAGAAACCAGGAGCAGCTTAAGAACTTTTGGAGCAAGCCTCATTCTACAGATGGTTTGTGAAGGGATTTTCTTGCATCAGGGCATTCTTGTTCCACCCTCTTCAACCCAACCAACCCTTCATGTGGATGCCGAATTGTCAGGAGGCGTTTCCCAGCTGAAAAAAGGCCCTCATAAATGCTCCTGTTCTCACCACACCAGATCTAGCCTTGTGTTTTTTGCTGGACACAGTTGCTAGCAATGCTATATACTCCACAGTGACACACACACATAACCTGATAAACCACTGTATATTTAAACAGATATGGAAAGGCACAGAGAAACCATATGAGAAAAAGAGCACCCAATCCGCCAAACCACGCTGACAAATATGACAGTCGCCATACCTCCCAGTGTGGAAGACCCCCATGAGGGGGTAAAAAAATCATTAAAAGAATTAAAATATGTACATTTATATAGATACATCATTCAAAAGCTAAACTAAAAAGATGTGCCTTAAGCCTCCAATAAAAGACATCAACAGTCTCTGCAGACATGATGTCCTCTGGCAGGCTATTCCATAGTTGGGGACCAAAATGCAGCCTCACCACGTGTCCTGGTTCTCACCGTAAAAATAATTAAAAGGTCAGAAGACCTCAGGATCTGCAAGGGTTGATATGATAAAAGCAGGTTGAATAAATGAGCTGATCCAAGACTATCAAGACATTTAAAAACTAATAAAAGCACCTTAAATCAATCCTGAAACACACAGGGAGCCAACACAGTGATTTACACATTTTTGGTGTAATGTGTTCCCACCCACTGCTATCCATGACTTGATCTAAAATATAATTTAAAAGGGTATGAATAGGCCCTGTGTTCTCAGGAGACACGACAATTCATTGCGGTAATACTGTTCCATTGGGCTGTGCAAAAATGCAAAGAGCCACTGTAGATTTGAGTTAACTGTTTAATGGGAAGAGGGGAGAAGCTATTTGAATGTCTGCTGGTGGGCAGTGTGTGTGTGTGTGGGGGCGTCCAGTAGGATTTTACGTGCACTTGTCTTGGTTCTTGTGGTGTACAAGTCCTCAAGAATGGGAAGGGCGGTGTCAGTTATTTTTTTCACAGTCATAACTCTCCGTTGCAGTCGGGTGTTGTCCTTTTGTGGCAGCCCCGAACCAAAATGTGATGTGCTCCATCAGAGGCTCCATCGATGACTGCTGTATAGAATTGTCTCAGCAGCTCCTGTGGCAGGCCGTGCTTCCTCAGCAGCCTCAGGAAGTACATCCTCTCCTGGGCTTTTTTCAGAATGGAGTTACTGTTGGCCTCCCACTTCATGTCCTGAGAGATTGTAATTTCCAGGAACTTGAAGATCTCAACTGTTGACACAGGGCAGTTGGATAGTGTGAGGGGCAGTTGTGGTGAAGGATGTTTTCTGAAGTCCACGATCATCTATCCAATCTTGAGCGTGTTCAGCTCCAGGTTGAGTTGCGCCTGAGCACCAGCTGCTCCACTTCTTGTCGGTAGGCAGACTAGTCGCAGTCTTTGATGAGGCCGATGACTGTGTGTTGTCCGCGAACTTTATGATTTTGATGGGTGGCTGTGTTGAAATGCAGTTGTTTGTGTGGAGGGAGAAGAGCAGCGGCGAGAGGACGCTTCCTTGGGGGGGCCCGAGTGTTGATGGTGTATGTTGATGATGTTGTCCTTCCCAGCCGAACCTGTTGTGTCCTTCTCGTCAGGAACCTGATAATCCATTGGCACATCGTAAGGGACACACTGAGCTGGAGAAGCTTGGAGGTGAGGAGTTACGGATGATGGTGTCGAACGCAGAGCTAATGTCCACAAGCAGGATCCTTGCGTAGGTCCATCCATCCAGGATGTAGTGCAGCCCTATATTGACTACGCCCTCCACAGACTTGTTTGCCCGGTAGGCAAACTGCAGAGGGTCCATCAGGCATCAGGTGATGTTCTTGAGGTGGTTCAGTACAAGACGTTCAAAGGACTTCATGACCACAGGCATCACAGCGACAGGCCTATCGTCGTTCAGTTCTGATGTTGCTGGTTTCTTGGGGACTGGGATAATAATAATAATACATTTTATTTAAAAGCGCCTTTCATGCCACCCAAGGACACTGTACAGAAAATACAATGTAAAAAATAACTAAGAGAGATAATGTATAAAAACAGGACATAAAATCACAAAACAGGAAATGGTTGATGGACCTTGCACAACTCCAGGAATCTGTTGAAGATCTGTGTGAAGAGCGAAGCCACCTGGTCAGTGCAGGCTTTCAGGCAGGAGGGGGACGCCCTATTGGGCCCTAGGGCCTTCTTGATCTTGTGCTGCTTGAAGAGCCGTCTCACGTCCTGTTCGTGGATCTCAGGGCAGGGAATGAGGTCTGCGGTGTGGATAAGGTAGTTTCTGGTGGGCCTGGGTAGGTGTGGGAAGTGGAGGTGTCCTTTTCGAATCTGCAGAAAAACATGTTTTGGTCGATGGTGTCCTGTAGTTTGTAACTGCTTTAAGGCCATTCCACACCGATGCAGAGTCATAAGCAGAAAACAGTTTTTTTTCAGCCTTTCTGCATAGCTCTCTTTGCGTTGTTAATTTCTTTTGTCTATTGGTTTGGGGCATGTTTGTACAGCGCCCTGTCTCCACTTGTAAAGGTGCCCTCCTTCTCTTTTCCAAGTTGCCTGAGTTTGGGAGTAAACCATGGCTCGTTATTGTTGAAGGAGCGAAAGGACTTTGTTGGTCCACACATGTCCTCACAGAAACGGATGTATAATGTTGCAATGTGTATTCATCCAGTCTGCCAGATGACGTTTCAAAGACACCTCACTTGGTGCCCGTTTATTTATTTCTTTTTTGCGGCCCACGGCATAAACTAAAAGTGGAGGGACATGAGTAATATGTACTGCAACTCCTACTATTATCACAAAACTTTTCCAGACATGCAAAGACACAAATACATTTAAAGCCAAAATAGTAACATAATTTCTCTTCATGACACTGTGTAGAAAAAACATCATTCCAGCCATCCATCCATCCATTTTCTACCACTTATCTGGGGTCGGGTCGGAGGGGCAACAGCTTTCGCAGGGAAGCCCAGACTTCCCTCTCCTCAGCTAATTCTTCCAGCTCTTCCCAGGGGATCCCAGGGCGTTCCCAGGCCAGCCAGGAGAGAGTCTCTCCAGCGTGTCCTGGGTTATCCCTGGGACATGCCCGGGACACCTCATCACGGAGGCATCCAGGAGGCATCCTAATCAGATGCCTCAGCCACTTCATCTGACACCTCTCAATATGGAAGAGAAGCAACTCGACTGTGAGCCCCTCCCGAATGACCAAGCTTCTCACCTTATCTCACCTGCAGGGGAAATTCATTTTGATAGCTTGGATCTGGGATCTTGTTCTTTCGATCACAACCCATAGCTCGTGACCATAGGTGAGGGTCGGAACGTAGATCGACCGGTAAATTGAGATCTTCACCTTTTGGCTCAGCGCCTTCTTCACCACGACAGACCGATACAACGTCTGCATCACAGCTG
The DNA here is from genome assembly GCA_018466805.1 of Hippocampus abdominalis. Classification (NCBI taxonomy): domain Eukaryota; kingdom Metazoa; phylum Chordata; class Actinopteri; order Syngnathiformes; family Syngnathidae; genus Hippocampus; species Hippocampus abdominalis. The sequence continues at coordinate 24,057,856 of CM031699.1, forward strand.
ACGCTGCACCGATCCACCTGTCGATCACTCGCTCCCTTCTGCCCTCACTCGTGAACAAGACCCCAAGATACTTAAACTCCTTCACTTGGGGCAAGATCTCATTCCCGACCAGGAGAGGGCACTCCACCCTTTTGCGACTGAGGACCATTGTTTCAGATTTGGAGGTACTGATTTTCATCCCGGTGGCCCGGTAGTCCAGTGGTTAGCACGTCGGCTTCACAGTGCAGAGGTACCGGGTTCGATCCCAGCTCCGGCCTCCCTGTGTGGAGTTTGCATGTTCTCCCCGGGCTTGTGTGGGTTTTCTCCGGGTACTCCGGTTTCCTCCCACATTCCAAAAAACATGCGTGGCAGACTCGTTGGGCACTCTAAATTGTCCCTAGGTATGAGTGTGAGCGTGGATGGTTGTTCGTCTCTGTGTGCCCTGTGATTGGCTGGCAAACAATTCAGGGTGTCCCCCGCCTACTACCCAAAGACAGCTGGGATAGGCTCCAGCACCCCCCGCGACCCTAGTGAGGATCAAGCGGTTCGGAAAATGGATGGATGGATGGATGTTTAGTGCGCTGAGGTGTTTCGAGGCCGTGAACAGTTTTGGCCACGACAGACCGTGGTTCCCAAAAAAACAGAAGTCGCCTCATCACAACATGTACTGTACTAAACTCCTGGAATGACAACTCAAAGAACTCCTTCCTGTCTCTGTCTATTATCCACCCGTCATTGTTCTTCTTTGTCTCTCTGCTTCTCTCTCTTGAAGTGCCGCGCTAGATTCTTAAGGACGTACTGCTGCTGTGGTGTATGGCCCAACTTTCAACCCATCAAAATGGATGGCCTTAAATTTTTCCCGTCAATGATGGAAAATTGTCGGTTAATGTACCCTCTGCAGAAACAGAAATATAAAATATGTAAATGTTTATACAGTCTTCTTTAACCTTGATTTTGTTACAAAAGACAGGCGTTCATTTGTTATCATAAATCACCCCTCCTCCTGCCAAATAAAATATGAAATTTCGGGTTTGCTTTGGGCTCGGGCCTGCAAATCAAGTTAATTGGTCGGGCTCGGGTCGGTTCGGGCTTTAATACCCGCGGGCTGGGTCGGGCTGGATATTTTTAGGTCCCATCTTACCTCTACCCAGCAGGAGCGCTCTCCAGCACACCCTCCAAGGACTCCAAAAGGGTGGGTACGCTGAGCTGCTGTTTGGTTCATAGACACATTTTGGTTCTGAATTTAGAGATGGGATTCAGCTGCTGCTAATTGGAGAGGATGATCTTTTTAAGTGGGATTTACGGCCACAAGCCACCCCAAAGCCTAAAAACCTTGTCTATCACCTTTAACAGAAAGCCTTGATGTTTTTTAAAAAATTGAGAAATAACACAATTATATAAACAATGTATCATTGCTTTCTTGGTTTTCCGTTATTAATACGTCAAAAGAATACAATGTCAAAGTGGCCCTTGAATTTGTCTATTTTTCTGTATGCAGCCCTCAGAAGAAAATGCTTGGACAGCCCTGTCTTAGATGAACGTACTGTATAATTTTGTTGCTAGTTAAAAATGAGATCACAGCGGTAGAAGGGGCAAAATAATGTCCATGTAGCCGAAATAAATGGGAAATCAATGTGAGTAATTACTCCAAGACCATTAATAGAACCGATAAGGGTGGATCTTATCAGTAATGCAGTTTAGTAGTCCGGTTCCCATCCCTAAAGATGAAATGACACGTCATCTTCTACCATAACATCTCTATGCAGTGCTTTGCAGAGGTAAAAATGGAACTCATACAAATTAATTAAATTTATCCATGAATGGCTTGAGAGTAATCCACAAGAAAAGGGAGCGTCAGAGACTTAAGTCAACATCCTTACAAAAACAGTATTAAATTGAAGCATGCTCACTGAGACTAATAGAATGAAGACAAAATGGTTCTTGTTGTTGCTCCAGAACAGTGATTTTGCACATTTTAAAGCCACACATGTCATTCTACACAAATATGGACACACTAATGTCTTATTACTCCATGATATTTCAAAAACTTCACTTTTATATGCAGTAAAAGGAAATATCGATCTTGTGCTTTTCCTTCCCAACTCAATGTTTTTTTCCCACTCATAATGGAAAATCTTCATGGGCATTTCTTCAGCCTTTTATTCATTTGTAGTAATTATAGAAGGGGAGGTAAAAAGATGTCTTCCTTCTCATTCTTTTCTTTCTTCCTTCCTTCCCAGCTTTTTCTCCCTTTTGTGCATTTAGAGGGAGCTTTCACGACTACATTCTTATTAGAGACATGTCTGAAAGGCTCTCGCAGCATGTGGTGTCCTCTGACCGTCTGCTATATGGGTGCCTTTTGTTGGCATTAACAAGGCAAGCAACTGAGGATAGCTTTTCAACAGGTTCAAACTTTTCCTTTTGGATAATTAACTGCATTCAGACTGTCAGTGAAGTAAAGGCTACTGTATGTGGGCTCGGACACCTAGAGAGGATCATAATTTGAAGAAAAAAAGGAGAGAACTGAGGGGAGGGAAACTTCAAAAGACAAGATGTTCACTTGGGTGTTGCTCAGTGCAAGTGGGTTCTTTACTAAACTCCTATTCAAATGCTACTTGCTTCATCATCTTCATCTCTGGCCTCTTCATCTTTTCATCAAAATGATGGGGGAAACTCTTGCCATTGTCAGATGGGCAGAGGTCTGCTGGTTTAATGACTAGAGAAACCTAAGAGAGGAATGCTCCGCTTCATCAACGCAAAAGTTCGAGGATGCCTCATGAAGAAGGCCTCCTCCACTAATACTACTATCTCTTGCTGAAGGGGGCACACAGCAAGGGTAGAAGGGAAAAGTAATTTTCTTCCCCGTCAATCAGTTTTTGGGGTGGGCTGCTGCCACTTTTTATGGCATACTTTTATAAAGCTCAGAATTACCTGGGTAAGAGCCCTTGAGTGAGAACGAATGGGGTTTTTGGACAATCCGACTGTATCGTCAGCATTTTTCGCTTGTTAGGGCCCGAGCAACGACTGCCGTAAAGTCCCTATTGTTTTTGAAAAAAATATTATTATTATTATTATTATTATTATTATTATTTTTGGTTACTGATGGTGTAGTGGTACACTCGCCTGACTTGTGTGCGAGCTGCGTGGGATTGCTGGGATAGGCTCCAGCACACCCCTCTCCTGCAACCCTATTCAGGATAAGTCATGTTGGAAATGGATGATGATTATTCACCCACACCGCCGACCTCCACAAAAATGTATCACATTTTTACAAAAACACACCAAACTTTGATCACTCATTAGCCATTGTGAAAATTTTTATATTTGGAAGTCGTCATAAAGGAGGAAAACAAAATGGATTTGGAGTGCCACCTAGACTGGAAAAATAAAGCAATTTCATCCAGATTACTTCAACTTCGGCTGTACAATTTAAGACCTGGGACAACAATAGGGGAAAAGAGTTAGCTTTCGAAATAGTATTTGGAGAGCAGGGGGCATCCAAATTTGTGTTGAACAAATCTTTCACCACAAACAAGTAAATCCTATATAACACCCCTACAAATCTTTCACCACAAACAAGTAAATCCTATACAGTATAACCCCCCTGCACATGCTGCTCTAAAAACATGTATTTAAATGGTCGCAACCGGAAGACATCAATATGATAACATTCTGTTATACATGAAGCACTACCTAGTGACGACTAAAAATGTCTTTTGTTTTATAAATTTTTATGGACTGCATGGAGCCCGTTGAATTAATCCAACTGAAACTTTGTCTGAAAAGCCTCATGTTGTTGTTGTTGATGTTAGTCTTCCGCTATGTCGAATTTTGTGGCCATTACGGTGCCCCAACGGCAGATGAATCACAGTGACAATCACTTCACCCAGATGATCCTATCTTCTCTAAGTTGCACTTATGTGACCAAAGTGCAGGCCTGAAGACATCGACAAGCTTATTTTTCAAGGTAGTGGTAGCACCACCGACTGGCTACAGGAAATAAATGTTCTATTCTTTGACATTTTTCTCCTTGCGGGAAAACTAAATCTACTTCATATTTGCTCAGAAGAGTGTTTAAGACTTCATGGTGTTAAGATACGAAATGTATGAGTTTTCGCGAAACGCTGTTGACATGGGAACACGCGCTTCTCCAAGAAAACAATGCTAAATTTGAGGGTCTAAACATGAACGAAAATTCATGACACTCATGAAATCACAAATATTTTATTCAGTTATTTTTTTTTAAATGTCTCACTAGTGCCCCCAAGAACCTTTTTGACAAACCGGCCCCAGTTTTACGCTTCACCTCTATGTAACATGCCAAGAACCGACAAAAATGTCTCTTGGATCCTTATGCTAAATGTAACAGGAAGGCCACCAGTTTGAATTGACTTTAAATCTTAGCTTTGGCCTGCGATTGGCTGGCAACCAATTCAGGGTGTCCCCCGCCTACTGCCCGAAGACAGCTGGGATAGGCTCCAGCACCCCCCGCGACCCTAGTGAGGATGAAGCGGTTCGGAAAATGGATGGATCTTAGCTTTGGCTTTGACAACAAAAGCTGCTGTAACTTGACCCACACGATCATATCTTCCCAAGATTTCTCACATTTGATGATAGGCCACTGACAGAGAAATCTATGAGCAAAATTGTATCATGTTTAAAGTTTCATTTAATTTGGGCACATCTAAACTTTTGGGTGCGTATCCAGCACCCCCAAATGCCTATGCACAAAGCAAAGGCGCCGGCCACCTGGTCGGAGGGCTGTTGAAGTCCACAATTAGCACGTCAATGCAGGGGGGCGAACAGAGGAGAGAAGGATAGACTCGGTCACAAAGGGGGAAAATAATTCGGGAACAGCGGTTGAACAACAAAAGACGATTTGAGAACACCCGTCGCGCCCAGGCGACATTTGTCGTCCGCAAAGTCTGCAACATGTTGATTCAGCGTAGACCAGAGAGAAAGGCGTCAACGTACCGGTGGTTCAAAGCTCAAAGCAAGGTAACCAATCACTACCGAGGGGCTGGACCGGGGGTGCGGTATGCAAATATCGGGGGCAGTGTTTTCTTGTATTTTACAATGAAAAGTTCGAATTGGCGGGAAGGGAGCTCGAGAGTGTGATCGCGGAGCAACTAAACCGTCGTTCGCTCTCTCAGAGATCCCCTCCCGCCGATAATGAAGACAATTTTCCCTGTGTGCTGAGTCATTTCTTTAACTTTGTCCGAGAAAAACTCTGACAGCCACCTACTGGCTAAAGGAAATATATTTTACTCTTTGCTGTTTTTCTCCCAGTGGGTGAAGCAGATTTACCTCATATTTGATCAGAAGTGTGTTTAAGCCTTCATAATGTTGAAACACGAATTTGTGAATTTTCACGAAAAGCTGTTGCCATGGCGCAATGCACGGTTCACCAAGAGAACATTACTTTTGAGCATTTAAACATAATGAAAACTTATGAAACTTCGAAAATACATCAGGCCTAGCAACCGCATCAATATTTTATGAGATTATTGTGTTATTTAAAAAAAATGCTTAACAACACCTCCTGTAATTTTATTAGCAAAAACTCCCTGATTTATGTATCACCAAAGTTTAAAACATTTTAGAGGGATATGTAACAGCCCAAGAACTACAAAAAAAAATTATTGGCGGCATATCCTTACCATAACACGAAGTCCACCATTTTGAAACTTCTTTCACATTTGGATACATTTTTGGTGTGTTAAAGACACATTTTTTTAAAACTCCGAGAGATTTTATCCGATTGTCTTAAAACTGTGGATGTTTTATTTTACTGAATGCTGTTGCAACATACTGTTTGCCTAGAAAAATCATTCTGATTTTGATGGCCTTAAATCACATGATATCATATGACACTTACTTAAACATCATGCTTTGAAAAATAATCACTATTTTATAGTTGTTTTTTTTTAGTTGATTGTGCGTTTTTTGTTGTTGTTTTTTTTTGTTTTTTAACAAACGTAGCACCCTTGGGAATATTTTAATGAACCAGTTTGGTTGCATGTTTCATGAAGATCGACCACAGGTTGGAGGAAAATGTAACAGCCCAAGACCTACAAAATAGGCTCTTGGAGCCATAACTGCAACAGGAAGTCCAACATTTTGAATCTTCTTTAAAATTTTGCCACATTTTTTGATATCATATTCTTTGGCCATTTCGTTGGGACTACATAAACAAAATAGGAAGGGAGATGTTGACAAATCAGCATTGTATGTATTTATTTTTGTATCTTTGCACAGGAGTAAAATCATAAACAGAAGAAAGTGACTTGAAAGTAAGAATTCTGAGATAAAAGTGAACATCTTGCCAACTTTTTTTTTCACTGGCCCTAATCCTCTGTCGTGCTTCTGTAAAAATCAGACGTGCCTTTTCACTGCATTTCAGTTCAAAGAAGTTAAAAACAAATCATCCAATATTCTTGTGTGTCATGAATTAGCTGTCAAAAAAAAGGGAAAAAAAGGAGAAAAAAAACACCACGTGATTCATTCTCACCCCCAAGGTCTTGACTTTGCGAATGATTGCCAGATCTATCAGGGGTGACCTGCGTGAGGTGCCCCACAGCAGGAATCAAGACCAGAGGTCTGCCTGTAGTCTTGTAATCCCTTTACCCAAACCACAGGATTATCTGTCCTCCATCAGACCTGAAGTGGCGCCCCGTTGCTTCGGTTTAAACGCTAGTATAGAATCTTACCTCCACACCCCATCTGCCAACTGAATGATGAAGTAATGATGCAAAACAGTTGATGAAGAGACGTCACCTGGAGAGAAATAGGGAGCTAAGCAACAACTCTACCCTAATCTAATTTACTCTAAAGAAGCAGTTTCCAACATTGAATAATAAATCCATCCATCCATTTTTGATCGCGCTTTTCCTTATTGGGGTCATGGGTGAGTTGGAGTGTATTACATTTTGGGGAAAGATGAGGTAATCCTGGATTGGTCCCAAGTAAATCACAGGGCATGAATAATAGATTTATTCTGCCATCTGTAATATTTGTTATAAGCACCTTTAAGTATTGTGCAATGCTGAAGTATTTAAATAACCTATCTGCATGATTCAACAATCAAGAATGTTTTGGGGTTTTTTCCCTGCAGAATTTAAAGCGCATGACTTGTTGGTGTCAGTGATTCTTCAACATTCTCTGACAGGGGTCTCAGTTTGTATCTGTCAGTAGACAGTGGCGGCACTGGTTGCAGGCCCGGGATACTGAGGCATGTTGTGAGAGGGTTTAACATTGCTAACCTCCTTCTGCCAAGTTCAACGGCCCCACGGTTTTGAGTGTTGGATCACAGAAGGGAGCCTGCCATTTCAACCTGGATCCCTGTAATTCTGGGCACACTGTTGTGCTAACTGGGCTTGACCGTGGCGTTCTTCAAGTTGACCATTGTGACAAAAAAAAGGTGTCCTTAGAATTTTACAATGTTAAACACATTATATGTCTTGGGGAATTTCATACAATTGTTCAACAGTTCATGACGTTCCAGCATTTTGTTGTTGTTGTGTACAACAACAAAGCAGCAATCGATCTAATGGACATCACAATTTATTTCATGATTGCAAAGCCTTAAGTCAAACAACAGCAGTGTAACCTAGACGTTGAAAGCTGAACACCTTAGTCGTCCTACAATTTACAATTCAGCCATTCGAAAATTCTGACTCTCAAACTTCAAAAGTTTTCAGAGTTTGAATCCATGTAATGCTTGGCGCTACACGAAACATTAGCATACAGGTGAGACCTCAGCATATAGAATGAGACCTCAGTTGCGTTGTATAATTTAAAGTGTTATTCTGGTTTTTAATGTTTAGAAGGATGTATAGTGTCCAGATGGTCTAAATTTCAATAAGGAGTTCTGTTTATGTATTTGCTGCTCAAGAAAATGAAATGAACAGTCGTCTTCAAAATTAGGAACCCATTTTGGAGCAATTGGTAAATAATTGCCCTTGGAACTTCTTTTACAATGCCAAAATTGAATTGAATTGAATTGAATACAACTTTATTGTCAAATGTGCTGTACGTATGCCCCAAGTCTTGGTATGAAGTCAATGACAAAACTAGAGATGGAATTCGTTGCATATTTGAGGTGAAAGTTAAATGTATGATACTATAAAATGCCTGTTGCAACTCTATCCATCCATCCATTTTTTCCGCCGCTTATCCAGGGTCGGGTCGCAGGGGCAGCAGCTTTAGTGAGGAAATGCAGATTTCCCTTTCCCCAGCCACTTCTTCTAGCTCTCCCCGGCGGATCCCGAGTTGTTCCTAGGCCATCTGGGTGACATAGTCTCTCCAGCGTGTCCTGGGTCGTCCCCAGGGTCTTCTGCCAGTTGGACATGCCCGGAACACCTCACCAGGGAGGCGTCCAGGAGGCATCCTAATCAGATGCCCTCGCCAGCTTATCTGGCTCCTCTCAAAGTGGAGGAGAAGAGGCTCGACTCCAAGCCCCTCCTGGATGACCGAGCTTCTCACCTTATCTCTATGGGAGAGCCCGTACACCCTGCGGAGAAAACTCATTTCGGCTGCTTGTATCCGGGATCTCGTTCTTTCAGTCATGACCCATAGCTCGCGACCATAGATGAGGGTTGGGACGGAGATTGACCGGTAAATTGAGAGCTTCACCTTTTGGCTCAGCTCCTTCTTTATCACAACAGACCGATACAAAGTCCGCATCACAGCAGACGCTGCACCAATCCACCTGTCTATCTCTCGCTCCATCCTGCCCTTATTCATGAACAATACCCCAAGATACTGAAACTCCTCCACTTGGGGCAAGATCTCCTCCCGGACCCGAAGAGGACACTCCACCCTTTTCCGACTGAGGAGCATTGATTCAGATTTGGAGGTGCTGATCCTCATCCCAACCGCTTCACACTCGGCTGCGGAACGCTCCAGTGAGAGTTGGAGAGCCCTGCTTTAAGGAGCCAACAGTACCACATCATCTGCAAAAAGCAGAGAGGCAATACTGAGGCCACCAAAACAGACCCCGTCAATGCTTCGGCTGCGCCGAGAAATTCTGTCCATAAAGGTTATGAACAGAATCGGCGACAAAGGGCAGCCTTGGCGGAGTCCTACCCTCACTGGAAACGATTCCGACTTACTGCCAGCAATGCGAACCAAACTCTGACATTGGTAGTGTAAGGACCAAACAACCCATCGGCAGCGGCTCCTCTTGTTTTATGTTGAGGGGGAAGAAATTTCATCTGTGCTGTATGTTACACATACGTACAGCACATTTGACAATAAAGTTGTATTCCATTCCATTCCATATCAGGGAGTTCGGTACCCCACACTCCCGAAGCACCTCCCACAGAAGTCCCCGAGGGACACGGACAAACGCCTTCGCCACGTCCACAAAGCACATGTAGAGTGGTTGAGCGAGTTCCCATGTACCCTCGAGGACCCTGCGAAGGGTGTAGAGCTGGTCCACTGTTCCACAGCCGGGATGAAAACCACACTGCTCCTCCTCAATCTGAGACTCGACTTCCCGACGGACCCTCCTCTCTTGCACCCCTGGGGAGTGTGATCCCTCTATAGTCGGAACACACCCTCCGGTCCCCCTTTTTTTTAAAAAAAAGAGGGACTACTACCCCGGTCAATCAATCCAGAGGCACTGATGACCATGCGATGCTGCAGAGGCTTGTCAACCAGGACAGCCCCACAACATCCAGAACCTTGAAGAAATCCGGGCGGATCTCATCTATGCCACCGAGGAGCTTTTTAACCACATCGGTGACTTCAACCACAGAGAGAGGAGAGCCCACCTCAGAGTCCCCAGACTCTGCTTCCTCCAAGGAAGGCGTGTTGGTGGAGTTGAGGAGGTCTTCGAAGTACTCTGCCCACCGGCTCACAACGTCCCGAGTCGAAGTCAGCATCGCCCCATCCCCACTGTACACAGTGTTAGTGTTGCACTGCTTCCCCCTCCTGAGACGTCGGATGGTGGACCAGAATTTCCTCAAAGCCGTCCGAAAGTCGGCTTCCATGGCCTCACCGAACTTTTCCCATGCCCGAGTTTTTGTCTCGGCAACCACAAAAGCTTTGCCAGTCGATAGCCCTCCCAACAAACCCTCACAATATGTTTGGATCTGCCAGGTCGGACCGGCATCTTCCCCCACCATCGGAGCGTACTCACCACCAGGTGGTGATCAGTTGACAGCTCCGCCCCTCTCTTCACCCGAGTGTCCAAAACATGCGGCCGCAAATCCGATGATACAACCACAAAGTCAATCATCGAACTGCGGCCAAGGGTGTCCTGGTGCCAAGTGCACATATGGACACCCTTATGTTTGAATTAGAATCAGAATCATCTTTATTGGCCAAGTATGTAGAACACACAAGGAATTTGTCCCCGGCATAACACGCTGCATTAGTATCATCATCAGACAGGGACATGACAAATAAGTATGGAAAAATAGGTATGGAAGGACATTTCGTAATGTAAGTGAATCGTAGTGCGGTGGCCAAGACATGCAAAGACCCAGTGACAATTGTGAGACAATGTGCAAAGTATCAAGCAGAGCTAAAGTGATTAGTGGTAGAATACAATACTATAACAGTTGTACAGTTGGTGCAGAAAATCATTGAACCATTTTAAAGTGACCAATAGCAGTATTTGAACAAGGTGTTCGTTATGGACATTCCGTGATGAGCTCAGAAGTCCAATAACAAAACGCCACTGGAGTTCTGATCAGGGGGGCCGTTGTAACTCATATTATATACAGTCAAACCTTGGTTTTCATCCATAATCCGTTCCAGAAGGCTGTTCAAAAACCGAAATTGTTAAAAAAACGAAACCACGCTCTTTTTAAAATAAAAATGTTTACAGAACACGTCTGCTCACAATGGAAAGCAACACGACATGTAAGGAAGCCGAGAGGAGTTAAATGGTGCATTGAAGTGTGCTCAGTTTGTTCGAGAACCGAAATTTGTTCGTCATCCGAGGCATAAAAAACTCAAAATTTTTGGTCGAAAACTGAATTGGTCAAGAACAGAGATGTTCGAAAACCGAGGTTTGACTGTATATATCGTCGGTGTTGGATAGAATCCCCCCCCCACCTCCAAAATGACAACTTCAAAGAGGAAAAAAAAGACACCATCTTGCTTGAGCCAACCATCCTCATTACAAGCTTCGCTCACACCAAGTTATCATAGAAGGTTGCACATTCATGTCATCAAAATATCTATCTATCCATCCATCCATCTATCCATCCATTTCCTAATCTGTTTACCCTCACGAGTGTCGCGTACGCCCTGGAACCTATCCCAGCAGTTTTCGGCAGTAGGCGGAGTCCACCCTGAACTGGTTCCCAGACAATGGCAGGGGCCAGGGCACAGACAGATAACCAACAAATTCATGCTAGCAATCACACCTAGGAACAATTTAGTTTTACATTAGCCTGCCATGCATTTTTTGTTTTTTTGGGTGGGGAATGTGGGAAGAAACATTCTGATCATGAAGGAACCCTCAAAGGGTGCAGTCTCATCCAACTATCGGCCAATAAACTGTCTCTCCACAACATGGAAGCTTATGTCAGTGGACACAGGGATCAATACATGAAAAGAAAACCACACTTGAAGCCAATGGCAAGCCACTTACCCAAGTGTCCATCAAATGTGGCATACATCAAGGCGATGCACTGTCCCCATTGCTGTTCTGCATAGGACTGAACCCCCTAAGCCAAATAATCGCCACGCCTGGCTATGGATACCGCCTCAGAAATGGAGAATGACCGAAACGAAGATCCTGTAGGACTTCCTGATACAGACTGACAAGATGGTGATGGTGAATCAACCAGATATCGTGATCATAGATAAAGGGCAGGAAGAAGGAAGACGAGAAACTGGAGAAATACCAAGGGCTCAGAGAGGAGCTGGACAGATCCTGGAAGTTAAAGGTGACAGTAGTGTCTGTGCTGGTCAGAGCACTCGGGGCAATGACCCCGAAGCTTCCTGGCCTCTGGTAGAGGACCCGTGCTGAATGGGGGACGGACACCACCCGAGGGGTGAGACGAGGAATTTCTCTCTCTCTCTCTACTATATGTATATATATATATATATATATATATATATATATATATATATATATATATATATATATATATATATAACACAGCAGCTTTAACTGGGAAGCCTAGACTTCCTCTCCTCAGACACCCATATCCCTAAAAAGGATAATCTTACAGAAAACCAACAACCACTTCCTGTGAGCCTCACGTCACACACGCAATGAGACCAGTGTATTGAAAGGCATTATTTTTGAGTCGTTATGGTTATACATCCATCCATCCATTTTCCGAACCGCTTGATCCTCACTAGGGTCGCGGGTGGTGCTGGAGCCTATCCCAGCTGTCCTCGGGCAGTAGGCGGAGGACACCCTGAATCAGTTGCCAGCCAATCGCAGGGCACACAGAGACGAACAACCATCCACGCCGACACTCACACCTAGGGACAATTTAGAGTGTCCAATCAGCCTGCCATGCATGTTTTTCGGAATGTGGGAGGAAACCGGAGCACGCGGAGAAAACCCACGCAGGCCCGGGGAGAACATGCAAACTCCACGCAGGGAGGCCGGAGCTGGAATCGAACCCGGTACCTCTGCACTGTAAAGCCGACGTGCTTACCACTGGAGTACCGGGCCACTATGTTTTTATATATACTACCGGGCCACTATGTTTTTATATATATAAATATATGTTTTTTTTTAATGAAATCTCTTTCAGCGAGTGAATAATAATGTGCTTTGTTTATTTCCTATTTTATTGGTGTCTCATCTGTGAAGAGCATTTTGGTGATTGTGGACATGAGGAAAAAAACAAGTTGTCTTTATCAGAGGAGATTTTTTTTCTTTTCTTTCTTTCTTTTTTTATTCAAAGTCTGACACAAATTTGTAATGTAATACTTTACATTCCACTTTTATATTAATTGTGCCCAGTGCACAGGCACTGTGCACTGCTCCATGGGCACCATGGAGCAGGTCTAAAACCACACTCTTTAATTAATAAAAGACCAACCCCACATAAATAAGCGCAAGGCGACAGAGACAAGGCAAAACTTCCTCTTGGGATGAAACCTTGAGTAGACCCAAGACTCAATCGAGTGGTTTAGAGCAGAGGTCACCAACCCCTTTGAGAGTGAGAGCTATTTTTTGTGTACAGATTAGTGCAAAGGGCATCCGATTTGATATATGTCTGTCTGAAAGAACAAATAATTTCAAATTACCTCTAAGAATAATAGCATGTGTTATTATTAATAATTAATGATATTCAATTACAGACACTGATCATGTTAATGATGTCTCACAATAATTAGGAAACATATCTGCAACACTTATTTTTTTCATAAATCTATGCCAGTATTCGCATTTTTAAATGATCATTTTGACAACATTCCTAGATCACAATGTCCAATCACTGGTGGGCCCCTTGCGGGCTACCTGGTACCGTGTTCTAGTAATCCCTAAGACTGTGGTTGCAAGATAATTTTTCAAATTTTTTTTTTTAAATCAGGTGTAAAGGTCAAAATTTCAGATTTCAGAAGTCTTTTACAGTATTTTGAAATGCAACTTCAGAGCCAAATGTAAGTACTTTGTTTGGATACCTGTCCTCATGGGCCCAAGAACTGTAGAGGTTTAAGGTGTATCAAAAATTTAATTTTCAATGATTTATTTAAAATCAGGTATTATTATTTATCATTTTATCTGTGGTTTTATTGTTCTTGTTTTGATTGTAAAGTGTCCTTGAGTGTTTTGAAAGGCGCTTTTAAATGAAATGTATTATTATTATTATTATTATTATAATTATTATTATTATTAATTTCACACAATGTGGCAGCGTTAACATATCTTCTCTTTATATCTCAACTTCAGAACGTTTCTTGGTGCAATCCTGAGAAAGTTTGCTTTCTCTCTAGGTGGATTGGTTTCCTGACCACAGATAAATTATTCTAAAACATTTTAAATCCAAATCACGAAGTGCATGCATTGGTTGTTTGTTTTATTTTAAAGGTGGCCGACGCTGCTCGCTGGAAGCAGATTACCGTAATGCACAGTAGTAATCGCTGTGGCGGGTGTCTTGATTTGGTGTTTCCGTGTGTTAAATGGCCTGACCACCGTGTGATTTTCTTGGAAACGACTTGCGCTCCGAATCGGGGCTTCATTTGCCACGCCCACTCTTGCTCCAAGTCTCTGCATATCTCATAACATAGATCGTCACAAATACGTCAGCGGAAGTACTTCAGCGCTCCAGCAGACATACGTTCTGTACTTCTCGATATGAAGGGCAGGTCACGTTGGTAGAGTCCTGTATTGTATTTGTGTTATGAGCCGCTATACTACAATGGAAGCAACACAAGCAGGTATTCAATTATTTTGGCATTTTATACTTGCCATCATTCGCACGACATATTTATCTAGACCGGGCTAGGCAACTAAGGTCGCAGTCCTGCTCCATTTACGTTTATATGTGCGTTTCCCCATATGTAAGGGCGTATGCAGCGACTTGTATCCCGCAAATGGTAGTCCGTGTAGCAAGCTACGTTGCTATCTCAAATCAGGATAACCGATAAAGTGTCACACAAATCCGACAGTTTAACGGAGCGGCGTACGGAATGAAGTTAATAAGTGGCTATCTTGAAAACAATACGAACTCGCACAAAATGTCGCTAGCATCAGCAAACTTCGTAATTCATTTTTTTGTGTCCATTGTCTGTTGTGACCTGTTTCAGAGGAAATTCACTTAAGACACGTGGAGACGGACGTGCTCATCCCCAAAATGATGAGGGAGAAAGCCAAAGAACGCTGCGCTGACAGAGTTGAAGGTTTGTGTGCGTGTGCGCGTGCGTATTCGCGTTGAACACGTTTCAAGTCTAATCTACTGCAAAGCGAAGTATCGACCCAAAAACTGTAGACTCTGCTTTTGTTGTCTACATTTGCAGCAGGTGTGAAAAGACCAAGTTTACATAAGATGAACATTCGGATAACGTAAAGCCCTCTTGCTTAAACTGCACCTACTCACCAATTTTAACACGTGCTCATGCCAATCTGCCCATCTAAGGAATGAAATACTGACAATAGGTACATGGTTATGCGTGGTGGCAGTTTCCAATGTGCCCACCAAGGGCAGGTGCAGAGTTGTAAACATACCCCGACCATAGGTTTTAAACTTTACCTCTTTTAGTACAGCAAAGCTCTGCTGTATAATAGGTGTTTCAGGGATAGTGTTTTCATGGCTTTTTGTGAAAACCGTTTTTAACATTTGAAAAATAAAATTTAACTTGCTTGTGTGTGTGTGTGCGCTCACATCTATCTATCTATCTATCTATCTATCTATCTATCTATCTATCTATCTATCTATCTATCTATCTATCTATCTATCTATCTCTTTATATATCTATAGATAGATAGATAGATAGATAGATATACATATCTATATGTATATATATATCCTAGTTTGATCTTGTATCTGTCTTAAAAGCAAGCGTTGATCTGTTGTTTATCCGGTGTTTTGGTCTCACCATTACAGTTAGCATAATCACTCAGACAAGTATAATTTACAGTAAATTGTAGCAGCTAGCTAGCTGCTACAGCCAGACAACGTAACCCGGTTAAACATGATTCTATTCATTGTTGCTGGTCGTCGAAATGGCACACATAAACAGCTCCCTGAGTTATCAGTTGTAACTTTTTTTTTTTACTCCTCAAGAAACTATATTGTGATCACATATAAGCAGGCCTGGGAAAGTAGACACTTTCTATCCCAAGTTCACATCCTTGAAATAGAGTAAACAGTAACCTCTACTACATTAGGCATGTTTTGGATGCTTTAAGTTTCGATTACTTTCCTCATTAATTGGGAATTAAAATAATTTTTCATAACTTAATGTGATTGTTTTCTTGTACAGTAGTGTTCCTGTTTGTTTACTGTACAAGTCATGTCAAACATAGCTTAGCTAATTAAACAAAAGACCTTTCTAAGTTTTTCGCATCCTCGTAATAATGGCCAGTGATTCATGGATTTTTGGGGGGATTTGAAGCGGCAGTGCAACACGGTCAACTCACAGTTTGCAGCGTGTCCTAAGCATGTGTCCAAAGCAAATGTATATATTTTTAAATTTCAAATCCCATTTTTGTTTGATTGTACATATAGAGTATGCCAATAACTAACATTAGCTCCTCTTAACTAAAGTCATTAAGTTCTACCAATTCATTTTGGACCGCATTAACATATGGCATATCATATTTAATAATTTGTCACATTGGAATAAAGTCACCTTTGTCTGCTTGTTGGTACAAGACAAGAAACAAGCATGCTTGTTCTCATTTCATTTTCTAGTCACATATTTATTTATTTGTGGCTAAATAAGTGTTAGATTCAAACGGATCATCCCGTGGTGCTCTAAGTCGACTCAAAATATAAGCCGATTGCTTCTGCTTTTTAACTGCCCAGCATTGCACGCGCAACCTTTCACAAGTGATGGTGAGATGAGGCGTTTCTTGAGAAGCAGACTGCCTTTTTTTATTTGACTGCTTGTTAAGCTGCTGAGGAGAGAGGCAATCCTCTATTTGTACCATGGGATGCAGGAGAGGCACTGGTTGATTAGATTAGTCTCACTGTTCTGCTCTTCTAAATTGGTTTGGTTTCAAAGATGCATCCTGATGAAAGTGCCTCTGCGATAACCATACTCATTTCACTGATGAAAGGTAATTATAATATTGCTTGTTTGGAGGATATAGATTGGGTTTTTTTTTCAGCCTGATGAAAAAGTTTGCCAATGAGCTGCTTTTTCCCTCTTGTGGTATGCTGCCTACAGATTGCTTCATTCACTAGGGTCGCGGGGGGTTGGAGCCTTTTTCGGGCAGTCAACCTCGCAGGGCACACAGAGACAAACAACCATGAAAAAGTTTGCCAATGAGCTGCTTTTTCCCTCTTGTGGTATGCTGCCTACAGGATCAATTAATAATCATCCTTTTATTGCTAGCTTTTAACCTTTGAATTGCAGCCTTCAGATAGCATGTACAACATAGTGTTTTTTGGAATGTTAAAATTGCATTTTATGTATGACACGGAAGATTTATTCTTCCAAATGTACACAAAATCTTGGTGTTATGTGTGTGTCTGTGTAGACTCAGGGAGGACCCTGCGGGTTGGGACAACTCCCTCTCAGTCATTGTAGGGTACCAGGACACATCGCCCACAACTACCCTGCTCCAAAATCAAAGCAAGTTGCAAAGTGCGCGGCTTCACTACTGTTACAATGCAAATCAGAGATAGGCTACTGAAACAATGGTATGGATGAAAGATTCACTCCCTATTTTTAGGTTAATAGTGGGTTTCGTACATCCTATACATTTTCTAATCCGCTTATCCTCACGAGGGTCGCGGGCATGCTGTCCTGGCTGTCTTTGGGCAGTAGGCGGGGGACACGCTGAACTGGTTGCCAGCCAATTGCAGGGCACACATAGAAAATCAACCATTCACGCTCATACTCACACCTAGGGACAATTTAGAATGTTCCATTTGTCTGACATGCATGTTTTTGGAATGTGGGAGGAAATCAGAGTACCCGGAGAAAACCCATGTTGGTACGGAGAGAACATGCAAACTCCATACAGGAAGGCTGCAGCCGGGATCGAACCCTGCTCCTCTGCACTGTGTGGCTGTGCTTGAGCTGCGAGCAGCCAAAATAATCCCTCGCGGCAATGGCAAGTTGAGATACTGGCACATTGGAAATGGAATTTTTTGGAAAATTTTGCATCCGAAAGTATAGCATATTAAGAGCTACTTTGATTAAATATGAACTGTGTCTGTGTGTGTGTGTGCGTGTGTGCATGATATTTGATTAGATTATTATTATTTATTTTTTTAATCCCCCCCCCCCCCCCCTCCCACTCTGATCCGCTTTTATCCTCACTTGGGTCGCGGGGCCTGCTGGAGCCTATCCCAGCTCTCTTTGGGCAGTAGGCGGGGGACACCCTGAACCGGTTGCGAGCCAATCGCAGGGCACGCAGAGACGAACAACCATCCACTCTCACACTCACATCTAGGGACAATTTCGAGTGTTCAATCAGCCTGCCATGCATGTTTTTGGAATGTGGGAGGAAACTGGAGTACCCGGAGAAAACCCATGCTGCCATGGGGAGAACATGCAAACTCTACACAGGAAGGCCGGAACCGAGATCGAACCCACGACCTCTGCACTGTGAGGTCGACGCGCTAACTACTCTACACCGGATTGCAATATATATATACGTCAAACCGCGGTTTTCAAACGTCTCGGTTCTCGTCCAATTCGGTTTTCGACCAAAGATTTCGAGTTTGTTATGCCTCGGATGACAAACAAATTTCGGTTCTTGAACAAACTGAGCGCACTTGAATGCACCATTTGACTCCTCGCGCCTTCCTTACACGAGGAATTAACGCTTCCTCGGGTAGACGAGGAAGGTGACGCTTCCTCGTGTTGCTTTCCATTGTGAGCAGACGTGTTCAGTAAACATTTTTATTTTAAAAAGAGCGTGGTTTCGGTTTTCGAACATTTTTATTTTATCCAATTTTCCGAAGAGCGTGCAGTTCGGGCAGTAGGCGGGGGACACCCTGTGGTTTCGAACAGCCTTCTGGAACCGATTATGGACGAAAACCGAGGTTTGACTATATATATATATATATATATATAAATAAATAAATAAATAAATATGCAGCCATCTCGTTACCTCTGCGTCCCGCATAATTCTCCCGCGGGACGCACAGTTCCAAATAATGTGCGTTTTTGGGACGCAAGGAAATTTCTCAGTCAAAAAAAAAAAAACTACGGCAGGCCTGGAGATTTCACGGTTACGATCGTTACCGGTAGCGTGTCGCTTCCGTGGCGTCATTTTGACGGTACCGAAAAATTGTTTCCCATAAAAGTCACCGCACACGAGTTGACTGTACGCGATCGAATCTCTCCTGTGTGATCAACGCAATTTCACTGTGCCTGTATGTGTGTTTGTGGTGTGGTGTGTGAGTGTGTTTCTTCTAATTTACTTTGGTTTTGTTTTGTTTTCAGTGTGTGTGTGGGGGGGGGGGGAACGGATCACCTTATGTGCGCATGCGGGTTGCTATTTTAGTCCGCAAATTGAGGAAGTGCTCGGATGCAAGTTTGAGATGGCGGCGAAAAAAACCTCACAAAGGTCTACTAATTGTGACATTTGAGAAATGGGACCGCCAGTCTGATTTTTCGTATGAATCGTCTGAATGGTGTACAGTATCACTAAACTCACCTGTGATGTATGCGCAGCTAATCGCTATGAGAAATATGATGAAACAGTATTGGTTATTCTATAATTTACTGGATGTAGCATGGTAACTTTAGGAATAAAACATTCGTCACAAAGTGTAGTAATGCTAATGTTGACTGTTGGTAGAACTAATGATGACGTGTGGTAGATTCTTCCGTCAAATTGAGAGCAGATGACACATGCATGCCCTGCGATTGGTTGGCAACCAATTCAGGGTGTCCCCCGCCTACTGCCCAAAGACTGCTGGGATAGGCTCCAGCACCCCCCGCGACCCTAGTGAGGATGAAGCGGTTGGGAAAATGGATGGATGGATGACACATGCATCGTCTTGGGAAGAGGACGTCAAGCCACATCAATACTTACCTGTATTAATGATTACTAGTAAGTTCATCTTTGCAGTGTGAGACTGGAAACAATACTCTGATTTTGTGGTATGCTGTATTCATGATGCCATATGAGTGCACCCTATTTTGATCCTTTTTTTTTTTTTTTTAATAAACCTGGAGTACGCAGCTGCTGATGTAATGCTCATTGTTAATGCATAGTTTTCAAACATTTCCCTTGAAACATTATACTTTTGAGTTTCAGAATTCTTGATTATGAATATCAGTCAAAATAAAAAATGGGTTCCCATGATGAACGTTTACGGAACCCAAAATTAGTTACCGTGGTTTCCCATTGCGTAATCCGACAGAACCGAAAAACGGTTACTGTGAATTTCCGAAATCCTCAGGCCTGCTACTGAATTATTTACATTTTTGCAGCATTTGTTTATAATTGTATGTATATGTTGTTTTTTGTGTTATAATCATATGCAATTGAATAAGTAGACCATTTCAGAATTCGAAATTTGGGACTCTCTAAATGCATAATGGGACTCATACTTTTCTGATCAGCGAGTCCCTTGGACTCGCTGGCGGTAAACTGTAAAATTATCACTGTATATAATAAGTGTGTGTGTAAAAAATCAAAAATAGAACTCTAATTCGGTCAAGTTTATAGGTGGAATGCAAAGCTATGTTTCGTGGACTGATTTACAAGAAAGCAGCAACAAAACATTGTCCATCCATCATCTGAATCGCTTCATCCTCACGAGGGACACGGGCGTGCTGGAGCCCATCCAGCTGTCTTCGGGCAGTTGGCAGAGTACACCCCCCATTCTAACCTCCATAAATTAGCTTGGTTAGAATGAGGACAATCTCAGTCTTTACTCTACTCATGATTCAAATCAAATGAACTACAAAGGGGAGTCGGCTTGTTTCGTGTGTCTGTGTTAAGCCCTGTTTAGCTCTAATGTCCTGCACTTTTCTTCTGTTCAGCTTTCAACCACTGTTGCAAAGATTCAGGCTTCTTCATGGTGTTCAAGTGTCGAGAGGAGAACGCTGCCCTGAAAGACTGCTTGACACAACAGTGAGTGCTTTTTGTGGTGTCTTGTCACAGCGTGGCGACTGCTCCACGTGCTTGTCTTCAAGTTTCAGTGGAAGGGCCGTGTAACCACCATTTGAGGGATGACTTTGTCATGAATACATTATTAGTTACTTTTACCTTTTGTCTCTCACCAGCTACAAGGACCCTGACTTTTTTCAGATGTGTAAGCAGGAATACATCCAGGAAAAAATGGAGTTTGAGAGGACCGGGATCCCTGCAAAAAACCGACGACAAAAGCTCCCAACAACCATGTAAACACAACCGTGGATGTTTGAAACATGGATGGAAAAAAACAAACACTTTAATTTTCAGTACTGAGATGCAAATGTGTCTTGGAAATAAATTACTTGACGTTTGAGAGATATTTGAACCCAGATACCTTCTTTTTCTTCAGGAAAACACTAGTTTTCATTTTTGACTATTATTCTTTCGTTCACAGAATATATATCAAATTAAATCTGGTTTTAGTTATGTTAGCAAAAAAGTCTAAGCTGTTTACATTTTGAACCATTTGGTAAAAACAAGTGCAAGTGTACTTATTTCATTCCTTTAATCGATCGTATTTACAGTCTCGAGTGCAGTAAATCTAAAATAGATATCTGCTGTACATTGCATGTTGGTTTGCAAGTAGTTTACAAAAGTAGGGAACTGCTGCTGTAAAAGAAAATGGTCAATGGAAAAAAACATGATAGAAAATACAGAAAAAGGGCAAATATTTTCAACCACAAGCAGGAATTCAAAACAAGCAGACAAAGAATCCATACTGTAGGTCAGGGATGAGCAACTTCAATTCTGGAGAGGACCACCATTTTTCATCAGTACTATTGGGGTGCCTCAGGACCACGCACTTCCCCCCCCTGAGATCGGCAACCTTAAATACTCAAGGCGCCATTTGAACCGTCTCACGCAGATAAAAAAAAAAAAAATCTGCACGTTTTATTTCGGAACTCGATGAGCTGCAACAAAGAATTTTTATTTCTGTTTGTAACAAAAGCATCCTGAACTCTGAAAAAAGATGCTCGGTTGAGGCTGTCTCAAATCAAATAATGTCCACTCGAGTCCTGCTTGTATTCATGAAATGAAAGCCAAACTTTCATGATCCACCTGGAGCCAACCAAAAATGTCGTCTGCTTCTGTGGTCCGTCGTCATTCGATCACATGCACTCTGCTCCGCGAAGGTGTGTTGATGCCTGATGCAAACGTGCGCTTGCCGACCGACTTCAAATTTGTCAACGGGGGAAGAAATGCTGATGGAGAATTAAGGACAATGGCCCCCTCACTTGTTTAGATGACCTCCGAGTTGCTATCTCACGTGACTTAAAAATATATACAGTCAAACCTCGGTTTTCGAACGTCTCGGTTGTCGTACAATTCAGTTTTCGAAATAAAATGTTGAGTTTTTTATGCCTCGGATGACAAACAAATTTCGGTTCTCGAACTAACTGAGCGCACTTGAATGCGTCACTTCACTCCTCTCGGCTTCGCTTCCTTGTGTAGCGTCGCTACACAGGAAGCGACCATTGTGAGCAGACGTTTTTGTATTGTTCAATAGATTTTTTTTAAAAAGCAGACGCGTTTGGTGAAACGCCTCCTAGTGTAGCGTCCATTGTGAGCAGACGAGTTTGTATTGATCAATAAAAAAAAAAGCAGACGTGTTTGGTGAGACGCTTCTGTTAGGGGGAGTGAAACCCCCCTCTTTTCAGAATGGTTTGCCCTAGCAGCACAGGGGAAGTGCGTGCGTTTGTTTACGGCCGGCATTTTTCAATGCAGCGGCACATAATCAACACTCTGGTGTCCGGTGTCTCATTATTATGCAATAATCATACAGAAACAGCTTCCTCGTGAGCAGACGAGTTTGTATTGTTCAATAAAGATTTTTCTTTTTTCTTTTGGTGAGAACTACGTAATATTGGACTGTTATTTTTGCATCGTGTATCAGCCCCTAATCATGGCACCAAAGAAAGCAAGTGGAAGTGGTGAATCTGGTGAAGAAAAGAGGAAAATAGTGCGCAAAACTATAGAATTTAAGAAAGATTTACTCGCGAAATATGAGTCAGGTGTGCGTGTGTCTGTGTTGGCGAAGGAGTTCGGGATGCCAAAATGCCCCGCCTACTGCCTGATGACAGCTGGTATAGGTGCATGCCCCACGACAGATAGAGAGAGAGAGAGATGTTCCTTCAATTTTTATGTTACGATGTTAATGTTAAAATTGGTGAAAATAAAACGGGTCTCGGTTCTCGTACAATTCGGTTTTCGAGTTTTTTTATGCCTCGGATGACAAACAAATTTCGGTTCTCGAAGTAACTGAGCGCACTTGAATGCGTCTTTTCACTCCTCTCGGCTTCGCTACCTCGTGTAGCGACACTAGACGCTCCCTCGCGTAAAGAACCTGCTCGCGTAGCCGTGCTCCCTCGTGTTGCGGCGCTCCCTAGGGAAGCGTCGCTACACAGGAAGTTTTTGTATTGTTCAATAGATGTTTTTAAAAAAGCAGACGTGTTTGGTGAAACGCTTCCTAGTGTAGCGTCGATTGTGAGCAGACAAGTTTGTATTGTTCAATAAAAAAAAAGCAGACGTGTTTGGTGAGACGCTTCTGAGGAGGAGTGAAATCCCGCTCTTTTCAGAATGGTTTGCCCAAGCAGCACGGTGGGTGTGCGTGCGTTTGTTTACGGCCATCGGTTTTCAATGCAGCGGCACATAATGAACACTCTGGTGTCCGCTGTCTCATTTTTATGCAATAATCATACAGAAACAGCTTCCTCGTGTAGCGTCTATTGTGAGCAGACGAGTTTGTATTGTTTGCAGTGTTAATGTTAAAATTGGTGAAAATAAAGTATATTACGTTTGTATATTTTGTTTGTACTGTATTTTACATATTACATTCCTATTACATTTGTACAGTTTATGGTGTGAAATTGTAAAAAAATAAGTGGTTTAAAAAAAGTTGTTTTCTTGACTTGGAAGGGATTAAAACATTTTACATTGATTCCAATGGGAAACATGGTTTCGGTTTCCAAACAGTCTTCTGGAACGGATTAAGTACGAAAACCGAGGTTTGACTGTATTTGCAAAAAAATAGGTACCTAGTTTATGTCATTTTTATTTTTTTTTGCTTCTGTTGGCATCGTCAGGGCGGCATGATTTTTTTGTTTTCATGTTTTTTGCGCCTGTAATGGGCAGCATTTTTCACAAATCCGTTTTGTTTAGCGGAGATATTGGCGCTGTTGGACAGTCTGCGCTGGTGTGTTCTACTTTCAAATTTAGCAGACGTGTGCACATTTTGAGCATGACATCGCTGATCCACTGGTGAAAGGACACTGATTCTGCCATCTTTTATTGAGAACTGTTTCAAACAACAAAGCGTATGCAGGAAAAGTGGCAAAGATTACATGACTGTCAGTTTTTTATGTAATACGTTGTGTATTATTTTGTTATTTTATCTTAACTCTTGATATTATGTTTATGTTAAGAAACCTGCCTTGGGACTACGGTTGAAAACGAGCATTTACACTGTTTATTCTTGTTGATTAATGTGCACTGCCCAATGAAACAAATAACTAAATGATGTCACACTCACAAGCTGGAAGCTGTCGTCTGTGAGATTTCACAAGCTATGTTTGTACAGTTCATCATATAGCTATGGGTCGTGACCGAAAGAACGAGATCCCGGATACAAGCGGCCGAAATGAGTTTTCTCCGCAGGATGTCCGGGCTCTCCCTTAGAGATAAGGTGAGAAGCTCGGTCATCCGGGAGGGGCTCAGAGTTGACCCGCTTCTCCTCCACATCGAGAGGAGCCAGATGAGGTGGCTTGGGCATCTGATTCGGATGCCTCCTGAACGCCTCCCTGGTGAGGTGTTCCGGGCATGTCCCACCGGGAGGAGACCCCGAGGACGACCCAGGACACGCTGGAGAGACTATGTCACCCAGCTGGCCTGGGAACGCCTCGGGATCCCCCGGGGAGAGCTGGAAGAAGTAGCTAGGGAGAGGGAAGTCTGGGCTTCCCTGCTAAAGCTGCTGCCCCCGCGACCCGGCCCCGGATAAGCGGTAGAAGATGGATGGATGGATGGATGGATCATATAGTTTATTAAAAGATCTGTTTTCTTTTTAAACCTTTTTAATTTGTCAATGACTTAAACTACCGGCAGGCGAATAGCTCAATAAATCTTAGCGCCAGGTGTCGCACATTGGTGGCTGTGACAAATTTTAGGCGGCAAAATAATTTCATTAAAAAAAATACATATATTAATTATCTATTAATGACCCCATAATTGTAAAACAAAAAATTCAGAATTACATTTGTCAAAGAGCGCTATAGCATAAAGATCAAAGTGTTGAATAGTGCTCCAGAATCATGGGGTTGCTGACCCAGCCACACCAGATGTGTAACAACAATGTGCAAAAGGCTCTTAATATATGGATTTTCTTCATCATGGATTTCTCACTGTAAAAGATCCATTATCCTAAGGCAACAACAAATCATTTGAAGCAAACAAATCAGTAGCCACATATTGTGATTAAAAAAAAAAAAAAAAAGTTCACAGGGTTCTTGTGCATAAAAATTCCGATTCAAGTACAGCACAAAACTGTTGAACAGCAGTTTAATACAGGAACTTATTTTGTGCATCTTTTCACAAAAATCAGGTCACTCAGAATGTTTATTTTATTGATGATTTGAGGTACTGTTTTTCCTGCAGATCGTTGCGAATCCCCCCCCCCCAAAAGTATTGCATTTATTTACAGTTCGGCACCCGTGAATTAGCATATTCAAAGTTCACCCCTCCCCAATATGTTTTAATATTTTGTTGTTCACACATTTATCCGTCATTGTTGAACGTTATCTTTTTTTAAAAATAATTTGTAGAGGTGTTAAAAAAAATTATGAGGAAAAAAAAATACAATTCAGTGTGTTTGTGGACCGCGGCTGCCTGTTGCCCATCCCTGCTGTAGGTGTTAGTGCAGAACTGTTGTAACCATCATTGACATTTTCATTTACACAACCAAGTTCAGAAATTGATTTCATTCAGTATTATTCAGTTCATGTTGACCTGACACTTAAAAATTGGACAAAGATCCCTCATAATGCATAAATATGCAGGGTGTACCCTAAAAATGGACAGTTTTGAACCCTTTAAAGTGACAATTATTGGTTTCCATGAAGTGATCATGATTCAGTTACTGGTTTGCTCTGTTACATGACAGAAAATAGGGAAAAAGGAAAAGCGGTTGCTTGCAAATGTCTATTTTGATGAAAGGCAATTATTTTGAAAATTGAACAGTTTAGGTGTTGAACAATCCTAATGGTACTCTGGGGCTCATTTGATCAGTGTTCAATAAGTGCACCGCCAATGACACGGCATACGTCAAGGCCTTGGCAAACACGCTGCCAAATTTTTAGGGACACCCTGTACATCATGAAGAGTTCAGAGTAGAACTGCAACATGATGCAAAATCTCCCGACATGTCTAACTCCACAACAAACAGTGTATACATGCCTGTTGCATGATAAAACAAATACTACGATATTACACAGCTTACATTCTTGTGTCATCTGTCAATCAAGAGTACTCTCAGAAAGAATGCAGACACACAAGGCATGTTCAGAGGTGATTTCTGAGATGGGGAAATTTGGCGTTTCTCAACATTTGAAATATTTTCCTTTTCATGTACCGGTACTGTAATTCCATCACAATTTGCAAGAAATCATTGAGTAAGCAGAGGGAAGGTGACGACACTTAATATTCTATCAATAGTTGTAATTATGATACCAAAATAATTTGCAGACATGCCCATGCCCCTACTGACCAAGATGTCCCGTATTTCACTGCACAAATTCAAACGCATCAAAGTCTCGACAGGTGATGATGCAAGGCTTGTATAGTGGGGCCGGAGATTACCACACCCTGCTTTGCAAACAGGCAAACACTGATGCGCAAATGAATGCAAAAAACAGCGTATACAGGAACATAAGTTCATCTTCTGCACCTCAGTGGATATAAAAAGTTTGCATACTCATTCCAATGCCATTTTAGAAAGATTGGACCAAGATACAAGTTTTTCCACCATTAAGACCTATACGATGTACTGAATTCAACTCAACTTTAATGAAAGCGAAGGTAATGAACTGCAACTGCAACTGAAGTGCTTTCATTAGTGCACACAGTGTATAATCGAATGCGTTAAGGTCTTGGTACCCAACTACAGCCGAGACAGGACGAGAGATTGTTGTGATATGTAGCACAGACATTACTTGACAGAAATTCCCAAAGCTTCCTCAACATTGCTGTTGGTCTCTTTTGATGCCTCCCTGATCAATGCTTTTCTCTTTTAACGTGAGTTTGAATGTAATTGGTTGATTCTTAACATATTCCCAGTTATTAAGTGTGCACACAAGGGGTCGTACAAATTCAGATCTTTTTGTAGTCAACGCTAAGGTGATAATTCGTCACCATTGACGAATCGATGATGTCATTTGGAAACTTGCACTTCATGCTACTGTTGGCTTTCAGCCTCCAAATACAAGTTCACACGACTTGCCATACACATAGTCCCCACTGGCCAAGTACAGTCAACCCACTTCCTGACTAAGCATTCCAATCACATCCAGACACCTTCACTGCCTCTCAAGCAGTCAAATATTGTACCAATCTAACTCAAAATCACGTCACACAACACTATACTAAAAAAAAAAAGAGGGAATCACAGGATAGAAGGGGAAATGCTTTGCAATAATTCAATGTAGTGACCCTGCTACCAACCGATTTATGGCAATTCATGATCGAATTATATCAGGGATGAGAGTGGCTATTGATTAAAAAATCTGAAAATCAGCCAGGGGTCTGGGGGCTGCAGGCAACGCCCCGGATGGGGGCCCAGGGGGCAAAGCCCCTGGAAGCTAATGGGTTTTTAGAGATTTTAAAGCTTTAAAACCATTAATTTTATCAACAAAATTTTACAATTTTTGTTGAAATACCACTCCCTATTTGCTATCAAAATTGGCATTTTATACTAAACATGCTAAAGATGAAGTGTGTCAATGAACACACTACTTGAAAGTTTCACAGAAAAAAATCGCAAGATTGTTCACTATTCATTCAAGTGAAAATTTGACATAGGCCTTTGTGCAATTTTGCTTATGCATTCTTGGTGAGCACCAACATGTAACTTCAAATTTGCTGCTCAAAATCAAAACTAAAAAAAAGGAAACACATTCCCTACCGTGTTTAAGATTTGTTCATTACTTGTATTCATAAAATGTTGTGTAAATGTGATAAAAAGCTGTTGATTCTTACACTCATACAGTGGTAGTGAAGTCCCAAACTGTTTACTATATATGGGTTATGAATGCATTTTCCGTATAGATTAGAATGACATCGTCACACACTGTACACAGAGCGTAACCAGCGACATCAAGCTTGTTCACGAAATCCGACACAAGCACAGACAATGGTTCCTCTTTACTGGTTCCAACTGGGGACACCGACAACTTTTTATCCAACCAGTCCCATCGAAACTTGTTTTTCGGATCCACATCTATCTGACGTACGTTAGCTTCATCACGAGTCTCGATAACATTCGGCATTTGTTTAATACAGACGACGTACACGAGTAATTTCAATACACGACATCCCTCGTGCAAAACCATTCAGAATTCGCGGAAAAGGGGTTTAGGAAGGCGAACACGGATTGGTTGTGATTCTGCATTTGCCGATTTAGCGACCAATCACAACAAGTAAAACATTGGTTTTAGCCCATATCAGAAGTAAGGACAAACTAACGCTTCGCGAGAAAAAAATGGTATTCAAAATGGATGCTTGCAAACTTTATTTGTAAACATTATGAGTCCTGAGTCTGCCGAAGACAAGCAAGTCAGGCAGCCCAGAAGTAACACCAGAAACTCCCATCTAAAATTTTCTCAACGGATTTGGAACACTGTAAAAAAAGTCAATTTTGACTGGAAAAAAGTGGAATTCCGTCAAAAAGCGGAAAAATATTGTTCCTGTTGTAAAATTCAGACTATCTGTGATGCATGGAAGGTGTCTGAGTTTGTTTTGTCATTGGATTGCTGAGTCGGGGTGTGATGCAACCCCCCACCCTTCCCTGCTCGCCACTCAGTCCATGTGCTGTCTTTGTCTAAACCTTTCCTAGCCTCCTGCCGTATTTTCATCCTAAAAACAAACATGGAATTGGTTGGCTGGTCTCTCGATGCCATTGACAACATTTTCTCGACGAGAAGAGCAGGCAGTGGGGATCCTACTTGCCCCTCGGGGACTTTTGCTGCTGGGTACATCCTAGATCCCCGGAGGAGGTGGAGAATGGTGTGCCTGTCAACACTGTCCGTTGAGGATGTGGAAGACATCTACATTATCGGCCTTCTGATAACAGGTATGCTGCTGTTTGGTGTGAGCAGTTTCCTGATCTATCGCAAAATTCTTTAAGTCTTTAAGGATGGCATAATGCGGATGTCCTACACTCAGACTCACGCGGTGACTGAGCTCAACCGCAAAATTGATGCGGTTCTGGAGCGTCGTTGTGAGATGGATAACAACTTGGAGAAGTCGGAATCCGAGCTTCGAAAAGAAATTGTGAATTTGGCTGATCGGCGCCAGTGAAGAGATACAGGCCACGGACTCAAGGCTGTCTGAAATTGTTGGCGGCCGTCCCCAAAACAACGCTATCTGGAACCTTTTCCCCTGGAAGGAAGTACGCATGGAAGCTAGTGCCCCACCATCACCCCCTCCTTCTCGTCCATAGACTGATAAGCCAGGACTGTCTCCATGAGCAGACCATGACGAAGCAGCTGCGGCCTGATACGCACACACAACCAGACAATCAGATGCGCATACACACCCTTGAAATCACCGCCTTCATTGTTCCTGTTTTCCCCCCCGTGACGTGAGTCTGATCTGCGGAGCGCTCGTCGGACAGGCCGCATCGCGCCCCCGCACCCTTTCCATCCATCCCCTCATTACATGTTATGTCTTGTGACTTGTAACTGTCATATGCTTGTTTCTGTGCTTAGGTTTTTTTTTTTCCTTGACCCTAATTATCTTCAGAAGAGAGGATAGTTCGAGCGTTTTTGTTGTTTTTTTTTTACTCTCCCTCCCTAGTGGTTTCCTTTCCTGAACTAAGATCTCGGGGCGCCTTACATAGCGAGTACCGACAGGCCCTTTGCACTGTAGCCCATGTTCGTCATTGTTTTTCATGTTTCTTGTGCAGAGCATGCCTGTTAAGTGTAATTTCGTTGCACGAACGTGTAATGACAATAAAGCAATTCAATCAATCAATATATATACTGTCAAACCTCGGTTTTCGTACTTAATCCGTTCCAGAAGACTGTTCGAAAACCAAATTGTTCGAAAACCGAAACGATGTTTGCCATTGGAATCAATGTAAAAAATTTTAATCCGTTCCAAATCAAGAAAACTTTTTTTTTTAAACCACTACAATTTCACACCATAAACTTTACACATGTAATAGGAGAGCAGGTAATATGTAAAATACTGTACAAACAAACTGTAATGTTTTATTTTCACCAATTTTAACATTAACATACTAACATAAAAATTCTCTCTCTCTGTCTGTCGTGGGGCGTGCGCCTATCCCAGCTGTCAGCAGGCAGTAGGCGGGGCATTTCGGCATCCCAAACTCCTTCGCCAACACAGACACACGCACACCTGACTCATATTTCGCGATCAAATCTTTCTTAAATTCTATAGTTTTCCTCTTTCTTCCCCAGGTTTACCACTTCCACTTGCTTTTTTTGGTGCCATGACTAGGGGCTCATACACGATGCAAAAATAACAGTCCGATATTACGTAGTTCTCACCAAACACGTCTGCTTTTTAAAAAAAAAAATCTTGTTGAACAATACAAAGTCGTCTGCTCACAATGGACGCTACACGAGGAAGCTGTTTCTGTATCATATTGCATAATAATGAGACACCGGACACCAGGGTGTTCCTTGATGATTTTGTGCCGCTGTATTGAAAACTGCCGTCCGTAAACAAACACGCACTTCCCCGTGCTGTTGGGGCAAACTGAAAAGGTGTGGGTTTCACTCCCCCTGACAGAAGCGTCTCACGAAACACGTTTGCTTTTTTAAAAAATCTTTATTGAATAATACAAACTCGTCTGCTCACAATGGACGCTACACGAGGAAGCTGTTTCTCTATGATTATTGCATAATAATGAGACACCGGACACCAGAGTGTTCATTATGTGCGGCTGCATTGAAAACTGCCGGCCGGACAACGAAAGGCACGCACTTCTCCCGTGCTGCTGGGGCAAACCATTCTGAAAAGAACAGATGCGTCTCACCAAACACGCCTGCTTTTTTTTAATTTATTTATTTTTTTATTGAACAATACAAACTCGTCTGCTCACAATGGACGCTACATGAGGAAACGTTTCACTAAACACGTCTGCTTTTTAAAAAAATCTCTATTGAACAATACAAAAACGTCTGCTCACAATGGACACTACTGTAGCGTCGCTTCCTCTTGTAGCGTCGCTACACGAAAGCGAAGCCGAGAGGAGTGAAGTGACGCATTCAAGTGCGCTCAGTTAGTTCGTGAACCTCTTGTTTCCTCTTGGTGTCCTCATTTCAGTTTGAATACTTCCAAAACTTCTCCAATAAGGAATATGTGTCTTCTTTGTAGTTAGCTGGTAATAAACCCTTAGCCATGAAACTTAAAGTTTTTTTTTTTTTAATGCCTTTTGTTTTTGATACAAGAAAAGCTAAGTTT
Organism: Hippocampus abdominalis; assembly: GCA_018466805.1. Lineage (NCBI taxonomy): Eukaryota > Metazoa > Chordata > Actinopteri > Syngnathiformes > Syngnathidae > Hippocampus > Hippocampus abdominalis. The sequence continues at coordinate 24,089,288 of CM031699.1, forward strand.
AAATAAATTACTTTAAGAAATTACAACTGATGATTATATAAAAAGGAAAACGACTGGTTGTTCGTTCTTAAGTGAAATAAAGTAAAAGTGTAGTTGATACTACGTGATTATTCTATGGAATTTTCAGCAGGACACGCAAGTACAGTCAAACCTCAGTTTTCGTACTTAATCCGTTCCAGAAGACTGTTCGGAAACCGAAACCATGTTTCCCATTGAAATCAATGTAAAATGTTTTAATCCGTTCCAAGTCAAGAAAACAACTTTTTTAAACCACTTTTTTTTTTACAATTTCACACCATAAACTGTACAAATGTAATGGGAGATGACCAATTTTAACATTAACATAGTAACATAAAAATTGAAGGAACATCTCTCTCTATCTGTCGTGGGGCGCGCGCCTCTCCCAGCTGTCAGCAGGCAGTAGGCGGGGCATTTCGGCATCCCCAACTCCTTCGCCAACACAGACACACGCACACCTGACTCATATTTTGCGATTAAATCTTTCTTAAATTCTATAGTTTTGCACACTATTTTCCTCTTTTCTTCACCAGGTTCACCACTTCCACTTGCTTTCTTTGGTGCCATGATTAGGGGCTGATACACGATGCAAAAATAACAGTCCAATATAACGTAGTTCTCACCAAACACGTCTGCTTTTTTTTGTTGAACAATACAAAAACGTCTGCTCACAATGGTCGCTTCCTGTGTAGCGACGAGACACAAGGGAGCGCTGCGACACGAGGGAGCGTCACTTCACTCCTCTCGGCTTTGCTACCACCTCTCGGCTTCGCTACCTCGCGAAGCTACACGAGGTAGCGAAGCCAAGAGGAGTGAAGGGACGCATTCAAGTGCGCTCAGTTAGTTCGAGAACCGAAATTTGTTCGTCATCCGAGGCATAAAAAACTCGAAATTTTAGTTCGAAAACCGAAACGTCCGAAAACCGAGGTTTGACTGTACTGAAATATTCGATAGCTGCAGCCCTGCATACAACTCACTGGTTATATTGTATGTTTATTGTTTAATAAAACCCCTGCCTCAAATCATTGGGTTAACCTGCAAAAAAAAAAAAAAAAAAAAGATCTCAACATTTGTATATTCATCCACAATTGAAGTCATTGATGAGCAAAATTGCTCTTTAAATAAAAAGTGACATTGAGCCTTGTCCCTCGACACCAATTTAACTTTGCACCAAATGACTGTTAATAAAAATAACTAAATGCTTCACATTATGATTTGTTCAAAACATTTCTTTCCGTATAAATCATATTTTTTATTTTAAGTTAATGTTGTAGTTGCATGACACGTTCATTAAAAAAAACAAAAAACAAAACCCATGAATTCTATTCTTGTTTGCGTTTTTCCAAACAAAGAAAGTACAGATTGGAATACCAGATTGATAAGGAGCGTTGTAAAGAGTGGGACTATCCTCAAATTTGGAATGAGACCCATCCCTAATCATCAGTGCTGCATGCAAGCGATGTTGAGTCTTTACCTCAAAAACCCTCTTCATCGGGGCCTTCATCTGGTTCCCGTAACCTGCAGGTCCAATTTTGTCCACCCCACAGGGGAGTAGTGTTCTTATTAATTTAAGGCAGATAAGGCATTAGCAATGTGGCAGGCTTGCAAAGTCATTTTCTTTGTGCTGAAGTTCTCCTCAAAAGGGTTTGCCATACTCTGTATTGGGAGTGCTCCTCGGACTGCAGTTTCCATTCAAGGATGATGAATTTGACGCAACTGAGTGTCCCTCCCAGAAAAGGGTGTCACTAGGTTTGGGGGGACTGGGGAAGGACCTTGAGCTGTCATCGATGGAGGCCTGGTTAAGGGGTGGTGGGGGCAAAACAACAGAAGCGGTCTCATTCCCGACCAAAGCCTCTCCAGAGCACTGCTGTGTTGGCCATGGGCCATTATACCAGCGGTCCTCTCTCAAAATGTCCGGCGGCAAGGTGCTAGTCGGGCCAACCACGGGAGGGCAAGGGCGGCCAGAACAAGAGGGCAGGGGCGGGGCACTGGGCGGTTGAGGTGCTAGAGTCCGAAGAACGGCATGGTGGTTTGTCTCAGTCTCTTGCAGACACTGAATTGGAACTGCTGTGGGAGAGAGGAAAAAGGCAAAAGTTGTCAAATGATGAACGAGAATCCTTATTTCCACCAAGCAGTGAAGGCGGATTCACTTTTGTACATTCGTCAATTTTTGTGAACAGGGGGCGGGAAAAGTTCTGAGAGAAGCCACATCCGGTCCGTTCATCGCTAAAGATCGCGATATTAAGTTACCAGTAACTACCTGGGGACTGCATATTCCCAGATAAACTACTTAATGAATGTCACGGAGGTTGAGACACGGCCGTGGATCCTTTTCTGCACGATGCGGAAGGTCTCATCCGTCCAACATGGTTCCTATTTTTAATCATTCCTGAGCCACACCAGCGCAGGATGGTGGCTGTGCTAAGCCCATTGTGACAATGTGTGTGCCCTAACTAATTCCAACTGGGTATGTGTGCCAGAGTGCAGATAGATAGAAAGATGGCGAGCCAGGAGGAAAGGTCATAGCGACACAACAGCCTAGCTCACGTCACACATCTCATTATAAAGAGGCACCAAAGTAACCATCCGGTCCAGTGGTGGTGTACAGTACAGCTGTGGCAGGGTGGATGTAGGCCTCAAAACTCAGTTGTATTCTTTGGCATTTGACTCAGCATGACTCAGATTTGATCTTAGTTTCACTGTATGGTGCTTTCTACCATCTTTGTTACTGATTTATTGCTTTATTCTTGTATGTTAGTTGCTCCTTGTATGCATGTCACTTTGTATGCAGCGATGGCTGTTTGAAAGTGCTCTATGAATACAGTTGAGTTGAGAATTCAATGGCGGGTTTGGACCACAAGGTTTACTTGAAAGTTGATATCACTAAATGCGTTGCCGACACGGCCTTCATATTGTGCAGTGGAAATGGCAGTCAAATTCATTATCCAAAACACAGTCAAGTCAACTGTACTACTGAGAGGAAAATGTGGCTTGTGAATGCTAAGTGTATTATGTTCCATCCATTTTCCGATCCGCTTATCCTCACAAGGGTCGCAGGGGGTGCTGGAGCCTATCCCAGCTGTCTTCGGGCAGTAGGCGGGGGACACTCTGAACCGGTTACGAGCCAATCCCAGGGCACAGAGACAAACAACCATCCACGCTCACACTCACACCGAAGGACCATTTAGTGAGCGTTCAATCAGCCTGTCATGCATGTTTTTTTTGGGGAATATGGGAGGAAACCAGAACAGAACATGCAAACTCCACACAGGGAGGCCAGAGCTGGAATTGAACCTCTGCACTGTGACCAAGGTCTTTGATGAATTGAATTTTCATTTGAAAACTGCATGTTGCATTTCTTTGGGTTGTCCCTGAGTGATGTTATAATGGGTTTGATCAGTTGAAACCTTTGTGGGGATATATGTGTCCCCCCCCCAAAAAAAACAAAAAGAACCAAACAAAACCCTGAATTCAGGAGGGGGGCTTTTTCACAGCACTGTATATCTGTACACATTAGCTACCATGGTATTTTGGACAAAAAGGTCCCATGAGCAATTTATAAGCTTGCTTTAATGCAACCACTGTAACCAAAATGTGTTTCGATGTAATTTTCCTTCTTAAATGACATATATATTTTTTTATGACTGTTAGAGGTACACTTAAACTCTCTTGGTTCTCACACAATTAGAGAGGAGAACAACCTGAGACATATTTTAGTTTTCAGCGCTGCTGCCTTTTTGTTGCATTTGGAAATCAAGGCTGTGTGATGTGCTGCATGTAACACAAGTTAAGATATATACAGTGTAGGAAGATAATTTGTGAGACAATGGTTATTGACAGTTTGCAAAAGAGAGACTGTGTCTCCAGTTGTTCATGAAAATATGGAAACAAACTAATTGTGATTGATGTTACGACCGGTTACGTACATCGCTAATACAACTACACTATCAATAGTGAATCAGGTTTTTCATTAGTTTTCTGTTTCGGTTAATTGTCGCTTCATCAATCATCTATCCATTCCTGCCTCTGCAATGGTGTGAATCTAGAATTTCAATAAAAGATGAATTATTTTACAGAGCCAATCCTACCTCTATTTCAAAGGACTTTGTTTGCCACTCCTCCCTCCATCTACAAAGTTAAAGGAATTCAGTAAAATAAATAGGCGTTTGTTAATTTTCTTTACGCTTCCTGATCTTCTCTTCTGATTCACTTCGGGAGAGACAAGAAAGGGAATCTCTCCAAGAGTAGACTATATCACAGAGGAAGACACAGAGTGGGAGCAAACTGTAATTTGTCCTTTATGAAGCTGTTTTTGAGTACTTTTAGTCTTCTCACACCCTTATACAAACGCAAGCAAGAAGCAGCGGGTGAAACAATTTGGATTTCTTTGGAAGAAGCATTCTGAAGAGAAGCGGCTCTAACTCGCTATTCATACCCAGATTGTTGCCACAATGGTTTTGGTAAATTTGATCTTACTCATATCAAACAAACACAAAAACACACACACACACACACACACACACACGATAAAGGTTGCAAAGACAGTGTAAAATGTCAGACACAGGGTAAAGGATGAAAATTAGTCATTAGTTTCAGTTCGGCTACTCGAAATGGGGACCTAGTCAGCAGTCTTTTTACATTACTTCTGAAAAAAAAAAAAGCCTCTTTAAAGTAGGGATAATTTTGTGTGGTCTTCCTCGATCAGGGATTGGGAGGTGTGTCGAAATTTTGGTTAAATTCTGACTTAGGTTAGGTTAGGTTTAGTACATGCTTCTGATGGGGCTCATTTCGTGAAACTCCAAGGCGCAAGCTCCAACTTCGGTCATCCATCCATCCATCCATCCATTTTATGATCCACTGATCCTCACAAGCGTCGTGGGGTGTTGCTGGAGCCTATCCCAGCTGTCTTCGGGCAGTAGATGGGGTACACCCTGAACTGGTTGCCAGCGAATCGCAGGGCACACATAAACAAACAACCATCCTTGCTCACACTCACACCTCAGGACAGTTAAGAGTGCTCCATTAACTTGCCACGCATGTCTTTGGAATGTGGGAGGAAACCCACACGGGCACAGGGAGCACATGCAAACCCCACACAGGAAGGCTGGAATCGAACCCTGCACCTCTGCACTGTGAGGCCTATGCGCTAACCTGTCGACTACTGGGCCGCTTTTTTACAGAACATTTAGCATAAATAAAGAATTCAACACAACATAAAACAGTGACAATAATACAATCGGCACAACTATTCTCATATATGACCAGGTTGAAGAAATTTATCCACAAACACCACTGAGCTACTTGCCATGGCAACTAAGGAAGAACACATTTCCCCACGGCTCTAAATAACTCAGGGCACCACAGCAATGTGTGAAGCAGGGGATGATGACACAACAGAGCCACACAAGATGCCCCCCGGAGGGCCCCCCCCCCCAAAACAAAACAAGAGAAGACACAAGAGAAGTGGATTCACCAGCCAGTGCCACTGAAAGTACGTCTAAGAGCTACCTGGTAATACCTGAGGTGGACAGTGATGTCAATCTTCTTGAGTGTTGGTGAAACGGGCTTGATAATATTCATGCATACCTGCCTCAAGTAGCCTTTTAGCCATGGCTTTCTTTCTTTTGGACACACAATTACAGATTATCTTTTGTAGTTGACCAGGGCATCTTTTCTACATGCATTAGAAAATGCCAATCTATGAGGATAGTCTTCTGTACTTAGGTTTGTATTTTTGTCATACATCTGGTTAAGAAGTATTATTGTAATGCTGTTGAAAAATTGGATACCCATCCAACATTTAAATTGCCCATCCCTAGTACATTTGTTCTTAAATATTTGATTTAGATTACATTTTGATGCTGTCTTAATTTAATAGTATTCACAGTGTTTACTTTTTTTTTTTTTTTTTAAATACAAGCTTAAGATACTCTTGAGCAAACATGATTTGGCATTTTCTTCTGTGATTTATGTACAGTAGAGCTTGTTAAATATTGACCCATAATATTGTTCTGCGATGTTTTGCAGAAGATGTATGGCACTTTAAAAATAAACAGCTGTTGTTCAGAACCACTGTCTACCATATATTCATTATTGTCCTGGGAAACCAGTACAGCATTCTTTGCCGGTTATTGTCCAATTATCATTAAGGGGGGGGGGGGGGGGGACTACAAACATGCACGCACACACACCTCACCTCGTCTTGCCTCACTGATCAATGGTCTCAGCTTCCGAATCAGGCCTCTTTGGTTTTTCATCTCTGAATGGAGACGAGTGATCTCAGAATGCAAAGTCTCATATGCCTGCTGCATGCTCCTCTCCCTGCAGATGCACAGAATATTGGATTTAAACAATGTCCACACGGTGTTAGCCACATGCCGGTAAAATCAGCTCAAGATTGTCTTTTACCAATCACTGTACAAAAGTAATTGTGAACTGATTGCAAGATTAATTTGTTCAAAATGTCGGCACAGATGTCTTTTGAATGGGGCTCTTAAAAACATCTGGCAGTCAGTAGTTAGATTAAATGAGGTTTGTAATAAATGTAAAGAACTTCTGGTGTTGAGAAGGATTACATTAGCAAGTGAGGTTTGCTGATACAGCAAGATACAGGAGAAACTGCATCATTTGTGTGGTTTAACAATTCATTTTGACAAAGTGATGAGATGAATATGAGGCAACAGGTATTATAATCTGCATTCTCTGCAGGCATCGGAAAATATTACTGGTATGATTTGTGAGATCAGCAACACAAAAACTGTCCTATCCACACCTGACATGAAGATGCAAATCTCATGAATACTTTCTCTGAACACAAAACACCTGCCTGAAACGGGACGGAAGCTAAAATGTGAGGAAAAAAGAAGCAGCTTTTTCTGATGAGAAAAACTGAATGCAAACTACTGACACAAGGAACAACACAAATATACATGTCTTCAGGAAATACAGTGAGGACAATTTACAAGCATTTACCAGAGAAAAGCAGGTGGAAAGTAATTCCCATTGCCTCATGATTAAAGCTCATGTCAACGTCGGGTGAAGTCAAGTGAATGCTGTCTGCTTTCAACTTTGTCATGAAGATTAATGTATTGGGGTTCACACTCCTCTAGTGGGCATAGAGGAGAGTTGCAACCAATAATCAAAAATGTCTCAAACTTGTTGAGCTTGTGAAATACTATTTCCCCCAAAATGTGCATTCTATTCCACTTCTAACACGTACTAAATGTATTCTAAAAGAACAGCTTCAGAAGCCTGAAACTTAGACGGGTTACAATGGAAGTCCAACATTTAGTTGGCATCCATCCATCAATCCAATCACATATAGACAAAAGGTCCATAAATTAAACTACGAAGCATTTCTTTGGTCAGTGGAAGGAGACAGGATTATACAGAGAAATTCCCAGGGAGAACATGCAAATCACACACACATTTTAGAATCAAGTCTGGATCTCCTAACTGCAAGAAAGATGTTGACACCCAAATTGTCCAAAATGCTAGCTAATTTTGTTGTCGTTAAATTTAGACCTGGAGGATGACGATTAAATTATCACACCATCTTAACTGTCTTGTAACACAATATGTTTAACTTTAAAAAAATGAATGAGAATTCTGAAAACTGTAAAAAAGCAACACATTGACATGAAACTTGATTCTTTGAAAGATATTTTTAAATGTTTACTCATTATAACAATTGGCCAATGGTAATTATTAGTGAGGTTATGAGATGTGCCGAGACTGTGGAGCGAGAGCAGGGGTCCCCAAACGAAGCCCTGATTTGGAGAATGTGTAGTTTCCAAGAAAATAAAGTGACGGAAACGAGCCCTCTTTATGTGCGGATGACATCATTGGTTTATTCAATGTATTATGACTTCTTAATCGCGCCCGAGACCTCGCGCCACTTTGTGGGCATTGTCAGCATTTGATGTGAGCGTCAAATTAGTTGCTAAGCGAGGGAGTCACTCTGAGCATGAGAAAAAAATATTCAGAGTGCAACACCAGGAAGCGTCACTTCCTCGACTACCCGAGGAAGCGTCCCTTCCTCGTGTAAGGAAGGCAAGAGGAATCAAATGGTTCATTCAAGTGCGCTCACTTTGTTCGAGAACCGAAATTTGTTCGTCATCCGAGGCATAAAAAACTCAAAATTTTTGGTCGAAGACCGAATTGGTCGAGAACAGAGACATTCGAAAACCGAGGTTTGACTGTACTCTTACTAATGCAATATTTACACTACTGCTGAAACTGTAATCTTGCAACAGATGTCAATGTTCAGCCGACAATCTTATTTCATTCTGTATATTTTACTGCTTGGTCTTCTGGAGCACTTGATGGCGCCATTGAGCAAATGATGCACCATGAAGCTTTGAACTGTGTGCAAAACAATTTGCTGGGTAGCTTCAGTGCTTCATGAAATCGTAAATATGCTTAGGAAATATCATACCTGGTATTGAACTTGTCATCACACACCTGCTCCACGTTTGGTCCATTCAGGCCACTTAGTTCTGCCTGTAATAAAGCAAAGTTTGAGTGTTGTTTACAGATTCTTTAACCTAACGTTGATTAAGCACACGCTTGTTTACCGCATCCTTCTCAACCTTGCACCTTCAGGACAAATTGTCATAGGATTCTATCATCCCTCCCACTCTATCAGTTGATTCTTTTATCTGTTCTCCTTTCACTTTTATTTTTGCTGCTTCTTACAAGTCCATACTTTCTTACCCCACTCATTTCCAGTTGTTTGCTGTTTTCCAGTGTCAACCTTTCCAGCTCCTCCTGAAGTTGAAGGATTTTTTGCTCGGCACTGACACAGTCCATCTGCCAGTAGTCCTGAGGACTGTTCAAGCTCTTCATCACTGCACAAAACGATTATACGCGCAAGTAAATACATAGATTAAAAAAAGTCAGGTACAACCACTTGTGGAGCACTGGTTTACTTCCAATGTTGGAATTATTTTTTTCTTATTACAACTGGGAATAAGATAGATTTGGTTCGGAGGATCAGCATTTGACTTTGGATTAAAGATGACAAAGTATATTACACCTGTAAGGTACTCCGGTTTCCTCCCACGTTCCATAAACATGCATGGCAGGCTGATTGAACACTCTAAATTGTCCCTAGGTGTGAGTGTGAGCGCGGATGGTTGTTCGTCTCTGTGTGCTCTGCGATTGGCTGACAACCGGTGTCCGAAGACAGCTGGGATAGGCTCCAGCACGCCCCTGCGAACCTTGTGCATTTTTTTGGGTGTAGAGTTTAACTTGCGAACAGTTTCGACCACCAACAATCTGCACTGTCATCACTTGCTGTGGTGATATCACCGTGTTTCACATGATATCACAAAACTGTGTGGATAACAAACTACCGGTCTTTAGTTCCATAGGATAATTTTGTCAAAACCATCACGTCATTCTCTATAAATATGGAACATTAGATATCATACTGGAATGAAAACAAATCTTTTCCACAACCCCTAGGTAACGGTAAACATCGTTAAAATGTGACAATCTTTCAGTTTTCCGTACACCTATGTATAATAATAGCCTCCTTCATTTTTTTCAGAAAATTATTATTGAGAAATTATGGTAATTGTAATTTAAAGTTATATATCAAGTTCTATGATCATTATCGCACATTTCCTCTTTTTCTAATTGTTCATTAGCGGCATTTGGAATAACTATTAGAGGAAAAAAAAAAGAGCCCAAAAAGTTCACTTGGTAACATAAAGTTGGACCCAAACATATGGTCATTGATTGACTATGACTAAATTCTTAACATCTGATCAAATGCTTTAACTTTACAAAGCACAATATTCCTGACAAACCTTGGCTGGTCTCCATCTCTGTCCTAAGCTGAAGCAACTCCAGCTCTTTACTTTGAAGCTGCTCTGTCAACAGCCTCTCACTCTCACTCTTCTCCTTTTTCTGAGAAGACAAAATGAGACACAAGGAGAAGATAATTGAAGAGAAAGGGTGCACTTATCGCAATCAAGTAAATACCGTTTGATTCAAGTATAAAGTTGTTCACACATGTTTTTTTTCTTATCAAGGACTCTTTCCTATGAGGCCTTGATTTAAAAAACAAAACAAAACAAACAAGAAAGCACAAAGATTATAAAGCACTGCCCTTGGCCCTAACCAATACACACATGGCTAAAATTCTTGGTACGGCTCTGTTAATGAAAGGACAATAATAATAATAATAATAATAATGATGGGTGGCCCGGTGGTCCAGTGGTTGACCTCACAGTGCAGAGGTTGTGGGTTCGATCCCGGCTCCGGCCTTCCTGTGTGGAGTTTGCATGTTCTCCCCGTGCCTGCATGTTTTCTCCGGATACTCTGGTTTCTCCCATATTCCAAAAACATGCATGGCATGCTGACTGAACACTCAAAATTGTCCCTTGGTGTGATTATAAGCACGGTTGGTTGTTCGTCTCTGTGTGCCCTGCGATTGTCTGGCAACCGGTTCAGGGTGTCCCCCACCTACCTACTGCCCAAAGACAGCTGGGATAGGCTCCAGCACCCCCCGTTATCCTTGTGAGGATAAAGCGGATCAGAAAATGGATGGATGGATGATAATACTAATAATACTAGGAAGAAGAATAGTAAAAACTATTTTATGAAAATTATTATACAGTCAAACCTCGGTTTTCGGACGTCTCGGTTCTCGTACAATTCGGTTTTCGAACTAAAATTTCGAGTTTTTTATGCCTCGGATGATGCTTGATGATGCTTCGGTTCTCGGACTAACTGAGCGCACTTGAATGAGTCGCTTCGCTACCTCGTCTAGCAACGCTACCCCGTGTAGCTTCGCGAGGTAGCAAAGCCGAGAGGAGGTAGCAAAGCCGAGAGGAGTGAAGTGACACTCCCTCATGTCGCAGCGCTCCCTTGTGTCTCGTCGCTACACAGGAAGCGACCATTGTGAGCAGACGTTTTTGTATTGTTCAATAAAAAAAAGCAGACGTGTTTGGTGAGACGCTTCTGTTAGGACTAGTGAAATCCCCCTCTTTTCATAATGGTTTGCCCTGGCAGCACGGGGGAGGGGGGGAGGGGTGCGTTTGTTTGCATTTTTCAATGCAGCCGCACATAATGAACACTCTGGTGTCCGGTGTCTCATTATTATGCAATAATCGTACAGAAAGCTTGTGAGCAGACGAGTTTGTATTGTTCGATTAAGAATGTTTTTTTAAAAAAAGCAGACGTGTTTGGTGAGAACTACGTAATATTGGACTGTTATTTTTGCATCGTGTATCAGCCCCTAATCATGGCACCAAAGAAAGCAAGTGGAAGTGGTGAACCTGGTGAAGAAAAGAGGAAAATAGGGCGCAAAACTATAGAATTTAAGAAAGATTTAATTGCAAAATATGAGTCAGGTGTGCGTGTGTCTGTGTTGGCGAAGGAGTTCGGGATGCCGAAATGCCCCGCCTACTGCCTGCTGACAGCTGGGAGAGGCGCACGCCCCACGACAGATAGAGAGAGAGATGGTTCCTTCAATTTTTATGTTACTATGTTAATGTTAAAATTGGTAATCTCCCATTACATTTGTACAGTTTATGGTGTGAAATTGTAAAAATAAGTGGTTTAAAAAAAGTTGTTTTCTTGACTTGAAACGGATTAAAACATTTTACATTGATTTCAATGGGAAACATGGTTTCGGTTTCCGAACAGTCTTCTGGAACGGATTAAGTACGAAAACTGAGGTTTGACTGTACCTTCTTGGGAGGCTGAGGAGTGTGATCCCTCTGTCGTCGGAACACATGTCCCCCTTCTTAAAAAGAGGGACCACCACTCTGGTTTGCCAATCCGGAAGCAATATCCTCCATGTCCACACAAAGTTGTAAAGGCTTTTCAAACAGGACAGGACAGTCCCACAACATCAAGAGCTTTGAGGAGCTCTGAGTGGATCTCATCCGCAATCGGTATGCCCACACCTGCTCTGCACCTCTCACAATAGGTAACTCCAGAGTGCAAGTGAGTACAACCCCTCTCCCTGCTGCAGCACACCTGATTCAATTGACCATGATCGTTTCTGGCTTCTACAGAGCTTGCTGATGAGCTGATCATTTGAATCAGATGTGTTGCTGCAGGGAGAGCTGGAAAAAATGCAGAACAGTGGCCCGCGAGGACAGGAGCTGGACATACTTGATTTAGACCTTCATGATAATGCAATAGGAAGTTTGTGAATTTTTGCACTGTTGCCATAACAACACGCAGTATGTCAATAAAACGGCTGATTTTGAGGGTCTAAACATGCACGAAAACATATGAAACCTGGCACACACATCAGGCCTAGCTAAATCATCAAGTTAAAACCTAGGAAGTTCTATGAAAATTCGGTGGAATATGTAACAGGCCAAGACCAACAAAAACGTCACATGGACCTTACCGTGGTGGAGGGGTTTGTGTGTCCCAATGATCCTAGGAGCTAAGTTGCCTGGGGCTTTATGCCCCTGTCAGGGTCACCCATGGCAAACAGGTCCTAGGTGAGGGACCAGACAAAGCACGGCTCACAAACCCCTTATGACGAACAAGATATATGGAACCCAGTTTCCCTTGCCTGGACGTGGGTCACCGGGGCCCCCCCTCTGGAGCCAGGCCTTGGGGTGGGGCTTGTTGGCGAGCGCCTGGTGGCCGTGCCTGCACCCATGGGGCCCGGCCGGGCTCAGCCCGAAGAAGCAACGTGGGTCCCCCTTCTCATGAGCTGGTGTGCGAGGTAGAAAAGTTCCGACTGGATATAGTCGGACTTACCTCCACACACAGCCTGGGTTCTGGTACCAGTTCTCTCGAGAGGGGTTGGACACTTCCACTCTGGAGTTGCCCACGGTGAGAGGCGCAGAGCAGGTGTGGGCATACTCATTGCCCCCCAGCTCAGTGCCTGTACATTAGGGTTCACACTAGTAGACGAGAGGGTTGCTTTCCTCCGCCTTCGGGTGGGGGGACGGGTCCTAACTGTTGTTTGTGCGGACGCACCCAACAGCAGTTCAGCGTATTCACCCTTTTTGAAGTCCTTGGAGGGTGTGCTGGAGAGTACTCCTGCTGGGGACTCACGCCTCTGCAACATCGCTGGGTCAGGGGGGAGAGTGCCTCTGGATTGGCAGACCGGGGGGTCCCTCTTTTTAAAAAGGGGACCGGAGGGTGTGTTTCAACTACAGTGGGATCACACTCCTCAGCCTTCCTGGTAAGGTCTATTTAGGGGTGCTGGAGAGGAGGGTCCGTCAGGAAGTCGAGCCTCAGATTGAGGAGGAGCAGTGTGGTTTTCATCCTGGCCGTGGAACAGTGGACCAGCTCTAGACCCATAGCAGGGTCCTCGAGGGTATGTGGGAATTCGCCCAACCAGTCTACATGTGTTTTGTGGACTCGGAGAAGGGGCTTGACTGTGTCCCTCGGGGAGTTCTGTGGGGGGTGCTTCGTGGGTATGGGGTACCGAACCCCCTGATACGGGCTGTTTGGTCACTATACCACCGATGTCAGAGTTTGGTTCGCATTGCCGGCAGTAAGTCTGAATCGTTTCCAGTGAGGGTGGACCTCTGCCAAGTTTGCTTTGTCGCCAATTCTGTTCATAACCTTTATGGACAGAATTTCTTGGCGCAGCCGAAGCGTTGAGGGGGTCCGTTTTTGTGGCCTCAGTATTGCCTCTCTGCTTTTTGCAGATGATGTGGTACTGTTGGCTGAAAATAAGCACCTCCAAATCTGAAACAATGGTCCTCAGTCAAAAAAGGGTGGAGTGCCCCCTCCGGGTCGGGGAGGAGATCTTGCCCCAAGTGGAGGAGTTTAAGTATCTTGGGGTCTTGTTCACGAGTGAGGGCAGGAGGGAGCGAGAGATCGACAGGCAGATCAGTGCAGCGTCTGCTGTGATGCGGACTTTGTATCGGTCTGTCGTGGTAAAGAAGGAGCTGAGCCACAGGGCGAAGCTCTCAATTTACTGGTCGATCTACATTCCAATCCTCATCTCTGGTCACGAGCTATGGGTCGTGACCGAAAGAACGAGATCCCGGATACAAGTGGCCGAAATGAGTTTTCTGCGCAGGGTGTCCTTGCTCTCCCTTAGAGATAAGGTGAGGAGCTCAGAGTCGAGCCGCTTCTCCTCCACATCTAGAGGAGCCAGATGAGGTGGCTTGGGCATCTGATTCGGATGCCTCCTGAACGCCTCCCTGGTGAGGTGTTCTGGGCATGTCCCACCAGGAGGAGACCCCGAGGACGACCCAGGACACAAGAGACTATGTCACCCAGCTGGCCTGGGAACGCCTCAGGATCCCCCGGGGTTTATGTGGGATTACACCAACAAAGGTTTCACCCCCTGTGTGAGGGGCCTAAGGGGTCAGGTGCAGCGTGAATAGGGCGGTGGACAAAGGAAGGGAGCCCGAGTTAGTGTGCGAGGTCAAAAAGTTCTCAATAGATTTTGTCGGGCTCGCCTCCACATAGAGCTTTTGCCCTGGTACCAGTCCTCGCCACAAGGGTTGGATTCTCTTCCACTCTGGAGTTGCCCAAGCAGGTCTTGGCATACTTATTGTATCCCGGCTCGGCACCTTTACATTGGAGTTCACCCTGGTGTATGAGAGAGTAGCCTTCCTCTGTCTTCAGGTGGGGGGATGCGTCCTGACTGTTGCTTGTGCCTATGACAAAAGTTCAGAGTATTCAGAGTACCCACCCTCTTTAGAGTACTCTGGGTGCTTCTGCTGGGGATACCATTGTTCTGCTGAAGGACATCAATGCTCAGTTGGGCAATGACAGTGAGACATGGAAGAGCATAATAAGAAGGAACTCCCCCCATACGCTGGATTAAAACACAAATTGTGTATTTACATTGGACCTCTGTGCTCATCCCAGATTGTCATTACCGAACACCATATGCAGACACGGGTGTACACCTGAGCAATTGGCAACAGCACACATTAGACCAGGGGTGGGCAATCCCACTCCTGGAGGGCCGCTGTCCTGCATGTTTTCCAAGTCTCCCTGTTGCAACACACCTAATTCCAATGAACAGGTTCAATATCAGACCTCGTCAGAGTTTACTGATAATCTGATCATTCAAATCAGGTGTGTAGCAACAGGGAGATTTGGAAAATATGCAGGAGAGCGGCCCTCCAGGACTGGGA
The DNA here is from genome assembly GCA_018466805.1 of Hippocampus abdominalis. Lineage (NCBI taxonomy): Eukaryota > Metazoa > Chordata > Actinopteri > Syngnathiformes > Syngnathidae > Hippocampus > Hippocampus abdominalis. The sequence goes on from CM031699.1 coordinate 24,104,395, forward strand.
TTGCCCACCCCTGCATTAGACCATGATTTCGTGATCAATTTTGTGGTCTTTTAGTTGGACTCGCGGCCACATGTTCTGCACACTTGGATGAAGAAAGGGGCAGAGCTGTTAATCGAGCACAGCCTGGTGGTGTGTTGGCACTGATGCTCGGGGGCCTGGCAGACCCAAAAATGTATTGTGAGGGTTTCCTGGGAACAATTATCACAGTACCCTTTTAGACAGAGATTCAAATCAAGTTCAATTTAGACAGAGATTATTGTATTTATTCTACAAATACATTGCTAATGCTATATATTATATTGCACTTATATTGAACTGTGTACAGTTCTTTTCTGAAACATTTATTTTGTGCAATGAAACACTGTCCCACCCCCCAATTTTGCTGCTGTAGACTGCAAATTTCCCCAGTGTGGGACAAATAAAGTTTATCTTATCGTAACTCCAACTTGTAGTAGAACTTTGCCCACATCTCGGAACAGCTCTGAGGCTGAGTGGACCATCGTTTGTTCCTCCATTGTTGAGGAGTGGTGCCTTCAGCAGTGGCAACACTCGAATCTGTTGGTGTACACCAGCTGTGAAGCTGAAGACAGAGTCCTATCAGGCCTTTTTGGGACCCCTGAGGCAGCTGATGGATACCAGCTGGCCAAGCAGAACACAGCTTTAGTGGTTACTGTGACAAAAAGTCAAGCCCGAGATGAGTTTGGTGAGGCCATGAAGAGCGACTGCTTGATGCCTTAGAGGAAATTCGGGTCTATATTCCAGCATCTCAGAAGGGGAGCAATGCACCATCATCACTGTGTATAATGGGGAAAGGTCATTGTTGACCTTGACTTGGGACGTTGTGAGTCGGTGGGGAGACACGCCTTCCCATGAGGAAGCAGAGTCTGGGATCTCTGAGGCAGGTTTTCTTATCTGTGGAGTTGAGGTGTCCAAGGTGGTTAATAAAGTGCTATGTGTCAGGGCTCCAGGGGTGGGTGACATCCCTTCTGAGTTTCTAAAGGTTTTGGATTTTGGAGGCCTCTGCAAAACTGCATCAACATCGGGGACACTGTCTCTGGATTTGCAAACTGCGGTTGATGTTGACTGCAGGGTGTGCTCCAGTGAAATATGGATCCCACTCCTCAGCTTCCCTGGTAAGGTCTTTTCAGGGGTGCTGGAGAAGAGCGTCTGTCGGGAAAACGAAGTAGGCTAGCTACATGTGTTTTATGGACATGGAGAATAAGTTGTACCGTGTCAGAGTTTGGTCTGCATTGCCAGCATAAAATCTAATTTGTTTCCGGTGAGGGTTGGACGCCGCCAAGGATGGTCTTGGTCACAGATTCTGTTGATTATATTTATGGACAGAATTTCTAGGCTGAGCCGAGGTGGAGAGAGGGTTTGGTTGGTGACCTGAGCAGCGGCATGGTGGCCATTGGGAATTTAGAGAAAACTGGTACATAAATAGAAAATTCCAGGTCGAAATGACCATGCACCAGCCAAGGGTTATAGAGGGACAGCATATGGTTGAATGTACTGTGTAAACCCATCCCTTCAGCCATCGACGTCATCCCTGGGTATTTGTTTTGAATGTGTTCTTTTTGTAGATGATATGCTTATGTTGGCGTCATCAAGCCGTGATCTCCAATTCTCACTGGAGCAGTTCGTAGTCCAGTGTTAAGTAGTTATGAATCAAATCAATATCTCCAAGGTATGAGAAAGTGGCGCTTAGTTGGAAAAAGGTAGATTGCCCTCACCAGGTACGGGATGAGACCTTGGGGTGGAAAAGTTCAAGTATCTTGGGGTTTTGTTCACGAGTGAGGGAAGAATGGAACATGAGCCCACCTATGGTCGCAAACTTTGGTCGTGACGGAAAGGACAAGACCCCATATACAAGCGGCTGAAATTAGTTATCTCTGCAGGATGTATGGGCTCTCCATACCTCCATATAATTCTACGTCATCAATAACTGACATTGTATAGTATCATATTGTGTTAAATGTTGCCCACACATTATCCATTGCAGCCTGGTCATCCTGGAAGGGGCATTCTCCCATCTGTGTTTCATATTTTTCAACAAAATGAGTTTTTTTTAGTTTTGCCGTGCCCTCCTGTGGGGGACATTGTTAATATTGTGGGCATGTGATGCTCTTCCAAGACTATTTTGCTATTAAAGGCAATATAAATAAGTTTGACGACGTGAGTAGCTTAGTCATCCAGGATGTGCTCCGAGTACAGACGCTGCTCTTCTGCACCCAGAGGAGACAGGTGAGATGGCTCAGGAATATGGTTAGGCTGTCTCTTGAACGCCTCCCTAGTGAGGTGTTTCTGGCGGATTCCCTTTCGGGGGACGATCTGGAGAGACTGTCTCTCTGGTGGCCTGGGATGGTCTCAGGATTTCCCCAGAAGAACTGGATGAAATAGCTGGGAAGAAGATTGTCTGGGGTTCCCTGCTAAAGGTACTGCCTCTGTGACCCAATCCCAATTATACATGCAGAAGAAAATATAATGGATGGATGACAGACATAAGATTAAAAAAAAAAAAAGTACAATTTAATATACCTCCTGGAATAATGTTTGACATTTTTTACTTTAATGGGATTAAGAAATATTAATGTAACCCGTAAAACACACCAGTTTGTTAAGTTCCATCTGCAGGTCCTCTTTTTCAATATAAATTCCTCGATATGCGGTGAAGGCCTTGTTGACATATTGAGGACCCTGTGAAGCCTCAGGCCGGAAGAGCTAGAAGAATGACACAAGGGTGCACAAAAATAGGCTGATAAGTATGTACAGATATCATCTTCCACCACATCATATGTATATTAAAGCAGATGGAAACCAAAGCAGTTATGACATTAAACAGAAATGATGCCATGAAGTTACTTTAACTCGGGTTGCGAAAATTCCAGGAATATTTGAAGTTGTAAGTTTTCCACTAAATTATTGGGAATATAGTCGAGTTAATAAGAATTTATGGGAATTCATGGGGATAAACTGAGGAATTTACTCCATAGATAACTCAATTCCAGTTTATCATCATCGTGCCTGAAACAATCAGATTTCATGTAATTAAAGTTGAATATGAAGGTCAAAAATGTGGGAGGAGCCAAGGGGGTCAGGTGCAGTGTGAGCTGGGTGGCGGCCAAAAGTAGGAACCTTGGCTGTCTGATCCTCGACTAAAGAAGTTGGCTTTCGGGATGTGGCATGTCAGCACTCTGGCAGGGGAGCAGCCTGAGCTTGTGTGAGAAGACCAGAAATTCCAACGAGATATCATCGGACTTGCCTCCACACACACCTTGGGTTCTTTTATCAGTCCTCTCAAGAGATGTTCACTATTTTCCACTCTGGAGTTGCCTATAGTGAAAAGTGTCGAGCAGGTGTGGGCATACATCTTGCCCCCCTGGCTTGGAGCCGGTCAATTGGAGTTCATGCCGATGGGACAAAAGGGTAGCCCTCTCTCCATCTTCGGGTGGGGCATGAGTCCTGTCTGTTGTTTGTGCCTATGCACCAAACAAAAGTTCAGAGTTCCCACCCTTTTCTTGTGTTCTTGGAATGAGTGCTGGAAAGCCTTACATGAAGAAAAGAAACGTGGTTGCCCCTAGTGGCGGCTGAGTGTAAAATGTATTAGCTATACCATTTTAGGGGGGAGCTGGAAAACTTCCTTGTATTTTTGTTTTAGATTTTCCCATTTTTGGAGGCTTGTTGTCCCCCGTGCCTTCCCCTCTCTCCCAATTTCCTTTAAAAATAAACACTACCACAAATGTCTCACATTGTTTTAAAAAAACAACACTCAAGAGCACACAAGAGTAAAGATTTGCATGTTACACTGCCACGTTTTCTTAGACTAGTGCGGGGGTCGGCAACCCGCAGCTCCGGAGCCGCATGCGGCTCTTTAGCCCCGCCCTAGTGGCTCCGTGGAGCTTTTTTAAAAATGTTTGAAAATGGAAAAAGATGGTGGAGGGAAATATATTTTAATATGGTTTCTGTGTGAGACCACCATGACACAAACATTCTCAATGCTTTCCAATGCTGGAAAAATGTGTAGAATAAATATTACATTTCTGTCAACAAAGATTTGCGTCACAGCCTGCGACACATATTTCTCTGAGCAGGGTGAGGTACCAGACAGGTGGCTGTTATTTTTTTAAAAACGGTGTTTCATATACATTCACCGAGGGTACTGGCAGAGAATGGGAATCTGGAGGGCAGAGAGGAGCATTTTTAAATGGTACACATGAGCAACGATAGTTAACACGCTGCAAAAGTGCGTACCATGCCTCGGCATGCGTGTGTAAGTGCGTGCGTATGCGCGTGGGTGGTAACGGGTCGATCTCGGGAGATCCCTGTGTGGAGTTTGCATGTTCTACTCCGGTTTTCTCCCACATTCCAAAAACATGCATGGCAGGCTGATTGAACACTCGAAATTGTCCATAGGTGTGAGTGTGGGCGTGGATGGTTGTTCGTCTCTATGTGCCCTGCGATTGGCTGGAGACCGAGTCGGGGTGTCCCCCGCCAACTGCCCGAAGACAGCTGGGATAGGCTACAGCACCCCGCGCGACCCTAGTGAGGACAAAGCGGTTTGGAAGATGAATGAATGAATGTTTTTTTTGGTCCAATATGGCTCTTACAACATTTTGGGTTGCCGACCCCTGGACTAGTGTGACAACAGCCAATGGACATCACTCATAATGACTGCATAACATTGATAAGACAACTCAACAATGAAAAACTTACATCACAGAATTTAGAAGCAACAATACTACCTAGCCTCAAATGTCTGGGTTGTTATTTTGCTCCGATAGCGTGTAAGCCAGCTCAATAGTGAGCACTTACCAACAACTTAAAAAGACAGCTAATTGTACAAAAGTAGAGTAATTTAATTACCGTATTTTCACGACTATAAGGCGCTATTAAAAGTCTTAAAATTTCTCCAAAACGGACAGGTCGCCTTATAATGTGGAGCGCCTTGTGTATGCGCTGAGTTCCAAAGCCTGACTGAGAGCACGTCTGGCCGACACGCTGGTTATATAGAGAAAAGGCATGCGGAAGTCCGCCAATGAGTGAAGGCCGGACGTGAGTGAAGTCCGCTAATGAGTGAAGGGTGGGCGTGTAAGAGGATGCTAAAGGCCGGACGTGAGTGAAGTCCGCCAATGAGTGAAGGGTGGGCGTGTAAGAGGATGCTAAAGGCCGGACGTGAGTGAAGTCCGCCAATGAGTGATGGGTGGGCGTGTAAGAGGATGCTAAAGGCCAGACGTGAGTGAAGTCCGCCAATGAGTGAAGGGTGGGCGTGTAAGAGGATGCTAAAGGCCGGAAGTGAGTGAAGTCCGCCAATGAGTGAAGGGTGGGCGTGTAAGAGGAGCCACATGGCAATGAGAGTGACTTTGAAGACAACGAGAGGAAACCCGGCGTTTTTGATGGATTACTTGCACAATTGTACAATTCGGATACAGAAGATGATGACTTTGATGGATTTGTGGGTGATGATTGATCCAAAAACGTGAGTACATTGTAAAATGGCTAAATCAAGTCCAACCGAACTCAGTTTTGCTTCCGTTGGCCTTTTAAAAACGTGTTTTTAGCGTGTGTCCGTATGCCTTAGCGTGTATGCTCCCGTATCCTTCAAGCTAACGTGTTTTTAGCGTGCGTGCATGCATGGCGTATGTTTAAGCTGGCGTATGTTTTGCCATGCCTGGCTGCGCCCAATAATACGGTGCGCTTTGTGTATGTGTAAAATACAGAGATAGCACCCGTTACTGAGACTGCTCCCAATACTACGGTGCACCGAATAGTCGCGAAAATACGGTAAGTGTCAGTATGAAATTCAATTTGTCACTAGTGTGGGTGCTGATAATTGTGTCTGGCAACCAGCTCTATAGTGAGCGTTTACCAACAACTCAGAACATCAGGTATAGAACATCTAATCAAACCATGAATGCCATTTTCTATTTCCTTTCGCTGGCCTATGTTTTTGTTGAATGATGCAGAGAAGGCGGGATGTGTAGAACTGTGTCGTCTGGAGAGGTCAGGGTCTGTCTTCGTGTTGCAAGGTCCCATTCCCCTTGTCTGTGACCCTACCCATAAAATTTACAGGTGCTTAGGACACTTCTTGGTTCTTAAAAATGCACAACTCAAGGGATAAGGGACAAGCTGAGACATAAGAGTTTTATTGGGATTGGGACTTAGTATCAGTCTGTCGTGGTAAAGAAGAAGCTGAGCCAATAGGCAAACATCTCAATTTACAGGTCAATCTACATTCCTACACTCACCTATGGTCAGGAGCTGTGAGTCCCGACCGAAAGAACAAGATCTTGGATAGAAGCGGCCGAAATATGTTTCCTCCGCAGGGTGTCGGGACTTTTCTTAGATATAGGGTGAGAAGTCCAGTCATCCTGGAGGAGCTCCGAGTGGAGCTGCTGCTCCTACACATTGAGAGGAGCCAGATGAGGTGGCTCGGGCATCTGATTAGGAAGCTTACTGGATGCCTTCCGAGTGAGGTGTTCTGAGCACATCCCAGTGAGAGGAGGCCCCGTGGAAGACCGAGGACACGCTGCACAGTCTATGTATCCTGGTTGGCATGAGAATGTATCGGCATCCCCCCAGAAAGTTGGATGAATTGGCTGGGAAAAGGCAAGTCTGGGCTTCTCCACTAAGGCTGCTGCCCCTGCGACCTGACCCCGGATTAGCGGACATGGATGGATGGATTGATGGATGATAGAGGCTAGGCTTGAGAAGGTTGAGGGAAGATTCTTTTTATTTGCATCTTGAACGGGACTATTGAAGGGAAATCCACTCCTGCTGTTATTGGCAGAAATCGCGCCGGGAACCACTCATGCATGCAGACATGTACAAAACCTCTGAGTAATTCGGCATTTTTTTCTGAATACAGTGCTTTGGGGGGGGGGACGCAATGTACTGAAGCCGCGATAATTGAAGTGCGATATATAATTGAAGTGGCTTCTCCACTAAGGCTGCGATAATTGAAGTGCGATATAGCGAGGATCAATGTGTTTTCAAAATTCCAGTTTAACTCCCCATGAATTTGATCTGAACCATGCGGAAATTTACCAGAAATGCACCCCTTTGCAAACCTAACTTCAACATTGCATCGTATTCATACCTTATCCTCCAGCTGCTTAACTCGTTTCCTAAGGAAAGTATTATCTCGCTCAGTCTCTCTCAGTCGCTTTTTGATGTCCTCATAGGCTGTGACGAGGGCAAAATGAGAAGCTACAGATTCATCGCCAGCACACACCGATACAGGGCTCTCTCCCACAGCAGTGTAGGCTGTCTCATGTTTGAGGATGCAGATGTCATCATCCACAGCCTGGTGTTCCATGGCTGCACAGGCCGACTATGAAGCAGATTGAAGGCCTGTGGGATTAGAATGCAGAGATTCCTTTTGAAATCTAGTTTTAACATTCAGGGACACCTTGTGATATTTCACTGTGCCTTTGTTTAATTTGCAGAAAACACTTTATCCACAGTTCTCTTGATTAAATAGTCCACAAAACCTTGAGAGACTTCTGTCAGCATCTACAAAGAGGACACTGATTTCTCTCAAAAGTGTGTGATGATCATCCCCCACTTTGGAGACTCAAATCCAGAGATGCACGTAACATCCAGAATGTTTAGCCACAAGAACCACACGACAAAACAATTTTATATTTTTGTATCCTCAGGCATATGCAATATTGAGAAGAACTTCACAAGACATTGCATGTGTTTTATGTTTGTTTCATGTCTCATTGCAGTCTTCGATCTAGATTCCAGATAATCAGAGGTGCCCAAACTTTTTGGACCGAAGATCTACTTTTCAATCAACCAATCTTCTGTGATCGACCCGTTACCGCGCACGCGCACGGACGTACACACACATGAGGAATAACAGCCATAACGGCCCCTAAGATGTACAGTAGACAGTTTATGAGCTTGTTAAAAGGAAAATCACTGCCGATGCAGTTTTGCAGCCTGTTAACTGTCGCAGCTCATGCGTACCGAGTGCCATAAGTGAATTGTACACAAAATGAACTTTGACTGATAATGTATATATAATAAAACCTATATCGCAACAGCTCTGACCGCAAGCCGCAATCGCTGACTGCTGAGCGCTAACAACTTCCAGTGATGCAGATCACACGCCACCGTCAGTAAAAAGTGACCTGCTTTATTTTAGTTTACAGTCAAACCTCGGTTTTCGGACGTCTCGGTTCTCGTACAATTCGGTTTTCGAACTAAAATTTCGAGTTTTTTATGCCTCGGATGACGAACAAATTTCGGTTCTCGGACTAACTGAGCGCACTTGAATGTGTCACTTCACTCCTCTCGGCTTCACTACCTCGTTTGGTGAAACGCTTCCTCGTGTAGCGCCGATTGTGAGCAGACGAGTTTGTATTGTTCAATAAAAAAAAGCAGACGTGTTTGGTGAGACGCTTCTGTTAGGACCAGTGAAATCCCCCTCTTTTCATAATGGTTTGCCCTGGCAGCACGGGTTAGGGTTTGGTGAGAACTACGTTATATTGGACTGTTATTTTTGCATCGTGTATCAGCCCCTAATCATGGCACCAAAGAAAGCAAGTGGAAGTGGTGAACCTGGTGAAGAAAATAGGAAAATAGTGTGCAAAACTATAGAATTTAAGAAAGATTTAATCGCAAAATATGAGTCAGGTGTGCGTGTGTCTGTGTTGGCGAAGGAGTTCGGGATGCCGAAATGCCCCGCCTACTGCCTGCTGACAGCTGGGAGAGGCGCAAGCCCCGCAACAGATAGAGAGAGAGAGAGATGTTCCTTCAATTTTTATGTTACTATGTTAATGTTAAAATTGGTCATCTCCCATTACATTTGTACAGTTTATGGTGTGAAATTGTAAAAAAAAGTGGTTTAAAAAAGTTGTTTTCTTGACTTGGAACGGATTAAAACATTTTACATTGATTTCAAAGGGAAACATGGTTTCGGTTTCCGAACAATTCGGTTTCCGAACAGTCTTCTGGAATGGATTAAGTACGAAAACCGAGGTTTGACTGTATTTTTTAAATACTTTTTGTGAAAGTGAGACTGAAAGGATGCAGTGTGCATTAACACAAAAAATATATTATTAACATGCACAGAGACACACAAATGTGTATTTATTTATTTATTATACACCCCTTGTGATCGACTTGGGACCAGTCCGCGAACTACCCGTCGATCGCGATCGATGTAATGGGCACCCCTGATTCTATAATCTTGAATCAGGGGTGCCCATTACGTAGAATCTATTAATTGGTTTGCATGTAGAAGAGTCACTACTTTGAATTACAATGTGTTAGTGTCTTTCAGAAACATTTGTAGTTGGTTTGATTGGATATTTGTAAAAAGATCTTTGAGTAATTAGAGTACCTCTGTTCAAAAAATGCTTTGTTTATTTTCAAATTAATGACAGGTGAAGTATAAATTTTAAGATATCAGTCAAATCTGGGGCCGGAGACTAGTTACCCCAGTACAGTAACTACAGTATTATCTAATTATTTGCAAAAGAACGAATACACCGTCCTTCCAAGATGCCACCCACATCTGGGAGTGGGATGATTTTTGAGTTTGCAAGAAGAGCCCGTGTTCATTGTTTCTCAGTCTCGTTATTCTTCTCACTTGGTACCAAAAACACAGCTGAACCTGCTGTGTCTTATTTTCCGGTCCTTTTTTCTTGGCCCACCACGGACTTCTGGGTCCTCCTTTCTTGATTCCTGCCCCTACTCGACACCAGGACCTTCTCTGCCGCCTGATCATTTTCCTCCATGTGCTTTCTCTTTTGCAAGAATTCCTTTTTCTTCCCTTTAGGCTACGTGCCCTGCACCACCATCTCATGGTGACCATACAAGTGCAACCGGGCGGAGGAAATTATGTCCCTATGTACCGTATTTTCACGACTATTAGGCGCTATTAAAAGTCTTAAAATTTCTCCAAAATGGACAGGTCGCCTTACATTGCGGAGCGCCTTGTGTATGTGCTCCAAAGCCTGACTGAGAGCACGTCTGGCCGACACGCTGGTTATATAGAGAAAAGGCGGACGTGAGTGACGATAGGCATGCGGAAGTCCGCCAATGAATGACGGGTGGGCGTGTAAGAGGATGCTAATGGCTGGACGTGAGTGAGGTCCGCCAATGAGTGAAGTGTGGTCGCGTAAGAGGCACGCCCCCTAGCAGGTACGGCGGCTTTTTCCATGCCTCGCCGTCACTCTTGATTTGCGACTCCATGCGTGCCCATCTCACAGCAGCAGTGAAAAACCAAGTCAAGCAAATGAACTCCGAGCTTGCCGTCATTCCCGGAGGCTTAACTAAAGAACTCCAACCACTGGACATCGGCATCAACCGGGCGTTCAAAGTCAAGTTGCGAGCGGCATGGGAACAGTGGATGATCGATGGCCAACACAGCTTTACAAAGAGTGGGAGGCACCGCCGGGCTAGTTATGCCACTATTTGCGAATGGATTGTGGCTGCTTGGACTAACGTGTCTGCTTGCACTATATAAATAAAGTACAACCGAACTCAGTTTTGCTTCCGTTGGCTTTTTAAAAACGTGTTTTTAGCGTGTGTCCGTATGTCTTAGCATGCATGCTACCGTATGCTTCAAGCTAACGTGTTTTTAGCGTGCGTGAATGCATGCCGTATGTTTAAGCTGGCGTATGTTTGGCGCCCAATAAAACGGTGCGCTTTGTGTATGTGTAAAATACAGAAATAGCACCCGTTACTGAGACTGCGCCCAACAATACGGTGCGCCGAATAGTCGCGAAAATACGGTACGTCTGCCAGGGCCGGAAAACTCTTCTGACCAACTGTGCTACAAAGAAATCTGGTTCACCAGTTCCCCTCCAGAAAACGGTGCCACGGACCTACACTGTATACTCTACCAGACCACATTTTTCTCTCTCTTTTTTTAATTTCCAAGTTTCCCGCTGACTGTGAAATCTGAATTCAGAGACAATCGAAAAGTACCACATTTTGCAGACTTACACATTTTGTACAAAACTGGGGCTTAAGTAAATTGGATTTAAGAGTGAATTTAGCCTCACGGAGTCCCCAGGTTTGTCATTTAAGAAAGTTAAGTTAGAATGAGAAGTTATTGTACAGATTTGTAACGTTTTCATTGTTTATTTTGACTTGATCTCATTCATTCTTCCTGGTGATGTACCCTTTTCAAATTATCATGTAGATTTACAAAATAACCACGCACATCATAAAAATGAATTCTGTACTGTGTGCGTGTGTTAGGAAACTAAGTTTCAAAACCAAACCCAAAACTCTCCAAATGTAGCATCCTTCTAATTAATGACTGATTTCAAGAGTTTTTTCTTCAGTTTAAGCCTTTCAAAACCTTAACACCTAAGCACTGTTAAGCTTTTTTTGCAGGCAGTAAACTCAAGCCCCTGCCGATTAATAAAATGAAGTGACTAGGACTGGAACGGATCCTCAAGTACCTCAGTTTTGAAATGCTTGAGGCACTAATCGCAGCAACAATTGTTCATATTATAAATGAGAGGAACACGTCACCAACGCAGTATGAATGCCAACTTCAAAATAAACTATACCTTACCAAATAATATTTAGACATATCACTTGGGACATTTTTATTTTGAAGTTGTTCCCGGTAGCATGCCGCTGTGAAACGGCTAACTTGACTTGAGCATTTATTGCCATCACAAGCTGAGGCCACCAACACCGCAACGTGAAATAATGTTCAATCGCTAACTCAGTGTGCTGGTTGCCAGCGTTTAGCTCTAACAGCGCTAGCCGCTTAGCCTGCCGCTGCTTGTGAAAAGAAGCCAGTGCCAACGTCTTGCAGTGTGTTTGTTGAAAGCATATTGATGACGCTGTCACTTGGTTAACAAACAGACTATTGTTTGGTCACAGCTAGCCCCACAACATAGCCCCACAACACTGCACGGTCCAAAACGAATGCTTTGTGAAATAAAACAGATAACAAATTATACATGTTGAAAAAAAGTCCACACTTCCAAGTGCACACAATTCATGTTTTCTTTGGACTTACATTGCTGTGAAAAAGTATTTACCCCCTTCTTGATTTCTGTATTCTTTGCATATTTATAACGCACAAAGTTTCATTTTATCGAACCAATTTTAATATATCACACAGAGACTACCCAAGTAAATCCAAAATGCAGTTTATAAATGGCAATTTAATTTATAAAGGCTATAAAAAAAAACTAATCCAAAATTAGCTGTCCAGACGTGAAAAAGTAATCCGCCCTTATTAAATTTCAAAGTAACTGTGACTAACGACTATTTTGGGAAGACTAAGTTAAATTTCACAGGCAACACCCCAGCACCACATTTGTTGAATTAAGAAACCATATAAATAGAATCTGTCAGACAAAGTGAAGTAGGCCACAAAATCTCAAGAGACAAACGTATCGTGTCACGATCCAAAGAAATTCAAGAAGAAATTCTAAAAAAGTTTATTGAAATCTATCAGTCTGAAAAGGTTACAGAGCCATTCCCAGGACTCTGGGGCTCCAGCGAACCACTGTCACAGCCATTATCCACAAATGGAGAAAACTGGGAACAGTGTCAAACATTCCCAGGAGTGGTCGACCAGCTAAAATAACTCCAAGAGTGCGGCAACAACTCATCCAGGAATCCGCAAAAGAACCTAGAACAACATCCAAAGAACTCCAAACCTTGCTGGCCTCAGTTCCAGTAAGTGTTCACGACTGTAGTATAAGAAAGACACTGGCCAAAAATGGCATTAATTGGAGAGTTCCCAGGGAAAAATTACTGATGTCCAAAAAGAGCACTAAAACTCATCACACATTTGCCAAAAGTCATCTTGATGATCCTCTAGATTTTTGGAAAAAATTCTGTGGACTGAGGAGTCAAAAATTTGACTTTTTGGTCATCTGGGTTAAAAATGGCACAGCATTTGATAAAAAGAACATCGTGCTAACAGTGAAACATGGTGGTGGCACTGTGATGGTTTGTAGCTGCTTTCCTGCCTCAGGATCAGGAGAACTTGCAGTGATTGATGGGACAATGAATTCTGCTGTCTACGTCTACCAGAAAAATCCTGAAGGAGAACGTCCAACAAGTTTGCGCAGGGTCAAGTTTGCACCCTCAAACTCAAGCGCTCTGGGATCATGCAGCAGGACGATCCGAAACACACCAGCAAGTCCACCTCTGAATGGCCAAAAAAAAAAAACTAAATTAAGGTTTTGGAGTGGCCAAGTCAAAATCCAAATTTGAAGATTATGTGGTGTGACCTTAAACGGGCAGTTCATGCGAGAAACCCCTGCAATATGGCGCAGTTGAAGCAGTTCAAAGAAGAGTGGGCCAAAATTCTTCCACAGCGATGTGAAAGACTCATCACCAATTATCACAAACACTTGATTTCAGTTATTGCTGCCAAGGTGACACAACCTATTATTAGATTCAGGGGGCAGTTACTTTTTCACATCAGGACAGGTAGGTTTGGATTTTTTGTGTGTGCTAAAAAATTAATTGGCATTTATAAACTGCTTTGGGTTGACTTTAAAATTGGTTGAATGAATTTAAACCTTGTGCATGATAAATATGCAAAGGGGCAAATATATTTTCACGGCACTGTATTGGTTTTGTCTGTCAATCATGTCAAATATCCTCAGGATTGTTGAACCGCTCGAATAAAAAATAAATAAATAAAAAGAACCAGCTGTAGTGCACAAGAGTCATCACTTTTTCAGCATAGGCCAACAATGCCATCATGTGGAGATCTATGGCCGTTCCCACTTCTTGTAAGTAAGCGCTTTATAAGTTTGATAATCAATTCATCGTAAACCTCAGTCAACTGAGGAACTAAATCTTTTTGGAGGGTTTAATGTATGATTTTAATCAAAGTCTAGTTGTGTCATCCAACTGTAAAAGCGTCTGATAAGCCTAATTATTAACAGTTTACTTGCCATTTACAAAAATGTGATTTTCTCTCAATTGAAAGCTTAACATTAGTTTCATCAAGTATTGAAGACCCTCTGTCAATCCATTAAATCGTTTCACTTATTTAAAGGCACTTTTGTGAAAATGGGATTGAATTAACGCAATTTTAATTTAACATGACTTGTCAGAACAGCGATATTTATTTCCAAAACCCAAAGTTTTTCCTGCTCAGAAAACTGAGGTCTTTTGGAGTTCAGGGGTCACTCCTTAAGACCTTCTATGACTCTATGGTGGCCTCAGCCCTTCATTACGGCATAGTCGCTGGTTAGGCAGCATCTCAGCCCGGGACAGAGAGAGACTGGACCGACTGGTCAGGAGGGCCAGCTCTGTCCTGGGCTGCTCCCTGGACACTCTGGAGGAGGTGGGCAACAGGAAGATGCTAGCTAAGCTAACAGCTATGCTGGACAGGCCTTGCCACCCCCTCCAGGCTACCCTGACAGCACTGGGCAGCTCCTTCAGTGAGAGACAGATACACCCGCGTTGCAGGAAGGAGAGGTACCGCCGCTCGTTCCTGTCGACTGCTGTCAGGCTATTGAATAGACGGTCCTGAAAACCTGGACTCACCCCCATGCGCCCATTTTTAATAGGCTTATATTCATATTTTATATTTATATTTATGTATATACTTTTTTCTTCTACTTTGTTCATTTCATAATTTTGCTGCTGTAAATAGGGAATTTCTCTACTGTGAGACAAATTAAGGTTTTCTTATCTTTTCTGATATTATCTTAACCTCAAATTTGTGGTGTGTTTAATTGTAATTTATCCAACTAAATTAATTTAACACGGTATTTCTTTTGGGTTTAAAATTATTTGATGAATTCCCATTAAAATAATTGTAAACCTAATTTGACACCATCCTCATATCGTTTATTTTATTTATTTATTTTTTGTAAAACATTCTTCATTGTTGCTGTTTTCTATGTTTATCAATTCGGTTAGGTTTTAACCTTAAATTAGAATGTTTTGAATCAACTGATTGAGCATTAAGCCACCCTCCAAGCAATGTCTATTTCGTTAACAATTAGCTCGCTCTCCAAGTGTCTTGAAGAAGGCATACAACTGTCTTAATTGATATCGATACGGCTAATTTAACTATGGAGGCTTTCGGAAATGCACTTGCGAACCTGACCAAAGCTCTCATGCTGAATTATGCTGACACCATTAAGGATGTAAAGCCGGAAATTTTGGACTCAACTTCTCGGCGACGCTCAAGTTGAAACCTCAACACACAAAAAACATGGCAAAAATCCTTAGCCGCGTGGTTTTAAATGTGGCACAGTGGACAAAGTGCCAAAAAATCATCTTTTTTTTCTGGGCATCTATTATAAAAATGATGTCAAACAATAACTACTAATAATTACATTAATTTACATTGGTACATGATATTACTTTACAAAAAAGGAGGCTTTGAGAATATTTTCTGTTGAAAATTACAATTCAATATCGATTGTAATTTTCAAATTATGACTTGTGCTCTCGCGATATTTACCGACTATTTCATATAGGGCCTGGAATTACTTCACAATTAACTAGAAATAAATGGACATCATTGTTACATGTGTCTGTTTCTGTATTTGGCAGGCTTTCAAATGGTAGGAGCCTTTTGAAACTATATCTATTAAAAAAAAAAAAAGAAAACGTGTTCTAAAATCTCAACTTTCCCTGTTTACTTTACATGAATGAAACATTGGTCAGAAATAGCATTTCTACTGTCAGAACATACTTAAATTTTGGCACACATAAATACAAAAAAAAACCCCAAAATAAAACGCAAGAAAGAAGTGCTGCAATCACAGCAACATAGTATATGCAAACATTAAAAACCCCAAAAACATGTGAAAAAAATGCTGCAGAAATCCAAACACAACTCAAAAACAATGAGAAGAAAAAAATGCTGCAAGTTAACGCCAGATTCTTCAAGAGTATCTGGTCTCACAAGACTGGTCCTGCGATGCCCCCTGGTGGTCCGTTTAGTGGCGTGAATTTGAAATCACTTTTTTCTCTTGTGAGTTTGAGTTAGTGTGTTTGTAATTGCGCAACATTTTTTGTGTGTATTTGTTTTGGAGTTTGTTATGTTTGCTTCCACTTTGTTGCTGTGATTGCAGCATTTCTTCCTTGTCTTTATGTTTTTCTCATGTATGTGTTTATGTTTTTACATTGTTTCATTCCTATGTTGGGAGCTTTTGAAGCATTTCTTACATGCAGCGGTTTTGTTTTGTAGTTGTTTTGTATAGTTTTTAGTTTGCATGTGTGCGTTTGTCTTTTTTGAATAATTTTTTGGTTGCTTGCAGAATTATTGTGTTTGCAGCATTCGTCTGTTGGAGTTTGCATTTGGAAAAAAATAAAACATTATAGCTGCAGCAATGATAACTTGTATGTGTGAAAAACAAATTCTACTTCGTAGGAAAAACATGTAGTTCAAGTAAAATTTATCATGTACCTGTGGCGAACGACAAATTTGTACTTGTATGAATGGCAACACATATTCGAATAAGTTGCCACTCCGAGTGTTTTTGCTGTGGTTCTGCGGACACGTGACTTTTACACCAACATATCTCACTAAAACAGATTTGTACTTGTACATATTGCAGATTTGTATCCGTATGCTAAGACAAATAAGCGAGAGGGATATGGGTGGGCTGAAGGTTAACCTCATTTTCAACCTCATCACACACAGGTTGATGTCAGGTGAAACAAAACGCTTCTGTGAAGGCATGCATGGAAGGAGGTCATTCTTCTTTCTTTTTGCTCTATATCACCGGTGTCAAACTCAAGGCCTGCGGGCCAGATGTGGCCCGCCACATCATTTTAAGTGGCCCGCAAAAGCAAATCAAAGATGACATAAAATTTAAAAAAAACAGTGACATACTGTGAGCATTTTCTTGTTACCAAACCCCCCCGTTACAGTTACTTACACAATAATTGAATAAAACATTATTCTTGACTTCTTTAAACAGTTTTGGTCATCACGGCCCTCCAGCGGAAACAGTCATTGTAAATTTGGCCCGTGACAAAAATGAGTTTGTCACCCGTGCTCTATATGCATTCACAGGTACCCAAATAAACCAGTGAGATTGAGCTTTGGCGGCCTTGTGCTCAAACGAGCCCTTTTGATTGGTCAAAATGGCCCTGTATTGCAAAAAGCCTACGCTTCTTAGTCCATGAGTATAAAACTCAAACTGTACAGATACGAATTTGTTATGCTCCTATTTTAGCGAGATAAATGGTATAAAGTCACGTGTCCGTATAGCAGCAACAAAAACACTCCAAGTGGTGACTTGTTCCACAAGTTTCCATTCATACAAGTACAAATCAGTTTTTACCCAAAAGTACAATTTAAAATTAATTTCCACACCTCCAAATAGTTTTTCCAACCTAGTAGTTTTTAATTTGCATAAATCCAAGTTATCATTTGGACAGCTATTTTTATTTATTGATTTTTTTTTTTACAAAATATGTTTTTGTGGTACAGAAACACATTAATTCACACACCTTGAAGTTGTTTTTCCTTCGAATAGAATTCTTACATTTCCTTGGTACAACTTTACTTTTGTAACAAATACAGCTCGTTATTTGGAGCGTGTTTGACCCTATCGTCCACCGTAGGGAACCGTCCTAAAAGACCTGTCTGATAATACTGTCTGATAATTACCTTCGTGTAAATCAATTGACCGTTGAAATTTTATGCACACACATAGTTATTTCAAACTGCGGGGGGTGTATTTCGGGACATAAACAATCGCTTCATAGATTATTTTAAATGCTAACGTAAAAAAATTCCTCACGCAAAATGTATTGACTGAATATTCGTAATGGATTATTCGGTCGTGTTAAAACTAGAAGAACTTTGCAATGACAGGCAATTGATAAAAAAAAAAATGTCGATGAGAACGGGGCGTTAGTTTGAGACCATAACAGGCTAGCTAGCCAGAAGCTAACGTCTTTTGGCTATCTGCAGCATCCGGCCAAGGCAACCATTTGTTTCAATCACATGACTTACTAACCGTGTTAAAACGCTGTCCTTGGTTCGAGCTCTGCTGTCCACGATGGTAATGTCATTTATTAACGACAAAAAACACGTACTTGTTAGAAGACCAATGGGGTGACACTCGAATCTTTACAGAGCAGAAAGACGAGGAAACAAAAACTTCCGGGAGTGACGTGTGGTAGAAAATATTTCAAAACAAAAGCTATAATATTTTGAATTTTTTTAATAAAAGGTGCAAGTAAACTTTTCTTGCCGATTTTTTTGCGCTGATTACGAATCTGTCCTCGGGTTGTCAACAATATCAGTAATATAATAACAATAGTAAGAATAATAAGAACATGTGGGTTATTTTTCCGGAAACCTCATAGCTATAAATCACAATGCACAAAAAATTCAGCATTGCACAATCTTTTACAGGGGTCAAACTTAAATCAATCCATCTATCTATTGGCACCCCCCCCCCCCACACACACACAGCATATTGTATATTGCACACCCGAGCAACGGTCCGGGACCGAACCGATGATGCCCGCTTGGCCCTGCCGGTGTGTGTGTGTGTGTGCGTGTGTGTGTGTGTGTGTGTGTGTGTGTGTGTGTGATTGTCCTTATACAGGTGTGTGAATGTGTGTGTGTGTGTGTGTGTGTGTGTGTGTGCGTGTGTGCGTGTGTGTGTGTGTGTATGTATATGTGTGTACATATACATTTATAAATGTATATACATCTTTGTTAACGACCGGAATATTCCTCCATGCAGGAGTACAGAGAGATGATGACTTAAATTTGTGGGCCTAGTGGCAAATTGGCCAAGGCGTCTGACTATGGATCAGCAGACGATAGGTTTAACTCCTGGCAAGTTCTTGGGATTTTTTTTTTTTTTTTTTTACGAGGTGGTACAGTATACCCGTTTTGACCTCATCATAGCCCAGGGCAACAGAAAGTTGTGCTTGCCAGATCTTCTCTCATGGTGTGATTGCGTAGTGGTTAGTACCCTGCATTGTGGCCGCAGCAATCGTAGTTCGATCAAGGTCACGGCATGTGCAAAGACCATCCTTGACTTCTTTGTTTGCAGTTGACTGAATAGGCATTGTTACTTTCTCTGGGAGTAGAATATTCCTCCACACGGGACTATGGCAACATGTTGATTTAATTCGTGCAGTTAGTGGTGCAATGGATAACATGTCTCAATACAGATAAGAAGAAGCTAGGCTGCACTCCGGCCAAGCTTATGTGAGTTATTTATTTATTTATGCGCATGTGGTGTTAAATCCATTTTGGCCGCAGCATAGCCCAGAGTAATAGAAAGTTATGCCTGCCAGATGTTCTATCAGGTTGTGATTGTTTAGTGGTTTGTACCCTGCATTGTGGCCACAGCAATCGTGGTTTGAATCCTGGTCACGGCCGTCACGTGCCAAGACCGACTTGACTTCTTCATTTGCAGTTGACTGAATGTAATGTATTTATTTGGGACCGTAAAATTCCTCTACACGGGGGTACAGAAAGATGTTGACTTAAATTTGTGGAGCTAGTGGCACAATGGCTAATGCTAGGGATCAGAAGGCAATAAGTTTGACTCCTAGCCGGTTTGTGGGATTTTTTTTTCCCAGGTAGTGGTCAAACGGTTGCTGCCGCAGCATAACCCAGAGCAATTGAACATTGTGTCTGCCAGATCTTCAGTCAGGCTGTGATCGTGTAGTGCTTAGTACCCTACGTTGTGGCAGCAGCAAACCTGGTTCAAATCCGGTTCAAGAGCATTTTGGACTTGTTCATTTGCAGTTACAATACAATACGATACATCCTGATTTATATAGCACTTTCACAACAGATGCAACTGTAACAAAGCGCTTAACAAAACAGTTAACATCAAGTAAAATAACAAACACAACACATAACATAAAACACGGACAGCCGTGCAATCCTAACCACTTTTTCCCTTATACGCTTCCTACATCCTAACCCATCGTTTCCTTTTGTTGTAGAGGTGGACGCTTCGGAATCAGGGGTGGGGGCGGTACTGTCTCAGCAATCCCCAGTTGACCAGAGACTCCACCCTTGCGCCTTCTTCTCACCTCATCTCAGTCCTGCCAAAGTCAACTATGACGTGTGGAATCGGGAACTGGGGACTGAAGAACCGTTTACTGTGTACACCGACCACAAGAACCTCGCATACATTCGCTCGACCAAGAGACTCAACTCACGTCAAGCCCGGTGGGCGCTTCTTCTGACACGGTTCAACTTCACACTTACTTACTGTCCTGGTTCCAAGAACATACGACCTGATGCTCTCTCCCGGATCCATGACCCTGCGGAGAGAAGCAACGAACCACAGAACATTCTTCCCGACCATTGTATTTTGGGGGCCCTACAGTGGGAGATCGAACGGAGGGTCCAGGAGGCCCAGAGCGGAACCCCAGTCCCGGCTGGCTGCCCCGCAGGGCAACTTTTTGTACCCCCACCTCTGCGCTCTGACGTATTGCAGTGGGGGCACTCGTCTAAGGTTGCCTGCCATCCTGGGGTGAACCGGACCTTACAACTCGTCTCCCAGCAGTTTTGGTGGCCGGAGCTGCGGAAGGATCTACTGGATTTCGTCAAGGCCTACCCCAACTGCGCATGCAGTAAAACATCCCGTCAACCACCGGCCGGGTTGCTGCAGCCTACCCGTTCCGCCTCGGCCGTGGCCCCACATCTCCATGGACTTTGTCACAGGCCTGCCTCTTTCCAAGTCCGTTATACTCACCATTGTGGATAGATTCTCTAAATCTGCCCATTTGTCACCTTGTCCAAGCTGCCATACGCACTGGAGACCGCTGACGTCCTCATCGATCACGTTCTTCATGGGATCCCGGTGGACACTGTGTCCGACCGGGGTCCTCAGTTCGTCTCCTGAGTATGGAAGCGGTTCTGTCGGGCCATGGGGGCCACTGCTAGCTTGTCATCTGGATACCACCCGCAGTCCAATGGACAAACAGAACGCACTAATCAGGACTTGGAGGCAGCGCTGCGCTGCGTGTGTCTCCATCACCCCTCAGCATGGTCGACTCACCTGCCGTGGGTGGAATACGCCCACAACACCCTCGTCTCGTCTGCCACCGGTCGGTCTCCATTTATGTCAGCCTATGGTTATCAGCCTCCTCTATTCAGGTTGAACTCCCGTCCATACAGCTCCACCTGAAACGGGCCCATCGCGTGTGGAGAGAGACCAGGGTGCTGTCACGCACGGCCGCTAGGAACCGGCAGATTGCTGACCGCCGCCGTCGCTCAGCGCCTAGCTATCAGGTGGGGCAGGAAGTGTGGCTGTCGACGAGGGATCTGCGACTGGCTGGGACATCTCGTAAGTTGGGGCCTCGCTTCTCAGGACCGTTCGAGGTGGAGTCGATCATCAGCCCCGTCTCCGTCAGGCTCTGGCTGCCGCCCTCCATGAAGGTTCACCCCGTCTTCCACGTTTCCGTGCTGGAGCCTGTGACCGCCAGCCCCCTGGCTCCTCCACCCACTTCGCCTCCTCCTCCGCGGATTGTTGACGGCGACCCGGTGTACACTGACTCTCGGCGCAGGGGTAAGGGGTTCCAGTACCTGGTCGACTGAGAGGGCTACGGCCCGGAGGAGAGGCAGTGGGTTCCCCACTCCTGGATCTTGGACCCGTCCCTTCGCCGTGATTTCCATGCTGCACATCCATCACCGGGTGGTCTGCCAGGAGGCGTCCATTGAGGGGGGGGGGGGGGGGGGGGTACTGTCATGGTTCTGTTGTTCGGCCTGGCCAGTAGGTGGCAGTCCGAGCGTATTTTCTGGTTGCACACCTGCTGCCAATCATGTAATTAAGGGACGTTGTATATAGGACCCTTCGGCTGTCAAAGGGTTGTCGGAGTATTGTGTATTGCATTGCTACTTACATGCTCATTGACCTTTTTCTGCTATCGTTCTCGTCGTGTGTTTCGCTCTAAGCTTCTCTGTACTATTTACTCTGCTCGGCAGACTTTTATTTTATTTATTGGATTTTCTCGCGTGTTTTTCTATATGTTGTTTTTCTTTTGCATACTCGGTTCTAGTTTTCTTCCCTTGCCTTTTGGCTGCAAGCGCTTTTTGTTAGTCACTTCGTGTTGTACCTGGTTCCTATTTTTGGTCCAGTGCCTTTTGTTATACATTATTATTATATACATTAAACTATTCATTTGTCACGGAGATCTTGTTGACGTCTGCGTTTATTGGGATCCAAAACCTTATTCGGCTCACGAGACACTTGTATTGCTCAGAAGGTTTTTCTTACCGTTTTTGATATGTTAACCTAAGCACCTTCTAAGGGCCTGATGTTCTATTTTATTTTTTATTTATAATTCTTTGGAGATTTGCAAAACAAACAAAACAGGGATATTCCCCCTCATGGTCAAAAGTAAAGGTTGCAGGTAGGACTTTGACTCGTCTCAAATACAGCATAAAGTAAATGGCTAGGACTGCATCTGTCCAATTCTGCTGAAAAACAATAAAATACTTTATAATGCCACTTTTTCTTTTGATCTGCCTCAATAATGTAACAAATTTAAAATGAAAGTATGGGTTTTCTCAGTAATTTTTAGATGAGATTATAATATAGATTCATTAGATTACCGGTAATTAAATACAGACCCTAATCAATTAATCACACAATTTTTTTAATCGCTTGACAGCACTAGTTGTTGCTCATTTTTAGAGGGTCGTAAGAAAGATGGTATTCTTTCAGAAGGTTGTAATGGCCAACTGACTAGCAGAGGGCAGCTGTTGTCGATTGCAGTGCTTTGCCGAAACGGACTCTCGCATTTCAGAAGGGGTGTTCACACGGCAACTTTTATTCCGGTGTACCACCAGGGCTGCCCCTCGTAGAGCGTTCACATGTACAAAGTAGCCCCTGAAACCGGAGCAAATTTAACCCTGCTCAGGAGGTGGTTTAAAAATTGACTCCGGAGTAAATGCTAATTTGCGGGTCAGCACCGATATAAAATGGGATGTGTGAACGCTACAGCGGTAGACTCGCTACGCGTGAGAAGAACTGATTACATACGGGTATTTGTTGCCAAATGAATCGTAGAATGCGTTGCGTTTGTGCTCTGGTGTACTTCTCCCATCTTTCCTTTCTCTCTCTCATCCTTTTACAGTGCCTGATAGATCACAGCGTTGATTTGTCTGGAGAAGTATAAACCATTGTTTTTCGATATGTCACAAACAAGGTGGGGAGAAGGAAGTACACTTTACGCATGCGCATGTTTTATTTCGTATTGCACGGCCGCAGAAACTGCCATGTGAACGTATGTGGGGTTGCACCGGGGTTAACACGCTTCTCTTTAGTAAGCAGCTTTTTACGTGTGAACGCTCCACAAAATTTACACTGGTGTAAGATTTATCGCAACAAAATACATTGGTGCAGCACCGATGCAAATGTGTGCCGTGTGAACACCCCTAGAGCCAAGAGGCATCCGCCAGGTGGAAACAGAGCTGAAGAGCGAATACAGTACTTTATAGTTTTTCTATCCTAATATAAAAAACAATCAGTAAAAAGTTGCAACATTAACAAAATAAGAAACGTTCACTTGCTTCACTTGCTGAGGATTTTGAGCCATGTCAATACAAAAAAAAAAAATAATAATAATAATTCATTCATTCATTCATTTTCCGAACCGCTTCATCCTCACTAGGGTCGCGGGGGGTGCTGGAGCCTATCCCAGCAGTCTTCGGGCAGTAGGCGGGGGACACCCTGAATTGGTTGCCAGCCAATCGCAGGGCACACAGAGACGAACAACCATCCACGCTCACACTCACACCTAGGGACAATTTAGAGTGCCCAACGAGCCTGCCATGCATGCTTTTGGAATGTGGGAGGAAACCGGAGCACCCGGAGAAAACCCACGCAAGCCCGGGGAGAACATGCAAACTCCACACAGGGAGGCCGGAGCTGGGATCGAACCCGGTACCTCTGCACTGTGAAGCCAACGTGCTAACCACTGGGCTACCGGGCCGCCTAATAATAATAATGAAAATGGTATTCTTGCAGAAGGTTACAATTACCAACTCTGACCAGCAGAGAACATCCTACAGCGCTTGCCATCCATGGCCAAATGGCAAATCGCATTTCAGAGCAAACAAGAGTGACATGCAATGTGGAAACAGCTGTGAACAGCTCACGGTGTGAATAGATTTGAAAGTTTTTCGTCCCAATAACCCCCAAAAAAAAAACCAGTAAAAAGAGCCAAAATTAAAAAAAAAAATTAAAACGGCTCACTTGAGGCAGCTGCGTCGATGCCAAAACAAAAAAGGAAAAAGTGTGATGGAGACGTGGCATTCATTCATTTTTAAAATTCAGGCGAGAAGGTCAACATGTGATATTTCAAAGGCCTTTTATTTTGAAATGGGACATTAGATATGCACTAAGGTAGTCTGTTTGGATACATGGGGTGCTCTAGTGTACCCTTGACTTGGTCTGGTTGAGGGATAACTAAACTTTATTTTTTAAGATTTTTTAAAAATCAGTTGAAAAGGTCAACATGTCAGATTTCAGAGGACTTTTATTTTGAAATGGGACATCAGATCCGAATGACAGTCCTATTGTTGGATACCTGGGGTGCTCTACTATGACCTAGACCTGGTTTGGTGGAAGGATAAATAAAATTCATTTTTTAAAGATGTTTTAAAAAATTGGTTGAAAAGGTCAACATTTGAGATTTCAGAGGCCTTTTATTTTCATAGGGTAGATCCGATCTGAATGAGATTACTCTGGTTGGGTATGTGGGGTGCCCTAGTATGTCTGAGACGTGGTCTGGTTGAGGGATAGCTAAAATAATTTTCTAAAATATTTTTTTTTTCAGAATCAGGCAAAAAGGTCATCATGTGATATTTCAGAGGCCTTTTATTTTTAAATGGGGCATCAAATCTGAATAAAGGTAGTCTGTTTAGATACCTAGGGTGCCCTAGTATGTCCGACACCTTATCTGGTTGAGCGATAACTAAAATGTATTTTTTAAAGATTTTTTAAAAAACGGGCGAATAGGTCACCATGTCAGATATCAGAGGCCTTTTATTTTGAAATGGAACATCAGATCTGAATGAAAGTAGTCTGGTTGGATACCTGGGGCGCCCTAGTGGTTCGAAAACCTGATGTGGTTGCGGGATAACTCAATTTCCTTTTTCATGATTTTTTAAATATTAGGTGAAATTTTGGAATTAAATTAAATTAAAATCAGTCATAACAAAATGCCATATCTCCACATGTTACCATTAAATCACTATCGAATCGACATTCACACAAACACAAAAACGTGTCTACAGTGTCCATAATTTTTTCAATATTTTTAAAATGTGCTAAAATTATGAGCCCAATCCACTCCAGTATTCACTGTTCGCATGACTATGAAATCATGAAAAGGGCAAATCCTCTCTCTTATCTACTGTGCAGGAAATGGGATTGCTGCTCACAAGAGATTGTTGCTAACATGAGGACCATAGTTGGTACAATTCATATTTAAAAAAAGAAAAGTGGCTAGACTGGTGAGAAAAACTACTGATCACAGCGACAGTACTGTACATTTAAGATGGCCAACACAGAAACCAAGTCGGTGCTCTTGTTTGCTTACACTGCTGACACATATGCACATCAAAATAAAAGCAACGCTACATACTCACCATTTGAGTTTGACCACCTACCGATTGCCGAGACGGTGGACAGGCCGAATGTCTCCTGCCGCAGGCCCTAATTTGCCCAGATGTGCTATAAATCTTTACCTTCATCTATGACGTTGTGGGTCGGGGAAAAAGATTTGCACCATCGGGAAAAAAGTGAGGACCAAACCACCTCTGGTGCTCATCTGAGAACCACACTAAAATTCTAATGGGCGCCCCTGATTATGATACATTTTATAGTTTATAGGATATAGTTTTATAATGCATGTTTACATTATTGGGCTCTCTGACTTTGCTCCATCCATCCATCCAATTTCAGATCCGCTTATCCTCACACGGGTCGGGTCGCAGGGTGTGCTGGAGCCTACACCAGCTGTCTTCAGGCAGTAGGCGGGGGACACCTTGAAGCCGGTTGCCACACATACACCAACCATTCACACTCACACCGAGGGACAATTTAGGGTTTTCCATTAACCTGCCACGCATATATTTGGAATAGGGAGGACACCGGAGTACCTGGAGCAACCCAAACAAGCACAGGGAGAACACGCAAACTCCACACAGAAGGCTGTAACCGGAATCAAAGCCTGCACCACTGCACTGTGAGGCCGACGCGCTCACCTGTAGACCACCTGGCCGCCCTGACTTTCTTCAGTCCATTCCAGGGTAGTGATGTGTCGGTCGCGAACGAGCCGGTACAAAGAGCCGGCTCTTTGAAGTGAACGATGAGAGCCGGTACTCTGTCATTTTCCCTCTTTCTCTCTCTCTCTCTCTCTCTCTCTCTCTCTCTCTCTCTCTCTCTCTCTCTGTCTGTCTCTCTCGTGCGCGGGCGCACTCGCTCTCTCTTTTTCCCCTCTCTATGTCGCTCTCTTTTTCACGTGTCTGAAGCAAGGTTTGGCAGTGGCTCAGCTGCCGTGCTCAGAGAGGGAGACGGGAAGACAAAGGGGAGGGGCGTGGGGCTTTGTAGGTACAAATAATTACTGAGAGAAGGAGCCGATCAGCCCGTCCAAGTTGAAGTACAGTCAAACCTCGGTTTTCGGACGTCTCGGTTCTCGTACAATTCGGTTTTCGAACTAAAATTTCGAGTTTTTTATGCGTCGGATGACGAACAAATTTCGGTTCTCGAACTAACTTAGCGCACTTGAATGCGTCACTTTACTCCTCTCGGCTTCGCTACCTCGTGTAGCAACGCTACCTCGTATAGCTTCGCAAGGTAGCGAAGCCGAGAGGAGGTAGCAAAGCCAAGAGGAGTGAAGTGACGCTCTAAACCACAGGTGTCAAAGTCAAGGCCCGGGGGCCAGATCCGGCCCGCCACATCATTTTATGTGGCCCGCGAAAGCAAATCATCTGTGTCAACTTCCATGATTCTTGCTGAAATATGTACCGAAACCTCAAATTGCCATACGTAATAAATAACGGTGACAATTTGCAATAATTCTGTTACCCCGTTAACACTCACTTGAGCAATAATTGAACAAACACTTGACTGATTTTAAAACTAGCCATCTTTTTTTTTTTTTGTGTGCAAGTAATAATGTGATGTGATGAACATTTATTCGATTTCACTGTCTTAACGGCCCTCTGAGGGAAGACGTAACTTCAAAGTGGCCCACGACAAAAATTAGTTTGACACCCCTGCTCTAAACCCTAAACCCTGACAGCTGGGAGATGCGCACGCCCCACGACAGATAGAGAGAGAGAGATGTTCCTTCAATTTTTATGTTACTATGTTAATGTTAAAATTGGTAATCTCCCATTACATTTGTACAGTTTATGGTGTGAAATTGTAAAAATAAGTGGTTTAAAAAAGTTGTTTTCTTGACTTGGAACGGATTAAAACTGGTTTCGGTTTCCGAACAATTCGGTTTCCGAACAGTCTTCTGGAACGGATTAAGTACGAAAACCGAGGTTTGACTGTATTTAGTTTTGTTGAAAGCAAATTTAAAATAAAGCAAGGCGTGGCTTATGTTTGTTAAAATAAAGCAAGGAGTATCTTATGTTTGTTTTGTTCGCCGCTGCTGTTGCAGTTACTACTCACCATTTTTGTTATGATGCAGCATGTTTGATTGTTGTTGGTTGAAGTTGAATTTACCGGAGTCAAATTCCTTGTGTGTTCTACATACTTGGCCAATAAAGATGATTCTGATTCTGATTTTGATTCTGATTTTGTTGCTTGTTTATTGTTTGGAGTCTTTTTAATGTTCAATAAAATAAGTAAAAACCCTTTTCTTTGCTTGATAATTGTTGCTATTTGCAGTCAGTAGAGTGCAATATTTAGTTCACCAAGTCATTTATCAAACTGAATGCAAAATTTGTCATAAATATTTAAAAGAAAAGCTAAAGTTAAAAGAGCCGTTTGAGAGCCAAAAAGAGCTGGGTCTTTTCACTGAGCCGATCCAAATGAACCGGCTCACCGAAAAGAGCCGAAAATCCCATCACCATTCCAGTGGTGTAGTGGGCGTGGTACGCGGGGGTACGCCGTAATCCGTGTATCATTCGTTCTTTCGTTTTTCAACTGCCAATCGAAAACAAAAAATTAAAAAGGAGACTGACAATTTCGTTTTTCGTTTTCTTAATCAAACATGAAAAACGAATATTTGCCTGTTTTTTCATATTTCGATTTTAGGCTCAGGTCAAAAATACGAAACGGAAAAACGGGCCACTTGACTGAATTTTATTTTTATATTTCATCGTTTGTATTTACGTGACCCGGAAGGTCTGTGGGCTAATGAGAATTACGAAGTTCTGCGCGCAGCAGTTCATGTAGTGCAGTGGCGGCATGGCGGCGATGGAACAACACTCTACGATAGTCAAACAGTTATTCAACAGCGGTTTGACCCACGCCGAAATTTCTTCGAAGTTGCAGCAGATGGGCATTCGGCAATGCTCGGAAATGAGCGTCAGAAGATTCTGTGCTCAGCAAAAACTGAGGAGAAAAGGGCATTTGTCGGATGCGGAGCTGGAAAGTGCGTTGCTTCGATCAATATATGAGGTAGGTTTTCTTTCAGATTTACACTTATGGCTACCATGTTGTAAATGTTAGCCATATAGACAACACTAGTCAATGTGTAATCTCGTGACAGACAGGACCATCATATGGCCGGAAATTCATGACCGGCTACCTGTCCACGTTGGGACTGCATGCGGGAGAGGGTCGGGTTGGAAGAACGCTAAGAGAGCTCCATCACCCGTACCATGAATACCGGCGTCAGGTGATGCTTGTCCTTTAGCAATAGAATTGCCAACATTCTAATTATCATAATCATAGGTCCCAGGCCGTCATGTAGGCTATCGTAATTGTTTTAGTTGTTCGGATTGACAGCTGTCTTGTCCTGTGTTTACGTCACTCACGTCTCAGTTGAAGCGACACAAGAGATGATGTTGTTCTTCACTGGATCATATTTATTTATTTCCTATGTCAGTTTATTGTCAACGCCAAATTGCTCTATGTGGAGATGACGTAGTTTACATAGACTCCGAGATTACTGGGCTGGGATAGCTCCGAGCTATGAAAATAATTAATAAGGATGACTACATGGCATAACCAACTATATTTATATCAAACACATGATAGTCTGGGTAGATGATAGTCTGAGAAATACCTGCACGGATAACCTGCTTGCATGTGTATGCAGCTGCAGCTTCATCATTGTATTGACAACATCCACCCTTCTCTGTCTCACGTTCTGAGAACTTTCCTGGACATAACCTATATTCAGATTAGTTTACATTCTGTTATTATTATTTGTAATTGTAATTATTATTTCATTTTTTCCCTAGGGTGCTCGTAATTTAAATCCAACTCCCTACCATGCTGAATATATGGGGCATGAACTTCATCTCGACCAAAACGAAAAGCCTGGGATGTTTGGCGTCGTCCATGTCTTGGCTGTTGATGGCTACAGCAGCAAAATTGTTGCACATTCGACCATGCCAGTGAAAAATAATCTTGTGATTTATGAGGATGTGTACAGGTGAATATATTCACAACCACTGTTATTAATAATAATAATAATACATTTTATTTATAAGCGCCTTTCAGAACACTCAAGGACACTTTACAATCATAACTTTTCTGGCCTGCATTATCTTTTAAATTCACACTCTTATTGATTTAGCTAAAATTATTGCAGTAACAACATTAGCTTGATTTTTTTTCCCTATTCCCTCCCAGATCTGCAGTCGTGAATCATGGCATGTGGGACCAAGTTCGGGTTGATCACGGCAGGGAGTTTTACCTGAGTCTTTACATGCAGGAGATGTTGTCAGGCTACAGACACAACCTCAGCAGGCCACCATACCCCCAAACCACATCAACAAGGGGTGAGTGTTGTGTAAAGGATAGTATAATATTAAGATGATTCAGATAAAAAAAAAAAAAATTATGAATGTGAAGTTGTTTTTTTGCTGTTGTTTCTCCCTTTCCCTGAAATATACCATTTGGAATTTTGATTAACAGAACCTTCGAGTGGAGAGGATGTGGCCAGAGGTGAACAATTGTGTAAACTATCCACTGAAACGGGCTCCGGTGCACCTGCTTGACCAAGAGGTTGTGAACATGGAGGACAACCTCACGAGATTCTGCATCTCAAACCTGACATGTCAAGTAAGCCAAATTGGACTTCACAGAGTGGTGGGTTCATGGAATGCACACAAGATCCCAGGTATAGATAATTATTTACAATTAAGAAATATTTATCTTTTCCCTGTCCCAATCCATCTGACCTATTGCTTTGATTCCATATCTTAGGTCGAGGAATACCTAATGAATTGGCAGCAGATTGCTGCCAAGCTAGAGTTACGGAGGAGCTGCTGCCATGTGCTTCTGTTGTGGCAAACATGTATGAGCAAGACTTGGGATCTTTGCTAACTTGGAGTCCTCTTTTGGAGCTGATCCATTTTCCTCAGACGAGGGCAGATGTCATGCAGAACAGCTTTGCAGAGAATTACCCTGATATCTCTCTTCTTTTTAATCATGTGGTCAACAATGATGATGGTCCTTTCCAAGATGCTTTAATCTGTCTAATTAATGCAGCTGCGAGATATGCATGAAAAATAAAAACTTAGTTGTGCTTGCTCACAGCCTGTGATGTTCTTGAGTAACTGAATAAAAAATGATTCGTTCTCTTTTCTACATTTTGAAGACGTAAGTGATTAATATGTTACAAATCTGTCATGTGTCCCCTATGTAGTAAGATGAATAATTTGGCAAATAAAAATGTATTTCTTTGAATAATTTTATTTAACATTTCAAGTCTTACACAGGTATAGAAAAATATTACATTTGTGTGTTGAGACTCGGCTGTAATATAAAAAGTGTAGCAACACAACTAAGTCCTCGGTGTATAAAATTCTCAATACTTGTGTAACACATTATCAAATAAAACAAAACTGCAAATATGAGATACCTGAGCACAACTGTCAAGAGACACTGGGAATAGATAAAATAATTAGATGCACAGACATTTCAAGTCAAAATTGCTTTGAATGCAAGAAACAGTTAAGTGGAAACAATCTGAACAATTCACAGCATGACTATATACTGTGTAGTTTAACTAGTACAGTGTGTTTTCCAGCACAGCCAATGCATCAGACAGTCCGGAGAGTTTTTGCATATTGAGGTCAAACTCATCCCCTCGACATTTTGGGCAAGTTGTAGAATTTTTCTGCCATTGTTCAATGCAGATCCTGCAGCCAACAATGCTGTGGCAACACGATGACACAATGGGCTCAACCACTTGACCTGCAAATGTGATTCAGAAAACATTTTTTTTAAATACAGAAAGTGCAAAATTATCTTTTTTCTTTTTGCACATGGGTAGTTGAGCTGCACAGACATCTGTCTATAAAAGACAAAACTTTCATTTACGTACTAGATATTTACTAACTGCAACACAGAATCTTTTGGCGGTCGGATAGTTCAGTCAACAGCAAAACACGGCAGAAAAACGCTATTCGAAAATAGGCAACCAAACGCGGCAACGCAGTAGCTGTTACCGTTTCAAACACGTTACGCGGTCTATGTTACATTAAGCATTAAAGTTAGCAATTGCAGCGAAAGTCGTGGAACTTGAGTCACCCCAAGTGCCAAAATGGCTGCTGTGAATCAGTCGACACATCTCAAATTAGCGTGTTTAAGTGCGATGAGCGGTGCAACATGGGTGCAATTTCACAAAAAAGTTATTTGTCAAAATATTTACCTGGAAAATTCTGCTGATTTTGTCAGCATTCACTCCTTCAGGGTGACACGCTTGGCTCCTCGAAACAAGACACAGCTATCGATGGCTGCGATAGGTACCTCTCGTAGTCTGATGGTAATTCTCATTAGCCCACAGAACTTCCGGGTCACGTAAATACAAACGATGAAATATAAAAATCAAATTCAGTCAAGTGGCCCGTTTTCCCGTTTCGTATATTTGATCCGAGCCTGAAATCGAAATATGAAAAAACAGGCATGTATTCGTTTTTCATGTTGGATTAAGAAAACGAAAAACAAAATGATCAGTCTCCTTTTTAATTTTTGGTTTTCGATTGGCAGTTGAAAAACGAAAGAACGAATGATACACGGATTCGCCGTCCACCCACTTCTCCCGACGCCACATTCAATTTTTATTTCGGTTTTAGCCCTGCACTGTCTGCGGGTTATTGAAATGTTTGTTGATCTAATGCGAGTTATGCTTAATAACGTTGGCCTGTGATTATTTTGGAGTAGTAAAACATTAAATTTAACGTTAGTTCAACTGGTGTTGTAGCCTATGATTGATGTTCTGTATGTATATATAGAACATCCCAGAATCGCGTACACCCACTTAAAAAATCCCCACTACACCTCTGGTCCATTCCATTCAAGTCCCTGTGCAGATCCTATTATAGTAGGTG
Organism: Hippocampus abdominalis; assembly: GCA_018466805.1. Lineage (NCBI taxonomy): Eukaryota > Metazoa > Chordata > Actinopteri > Syngnathiformes > Syngnathidae > Hippocampus > Hippocampus abdominalis. The sequence goes on from CM031699.1 coordinate 24,136,835, forward strand.
GCGGTATGCACTAAAGCGTTGCAATACGCCAGTAAAGTAAAAAGCAGAAGAAGAAGCACACGACGAAGAAGCAGCAGACGAAGGAAGAGAAGAAGACGACGAAGCAGCAGTAGCAAATGATCATGACGAGGATAATAACAATTGATGAAGGTGAAGTGTTCTCTCCACAGTCACATCTCCTTTAAGGTAACGATGTTTTAGTGTGATAGTTTGCAATTCTTGCCAAAATGTATTGACAACCAATGGTGATGGTATTTCAGAAACATCTGTTTTTTTTTATTGCTCATGCGTAAACGTTAACTGTTATGCCCAACAACAACGAGAATGTCCAAGCCTATCCTTGCAAATTAATTTGCTGCATGCATCGGGGGCCATGTTTGCTGATGATAATGTAAACCGGCAAACGATATGGCAACATTGATCGTGTATTTTCAGTGCTCTCCTTTGTTTGGCTCTTGTAATGTCAAGCAGTCGTCCCTATTCCTAAATGAGTTTATGCGAGTGGAGATTTTGAATGTAGTTATGATTTAAAATGCACCACCCGGCGGGGAGCGTGCATACGTCATTCGCTTCGCAAAGTACAGTTTTAATATCAACGCAGAATCAAGACACAAATGATTTCCTATTTAATGTTTGTGCGAATTAAAGCGTGTCTAATGACTACGCATTTAAGAAGTAATGAACACATGACAGAGGTTGTAACGGAATACTTCAGGCATCGCTTATGTTAATTGGAATGAAAGCGTGTTATTGATGGCATGAACATGTAGGTAGGCTATTAAAGTACGTCGAAAACAAGAGCGTTCTGACAGGGGATATTATATGTATTGAAATGTAACGTACGCTACCAACTGTTCTACCAGCACTGTGTCTCGCTCACTCTGGCTAGGAAAGCCTTATGTACATGAAATTAGCCTTGCATACTCATACTGTACTATTATTTCCGACTGAAAAGCCTGAAATAGCACCACCTAGCTAACACTGGTTAAGAATGCCATGTGTACATGAAACTCAACTCTGCTTCTCTAGAGCAGGAGTCCCCAACCTTTTTTGCCCCATGGACCAGTTGATGTCAGACAATATTTTCATGGACCGGCATTTAAGATGTGGCGGAAAAATACGACAAAATAATATAGTAAGAGCTGCATGAACACTGTGGTGTTTTCGAGAGATAATAATAAACACGAGGAGCGTCTAATCTGGCCGCAACACTCTGATTGCTATGGTAATGTTTAATGCCTTCAAAATACATACAACGCACATTCAAAGTGCATGAAAATGTCAACTTACCACAATGCTGAATCAGTGCGAGCCCGGAGCTTGATTTTCTGCAACCGGGCTGTCCCATCTCGGGGTAATAGGAGACAATGACACCTGAAGTGTGTGCTTTATGTCGAGTCTACTTCATAATTTTGTTTTAGTCGCTGCACAAAAACCCCCGCCTCACACAGGTAGCATGTCGGAAATAGCAACAGTGCTATTGTGGCGATCTCAGAGTATTCAGCCATAACTTGAATCCAGAACACCGTCAAAGTTGTTGTCTCGAACATACTTTTAAGGCTGCCGTCATTTGCGATCTCAGCAGTTTATTTTACTCATTTAGCAAGCTCCGGCGTTTTGTTTTTAGCGTAATCAGTCACGTGACGGAGAAGCGTGGTTTGACGTGCGTCAAGCGTGACACAGACGCGGATGTAACGGAGAATCGGGTAATTTTTCAAAATAAAATATCTTTTGTATTCCAAAATAAATACGACTGAATTAATGTAAATCCTTATTGTGCGGCCCGGTACCAAATGCCCCGTGGACCGGTACCGGTCCGTGGACTGGCGGTTTGGGACCCCTGCTCTAGAGTACTCGCACATGGACTTCATTCATGAAGTTCACACCACTAAAAAGTGAAAACTTTGTCAGAGAAAACCTCACAACTGAAGCCACACCCGGCAATTACATCTGAATAAAGTTGTAGAATTAAATAAAACTTGAAAGTCTGATATACCGCTTTGGATATTTAAGTCAGCTGAAAATACACAGTGATTAACACAGTCATGATCAGGACCATGATCAGACTTTTCCAGAGCTTGCTGATGAGCTATTTATTTGAATCAGGTGTGGTGGAAGAGGGAAACATCTAAATCAAGTCATACCGCAGCTCTCCCAGAGTAGAGTTTCCTCCCCCGGTCTAGAAGAAAACATTATCTATTTTAAATATTACATTTCAAATACCGTATGTGAAATCCACAAAGCAAGTTTAACAATACAAATCTATTTGTCTTAAAGGAACATTGCTATACTAATTCAACCCTAAATGTAACACAAATATCGATAAAACCCTGTTCAGAATGTCATAATTTGTAAAAGGAGAACAATTACAAGATGAAAATGTCCCTGTGTCAGTTGTTCTCTCAACAATGACGGTCACCATGGAGAGACAGACCGTGAATGGCAAAATGCAATTTATAATCGGGCTGCACAATTCATTGAACAAATATCATAATTGCGGGAATGGCCGATGCAATATGCTTAATTGCAAACATCTGCAATAAGTTTCATGTGGCCACTCAAATTCTTTCTTGACTGTGCATCACCATCCAGTTAAGTGCTAAAAATAGTAATACAGTCAGACCTCGGTTTTCGGACGTCTCGGTTCTCGTACAATTCGGGTTTCGAACTAAAATGTAGATTTTTTTATGCCTCGGATGACGAACAAATTTCGGTTCTCGAACTAACTGAGCGCACTTGAATGCGTCAGTTCACTCCTCTCGGCTTCGCTACCTCGTGTAGCAACGCTACCTCGTGTAGCTTCGCGAGGTAGCGAAGCCGAGAGGAGTGAAGTGACGCTCCCTCCTGTCACCGCGCTCCCTCGTGTCGCAGCGCTACACAGGAAGAGACCATTGTGAGCAGACGTTTTTGTATTGTTCAATAAAAAAAAGCAGACGTGTTTGGTGAGACGCTTCTGTTAGCGCGAGTGAAATCCCTCTCTTTTCATAATGGTTTGCCCTGGCAGCACGGTAGCAAGGCATTTGTTAGAGCCCAACTCGACCAAAAAAAAGAGTCGAATGGAGCCTTACGGTAAACAAACCAGAAGTCTGCTGTTTTGAATTTTCTTTGATGTTTGGACACTTTTTTTGGGCCTTTTATAGAGGTCATGTTTTCATAAAGATGACCAAGATATTAAATATCGATATTTAAGCTATAAATATCAATAAAATAACTCACCAGGTGAATTTCTGAGGCGTACTCCCTAAAATTACGGAGATGTTTCAAAATGCGTCTCTTGACCTTTTGTTCCTGATTGTAAAGTGTCCTTGGGTGTCTTGAAAGGCGCTTATAAATAAAATGTATTATTATTATTATTAAAAAAAACTCAAATAGCGTAAATTGAGCACTATGAATGAAAAGAGCAGAGTAGAGACTAGAGTAGGTCATGAACTTTAGTAATCAATCGATCATTCATGATTTTATTGGTTATGAAGGATATTAGAGCTCTTTGAATTGCTCATTCCATCATCTTTAGAACCAAGGTGTGCAAAGGGATTTCTGTTTGTCGATCCTTCGTACACAGGTTTTTATTTCAGTAAAAATGGAATCAAGACCCTCCCCGGGCTTGCGTGGGTTTTCTCCGGGTGCTCCGGTTTCCTCCCACATTCCAAAAACATGCATGGCAGGCTCGTTGGGCACTCTAAATTGTCCCTAGGTGTGAGTGTGGGCGTGGATGGTTGTTCGTCTCTGTGTGCCCTGCGATTGGCTGGCAACCAATTCAGGGTGTCCCCCGCCTACTGCCCGAAGACTGCTGGGATAGGCTCCAGCACCCCCCGCGACCCTAGTGAGGATCAAGCGGTTCGGAAAATGGATGGATGGATGGAATCAAGACCAACACTTCGTCTTCTCAGTATTCCATCATCTGTTTTCTTTATTCCAATATCACAACTTGTCCATATCGATTCGGGCCTCTGTACTTTTTAGATCTCAACGCAGAGCGCGCTTAAAACATTCGAGACATGAGCATATAGGGAGGCGATATGTAAATGAAAGGCAGACTGGCACAACCCATGTTAAACAGTTACAAAGAAAAGACAAAATCCAGCGTGGTCATAAAAATCGGTAAGTGTAAGGAGGCAGACAACTAGTAGCCCCTCCTCTCAGCCTGTCCTTTCTGCTGGCACCAGCAACGTAAACCTTTGAGATAACAGTTCCTAATATGATGTAAAACACGTTGGCTGAAAAATCCCTCGCAGGTGGGTGCGATGAGAACGCAATAAAGGAAGTACGGACTCATGTTTGCGCTGTCCAATCTGTTCTTATAACAGAAATTCCTCTTTTGGGAAATGAGCATGGTACATGTCCTTTATGAACCTGCAAGTATGTTGAAAACTGCATGTGTAACAACACAAGCAACAAAATATACAAAAACAGCAGTACAGTATACAGTACAGGTGTAGATTTAAAAAACCACAACACAGTATAGTATGTACAGTATTTTAATGTTGATTTTTTTCAGTCTTGGGAAAAAATGAGTCTATTTTGGGTTGTTTTGTTTTGTTGGGTTCTTCTTCGTTTTCGATGCCATGATCTACAGGACGAAAGTAAATAAAGTTAAAATCGTTCGCAATTACAGAAAAACGCACGGCAATAAAAAGTCACTTACACTTAGTTGTTTCAAATCCGATGACATAAACGGCGAAGCGAACACGTTTCTTCCGTAGTGTCTCCAGTTGTGTTGAGTGGGCGGTGCTTTTTAAGCCAGTGCCGTGATCAACAGGACGTAAGTGAATAAAGTTAAAATCGTTCGCAATTACAGTAAAACGCACACCAATAAAAAGTTACTTACACGTCGTCGTTTCGAATCCAATGATAGAAAACGGCGAAGCGAACACGTTTCTTCCATTGTGTCGAGTGGGCGTTGCTTTTTAAGCTAGTGCCGCGACCTACGGACGTAAGTGAATAAAGTTAAAATCGTTCGCAATTACAGTAAAACGCACACCAATAAAAAGTTACTTACACGTCGTCGTTTCGAATCCAATGATAGAAAACGGCGAAGCGAACACGTTTCTTCCATTGTGTCGAGTGGGCGTTGCTTTTTAAGCTAGTGCCGCGACCTACGGACGTAAGTGAATAAAGTTAAAATCTTTCGCAATTACAGTAAAACGCACGCCAATAAAAACTCACTTACACGTCGTCGTTTCGAATCTGATGATCGAAAAATGCGAAGTGAAAAGGTGTCTCCCGTGGTGTCTTTCCGCCGCATCGGGTGGGCGTTGCGTGTATTTAAGCTCCCGCGGCATGACGTCTCCATCCGGGTTACGGCTAGTGGAATTTCCGCTTACGTAGTTCTGGTAACATGTAATATCATAGTCAAAATGTTTATGCATAGGTTTTTATTACGGGTGAAGGATATTCCTTTTCATAGAATTCCGGGGATGGGAATGTTTACTGTAGTGTTATCCTTTGAGAAATCACATTGCATTTTTTAAACAACCCGAATTATGTGAAGTCCTGTAACACTTTCCTATGCACATATTTAGATTTTATTCCTACATGCTTAAACACGCTCCCTCTCTCATCTCATACCCTGCCTCCGTCTCTACCCTTATCTTCCCCATCCCTTGCAAGTCTTGTCTCTTTCTGTCAGCAGGTGTTTGTTGTGCGGCGTGGTGCGACTGAAGATCTTCAACAACAGCCAACGATGCACACTTCACTGGTCAGCAGCAGAATGAGTTGGGGTTTACTTTTTAATGGACTGCTTGTCTCTGTGGTCGCCGCTTTACTTTGGGAGTACTCCAAGTTAAGAGAACACGCTACCGTGCTAGAGGAAGAATTGCACATGACACAGAGGTCCCAAGAATTTACACAGACCCAAATAGACTATCATCGAGCCCTACAGGCACTTCATGAGGATGGCACCCGCATGGTGTGCAGCAGCAAAATGCACACTGATCGCATCTGCCGCTTTGACTACCTATGCTACTGTACGGAGGGAGATGAGTTTGTATTCTTTCATTCAAATGCCTCAGTTATGTTGCCAAATTTGGGTTCCAGACGATTTCAACCTGCTTTGCTTGACATGTCCTCAGTAGAAGATCACAATACCCAGTATTTCAACTTTTTAGAACTTCCAACTGCTGCTTTGAAGTTCTTGTCCAAGCCGGTTTTCGTACCCGATGTAACATTCATTTTTAACAGGTTTAATCCTGACAACTTAATGCATGTATTCCATGATGATCTGCTGCCAGCCTTCTATACGATGAAACTTTATTCAGACCTGGAAGAGAGCGCACGTTTGCTGTTCATGGAGGGTTGGGGTGAAGGGCCACACTTTGATCTTTATCGACTTTTAAGCAGCAAGCAGCCACTTCTCAAGGAGCAGCTCAAAGACTTTGGAAAGCTAATTTGTTTTACTAAATCTTATGTTGGTTTGTCTAAGATGACAACTTGGTACCAATATGGGTTTGTTCAGCCACAAGGGCCCAAGGCTAACATTTTGGTCTCAGGAAATGAGATTCGACAGTTTTCGAAAGCTTTTATGGCGAAAATGAACGTCACAAGAATCGCAGAGGTGGAGAAGTCTTCTCGTACTGCTGGAGATGAGAGCGAGAAGGACGAATACATAGTTGTGTTCAGTCGCTCAACAACAAGGCTAATGTTGAATGAAGCAGAGTTAATCATCGCACTCGCTCAGGAGTTCAAGATGAAAGTCTTGAAAGTTTCTTTGGAGGAACAATCTTTTCCCAGCATTGTGCAGGTTATCAGTGGTGCTTCAATACTAGTGAGCATGCATGGAGCCCAGCTTATCACCTCACTTTTTCTCCCCAGAGGAGCTATTGTGGTCGAACTATTCCCCTTTGCTATAAACCCAGAGCAGTATGCTCCATACAAAACGCTTGCTACACTTCCAGGCATGGATCTACATTATTTTTCATGGAGGAACACTAAAGAGGAAAACACTGTTACCCATCCAGACAGACCTTGGGAGCAAGGCGGTATAACTCATTTAGAGAAGGAAGAGCAGGAGCGGATATTGTCAAGCCAAGAAGTCTCGAGGCACTTGTGTTGTCGCAACCCAGAGTGGCTCTTCCGAATCTACCAAGATACTCTGATCGATATCCCTTCACTTATTGACGTTGTCAGGGAGGGCATGAAGACTAGGCTCAGCTTTAACAAGTCCAAACCCGCCAGTAAGGTTCATCCAGGCAAGGTCAGGGAACCCCAGTGTCAAACCTCTGTACAGGCTACTGACAAAGCACAACTTATAATCTCGTGGAAGATCCCATGGAATTTGAAATACCTTAAAGTGAAAGAGGTGAATTATGAGGTTTGGATTCAAGAACAAGGAGAAAACACTTACATGCCTTATATCATTCAACAGCAAAACTTCACGTTTTCAGAAAACATTAAGCCTTTTATTACCTACCTGGTATGGGTCAGGTGTATATTCAACAATAACCTTCTGGGTCCCTTTGCAGATGTTCTCGTGTGTAAAACTTAAGACAGTATTATGCCCTACCATTTGTAATATGATTACATATCGTGTATGTATCGTTTTGTTGTTGTTGTTGTCTTTGACATTAAAAAATGTAACAAAGTTCATGTTTTATTTACTGATTGTTCTGTGACACAAAATGGAGTTGTGATTGTGGTGTGAAATGACATTTGAAGCACTTTTGAGGAGGGCACAACGCGACGAAGTGGCCTTCCGAATCTATCTATCCATTCTCTGTACCACTTATCCTCTGGAGCAGGGATGTCAAACTCAGTTTTCTCTGAGGCCACTTTGGAGTTACGTCTTCCCTCGGAGGGCCATTATGACAGCCAGTAAATCTTTAATCATATCATCACATGCACACAATAAAAATCGATGGATTACGAGTTGAGAAATCACTCAAGTCTACTATTTGTTGATTTATTGTTTGAGTGTAAAAAGATAACATATATTGTAAAATCTCAACGTCATTTATGACACGTGACAATTGGAGATTTTGGTACTGATTTTAGCGAGGGTCATGGAAGTTGACACACATGACTTGCTTTCGCAGGCTACATAAAATAATGTGGCAGGCCGGAGCTGCACACAGGCCTTGAGTTTGACACCTATAGTCAGGGGTCGATTGGTTTGGTGTCTGTATTTTACCTTAGTCATTTATTCATTCATTAATTTTCCAAACCGCTTTATCCTCAATAGGGTCACGGGGGATGCTGGAGCCTATCCCAGCTGTCTTCGGGCAGTAGGTGGGGGACACCCTGAACCGGACGCTAGCCAGTCGCAGGGCACACAGAAACAAACAACCATTCGCGCTCACACTCCCACCTAGGGACAATTTGGAGTGTTCAACCTAGTGATGGGATGTTCGGCTCTTTTCGGTGAGCCGGTTTATTTGGATCGGCTCAGTGAAAAGAGCTCTCAAACGGCTCTTTTAACTTGAGCTTTTCTTTTAAATATTTATGACAAATTTAGCATTCATTTTGATAAATGACTTGGTGAACTAAATATTGACTGCAAATAGCAACAATTATCCAGCAAAGAAAAGGGTTTTTACTTATTTTATTGAACATTAAAAAGGCTCCAAACAAGAAACAAGCAACAAAATTAAACTTCAACCAACAACAATCAAACATGTTGCATCATAACAAAAATAGTGAGTAGTAACTGCAACAGCAGCAGCGAACAAAATAAACACAAGATACTCCTTGCTTTATTTTAACAAACATAAGCCATGCCTTGCTTTATTTTAAATTTGCTTTCAACAAAACTAAATACTTCAACTTGGACGGGGTGATCCGGCTCCTTCTCTCAGTAATTATTTGTACCTACCAAGCCCCTCGCCCCTCCCCTTTTTCTTCCCGTCTCCCTCTCTGAGCACGGCAGCTGAGCCACTGCCAAACCTTGCTTCAGACACGTGAAAAAAAGAGCGACATAGAGAGGGAAAAAGAGAGCGAGTGCGCCCGCGCACGAGAGAGACAGAGAGAGAGAGAGAGAGAAAATGACAGAGCCGGCTCTCGAGGGAGGGTGCCGGCTCTCGTCGTTCACTTCAAAGAGCCGGCTCTTTGTACCGGCTCGTTCGCGACCGACACATCACTAGTCCGGACCCGTTGGTGGAGAGTCGATTCGGATTGTACCCGATCCAATCCAGGCACTCTGACAATATGTACGTGAAAGGTCACACTACAAATTCTATAATCTGTTTTATTATTGTCATATCAATATTAAAGCAATCAGTTGACTTTTTATTTTTAAAAGTTCTTACAATATTTGACACTTTGTAGTGACTTCGCAATTCATAATTCACCACGAACTGCAAATACTTAAAGTAATTGCGGTCCCTTTAAGGACCGCCATGTTTAGTTTGGTTTTGTTGCTAGGGAAACGGATTGTCAGCCGTTACCTGTTTGGCTCGAGAGTTTAGTAAAATGTGAAAAATAAAACGACACACTTGCTGTGTGTGAAAGTGAGAAATTGTCGCCTTATTTTACAATTTCCACAACTTCTTGTTTTACAGCGGTAAGGAACATCGTGGAAGAGTGTTTTTCCATGTATCTATCCATTTCAAACATGTTTGTTGGATCAGGAATTTGTTTTGCTAGGTTGCTGCCGATATTGACAAAGTACTCATTAAATTAAATTGCTATTTCTGCAGTTTTTTCAATAATAGTATTTTTGCCTTTGATAAAATACTCTGGATAATCCACTATTTCTGATTACTTGATTAAGTATTTTCCATATTTTTTGTGTGTTGCTTTTATTCTGCTCTAATAGTGCTTGATAATGGTCTCTCTTACAAGTTCTTATGATATTTACTAATTTATTTTTATAGGTCTTATATTTTTTTCGGCCTCTTTAGTTCTCAATTTTTAAAACAATTTATATAAATTGTTTTTCTTTTTACATGCGTTTTCTATGCCTTTCGTTATCCATGGCTTACTTGGGTCTTTGTACTTTTTGGAGACTTTAGTTAATGGAAAATGTTTATCATATAAGGAGATTATGGTAGACTGAAATACACCAAACGCTGTATTTGGGTCTTTGTTTGAGTGGACCTCGGTCCAGTTTTGTTTTTCTAGGTCTTGCTTGAAAGCATCGATGGAGCGTTGGGTTCTTAGTCTTATTTCTGATATGTGAGTTGTTGACTTAGTTTTTCTTTCAAAATAATTATGAAAAACTGCAAAACAGTGGTCACTTATATCTGAAATGAGAAGTCCACTTTCCATTTTATGATCAATCTTCGTGAAAAAAAAAAAGCCACCCTGCAAAACAATGTTGGTTGAAATAGCCTCATAAAGTCCAGTTTTTCTTGAAAAGTATGCTTTTAATGTGAATTTTCAATCACGGTCCGATATCGTCTTGCATCCTAAATTAAGCTTCGGCTACCCAACGAGCTCAACCAATCAGAAGTGTGAGTCGTGAAACCAATCAGAAGCCGGAACGCCACTTCTATGAACACATGGAAGGCTTTCTTAATTCTTTGAAGTTACAGACAGATGATGACAGGAAAAGGAAGACTGCCTGCCAGGTCAGTTGTTTGTGTACGACATTAGCTTTTCTACTTTCTGCCATTCTCCCGCTTTACTTTGTACATCTTGCTCCCTCTACTACAGTACTCCAGGTCCATGTTGTGGCCATGAAAAGAAACGGCAAAGATGGTGGGATAGCCAGCTTTAATAATAGATAAAATATTCATCTAAAATATTACCCCTCCGTGAGCCGTCACCTTACCGTGGTGGAGGGGTTTGCGTGCCCCAATGATCCTAGGAGCTATGTTGTCCGGGGCTTTATGCCCCTGGCAGGGTCACCCATGGCAAACAGGTTAGGTAAGGGACCAGACAAAGCATGGCTCAAAAGATCCCTTATGACGAGTCACATAAATGGAGCCAAGTTTCCCTTGCCCGGACGCGGGTCACCGGGGCCTCCATCTGGAGCCAGGCCTGGAGGCGGGGCCCGTTGGCGAGCGCCTGGTGGCCGGGCCTATACCCACGGGGCCCGGCCGGGCTCAGCCCGAAGAGATAACGTGGGTCCCCCTTCTCATGGGCTCACCACCCATGGGAGGGGCCAAAGGGGTCGGGTGCAGTGCGAGCTGGGTAGCAGCCAAAGGAGGGGACCCTGGCGGTCCGATCCTCGGCTACAGAAGCTAGCTCTAGGGACATGGAATGTCACTTCTCTTGCAGGGAAGGAGCCCGAGCTGGTGTGCGAGGTGGAGAAGTTCCGACTGGATATAGTCGGACTTACCTCCACACACAGTGTGGGTTCTGGTACCAGTTCTCTCGAGAGGGGTTGGACTCTCTTCCACTCTGGAGTTGCCCACGGTGAGAGGCGCAGAGCAGGTGTGGGCATACTCATTGCCCCCCGGCTCAGTGCCTGTACATTGGGGTTCACACCGGTAGACGAGAGGGTTGCCTCCCTCCGCCTTCAAGTGGGGGGACTGGTCCTGAGTGTTGTTTGTGCGTACGCACCCAACAGCAGTTCAGCGTACCCACCCTTTTTGGAGTCCTTGGAGGGTGTGCTGGAGAGTACTCCTGCTGGGGACTCCCTTGTTCTGCTGGGGGACTTCAATGCTCACGTGGGCAATGACAGTGAGACCTGGAGGGGCGTGATTGGGAAGAACGGCCCCCCCGATCAGAACTCGAGTGGTGTTTTGTTATTGGACTTCTGTGCTCGTCACGGATTGTCCATAAGAAAACACCTTGTTCAAACATAAGGGTGTCCATATGTGCACTTGGCACCAGGACACCCTTGGCCGCAGTTCGATGATTGACTTTGTGGTTGTATCATCGGATTTGCGGCCGCATGTTTTGGACACTCGGGTGAAGAGAGGGGCGGAGCTGTCAACTGATCACCACCTGGTGGTGAGTAGGCTCCGATGGTGGGGGAAGATGCCGGTCCGTCCTGGCAGACCCAAACGTATTGTGAGGGTTTGTTGGGAGCGTCTTGCGGAATCCCCTGTCAGAAGGAGCTTTAACTCCCACCTCCGACAGAGCTTTTCCCATGTTCCGGGGGAGGCGGGGGGCATTGAGTCAGAGTGGACCATGTTCCGTGCCTCTATTGTTGAGGCGGCCAATCTGAGTTGTGGCCGTAAGGTGGTTGGTGCCTGTCGTGGCGGCAACCCCCGTACTCGCTGGTGGACACCAGCAGTAAGGGATGCCGTCAAGCTGAAGAAGGAGTCCTATCGGGCCTTCATGGCCTGTGGGACACCAGAGGCAGCTGACAGGTATCGACTGGCCAAGCGGAATGCAGCTTCGGTAGTCGTCGAAGCAAAAACTCGGGCATGGGAAGAGTTCGGTGAGGCCATGGAAGCCGACTTCCGGACGGCTTCGAGGAAATTCTGGTCCACCATCCGGCATCTCAGGAGGGTGAAACAGTGCACCACTAACACTGTGTACAGTGGGGATGGGGCGATGTTGACCTCGACTCTGGACGTTGTGAGCCGGTGGGCGGAATACTTCGAAAACCTCCTCAACTCCACCAGCACGCCTTCCTTGGAGGAAGCAGAGTCTGGGGACTCTGAGGTGGGCTCTCCAATCTCTGTGGTCGAAGTCACCGATGTGGTTAAAAAGCTCCTCGGTGGCAAGGCCTCAGGGGTGGATGAGATCCGCCCGGAGTTCCTCAAGGCTATGGATGTTGTAGGGCTGTCCTGGTTGACACGCCTCTGCAACATCGCGTGGTCATCGGGGAGAGTGCCTCTGGATTGGCAGACCGGAGTGGTGGTCCCTCTGTTTAAAAAGGGGGACCGGAGGGTGTGTTCCAACTACAGAAGGATCACACTCCTCAGCCACCCTGGTAAAGTCTATTCAGGGGTGTTGGAGAGGAGGGTCCGTCAGGAAGTCGAGCCTCAGATTGAGGAGGAGCAGTGTGGTTTTCGTCCCGGCCGTGGAACAGTGGACCAGCTCTACACCCTTAGCAGGGTCCTCGAGGGTATGTGGGAATTCGCCCAACCGGTCCACATGTGTTTTGTGGACTTGGAGAAGGCGTTTGACCGTGTCCCTCGGGGGGTTCTGTGGGGGGTGCTTCGGGAGTATGGGGTACCGAGCCCCTTGATACGGGCTGTTCGGTCCCTATACTGCCGATGTCAGAGTTTGGTTCGCATTGCCGGCAATAAGTCGGAATCGTTCCCAGTGAGGGTCGGACTCCGCCAAGGCTGCCCTTTGTCGCCGATTCTGTTCATCACCTTTATGGACAGAATTTCTAGGCGCAGCCGAAGCGTTGAGGGAGTCCTTTTTGGTAGCCTCAGTATTGCATCTCTGCTTTTTGCAGATGATGTGGTACTGTTGGCTCCTTCAAGCAGGGCTCTCCAACTCTCACTGGAGCGTTTCGCAGCCGAGTGTGAAGCGGTTGGGATGAAGATCAGCACCTCCAAATCTGAAACCATGGTCCTCAGTCGGAAAAGGGTGGAGTGCCCACTCCGGGTCGGGGAGGGGATCTTGCCCCAAGTGGAGGAGTTTAAGTATCTTGGGGTCTTGTTCACGAATGAGGGCAGGAGGGAGCGAGAGATCGACAGGCGGATCGGTGCAGCGTCTGCTGTAATGCGGACGTTGTATCGGTCCGTCGTGGTAAAGAAGGAGCTGAGCCAAAGGGCGAAGCTCTCAATTTACCGGTCGATCTACGTTCCAACCCTCATCTATGGTCACGAGCTGTGGGTCGTGACCGAAAGAACGAGATCCCGGATACAAGCGGCCGAAATGAGTTTTCTCCGCAGGGTGTCCGGGCTCTCCCTTAGAGATAAGGTGAGAAGCTCGGTCATCCGGGAGGGGCTCAGAGTCGAGCCGCTTCTCCTCCACATCGAGAGGAGCCAGATGAGGTGGCTCGGGCATCTGATTAGGATGCCTCCTGAACGCCTCCCTGGTGAGGTGTTCCGGGCATGTCCCACTGGGAGGAGACCCCGAGGACGACCCAGGACACGCTGGAGAGACTATGTCACCCAGCTGGCCTGGGAACGCCTCGGGATCCCCCGGGAAGAGCTGGAAGAAGTGGCTGGGGAGAGGGAAGTCTGGGCTTCCCTGCTAAAGCTGCTGCCCCCGCGACCCGACCTCGGATAAGCGGTAGAAGATGGATGGATGGATGAATCAGCCTGCCATGCATGTGTTTTGGAATGTGGGAGGAAACCGGAGTACCCGGGTACTCCGGTTTCCTCCCACGCAGGCCCGGGGAGAACATGCCAACTCCACACAGGGAAGTTGGAGCTGGAATTGAACCTCTGCACTGTGAGGTCGGCGGGCCACCTTACATTTATTATTTTTGGAACGTAATCCCCGCGATAAACGAGGGATTACGTTCCAAAAATAACCAGTGATAAGTGAAATCCGTGAAGAAGGACGTAATTTCAAATGTGTATTTTGTTCTACTTGGTACTTGATAGTCAGCTTTATTTTTTACAGTTATTATACAATACAGTACTGAACTCTGTATACAATGCAGAGGTGATTGCTCTAAGACTGCAAGGGAAGCTCAGCTTCCCCCAAAAAGTAAGTGATCAACTATATGTGTGTACGTACAATTGTGTGCACGCCATTGACTAAATATACGCTACAACACGCTCAGCTTTTGTTCCGAATCAGCTTCTTATTACTGGTTACGACAAGACTCTCTTCTCATTCATTCCCGCAGCTTCACTGTGCTTTAAACTGTGTGGATGCTGAGCGTCGACCGCGTGGACGCTGGGCGTCTGGAGAGTTCAGCGTAGGTTGTCCCACTGCATTTAAATGAGATGAGTCAAGGTCAAGGTCATCTTTATTGTCAAATATGCTTTATGTATGACGTGCAGCATAGATGAAATTTCTTCCTCTCAATCCTCAGTGCAAACGTGCATGCAAACATGCTGTGCATTAAACACACACAGCTAAGACAAGATAGCAGCTACACTGTATAAAAAGACAGTATGTAATCTGAACAGTATAAACAGTATAGACGATATAAACAATATAAACAGCATAAACAATGGCACTTGTGGGTAAAGTGAGGTAGTGCGTATTGCACAATGGTGCAATACGCAGATGTTGGATAATGAGGGGAGGGTCATAGTCTGTGACAGGAGGTAGGGGTCGGCCAGAGGCAGAGGGCGGGTAGTGCGGGCAGAGCAGGGAGGGACTTCAGTCTCCTGACCGCCTGGTGGAAGAAATTGTTTTTGAGTCTGCTGGTTCTGCAATCTCCTTCCCGACGGCAGCAGGCCGAAGAGGCTGTGAGATGGGTGGGTGGGGTCACCTGCGATCCGGATGGCTTGGCGGGTCAGACGAGAGTAGTAAATGTCCACGAGTGGGGGAGAGAGACACCAATGATCTTCTCAGCTGCTCTCACGGTGCGTTGCAAAGTCTTTTGGCAGGACACAGTGCAAGAACCATACCACACAGTGATGCAGCTGGACAGGATGCTCTCAATGGTGCCTGTATAAAATGTCTGCATGATAGGGGGCGGGGCTCAGACTTTATGTGCTGCATGACTAACCGCTCAAAGCACTTCATGAGGATGGGGGTGAGTGCGACCGGGCGGTAGTCATTGTAGCTGGAGGGGGACGATTTCTTCGGGACCGGGATGATAGTGGTGGCCTTGAGACAAGTGGTGACAAAAGCCTGGCTCAGTGAGGTGTTAAAGATGTCTGTGAAAACATCTGTGAGCTCTTCAGCACAGTCTATCAGGACGCGACCAGGAATGTTGTCCGGACCTGCCGCTTTCCGTACGTTTGTTCTCCTGAGGCATAGGTGTCAAACTCAGGTCCTCGTGGGCCGCTGTCCTGCATGTTTTCCAAGTCTCCCTGTTGCAACACACCTGATTCAAATGAGCAGGTTCAATGTCAGGCTTCCGCAGAGCTTGCTGATGATCTGATCATTTGAATCAGGTGTGTTGCACCAGGGAGACTTGGAAAACATGCAGGACAGCGGCCCACGAGGACCTGAGTTTGACACCTATGTCCTGAGGGAACACCTCGCACTATCATGGGAAAGCGTCAGCACCTGGTCGCCAGGAGGGGGTGGGGTCTTCTGTGCTGGGGTGTTGTTGTCTGTCTCAAAACAGGCGAAGAAGTCGTTCAGGTTGTTCAGCAGAGAGATGGAGCTGTCGCAGGTGTGCAGAGAGGGCTTGTACCATCCGGATGGTCTGGATCCCCCGCCACAGGTTCCTGGTGTCTCTGCTGTCCTTGAACTCGTCTGCAATCCTCCTTGAATATTGTCTCTTGTCCAGTCTGATGCCTCGTGACAGGTTGGCCCTGGCAGTCCTGTGGCCCACCACGTCTCCAGCTCTGAAGGCAGTGTTCCTGGCCCTCAGGAACCTGTGGACCTCACCTGTCAGCCATGGCTTCTGATTGGCCTGGATGCTGATGGTTCTGGTGACCGTGCCATCATCCATGCACTTCCTTATGTAGGATGTGACGGTCTCTGCGTACTCGTTGAGGTTAGTGCGTGTTGGTTGGATGTTTGAACACACTCCAGTCTGTGGTGGAGAAACAGTCTTGGAGTGCTTCTATGGAACCCTCAGGCCACACTCGTACTTGCTTCCTCACTGGTTTAATGACTTTCACCAGTGGCCTGTATGCTTGCATTGGCATAACAGTGGTGTGATCTGAGGCACCAAGGTGGGGGAGGGGGAAGGCTTTGTAGGATTCTCTGTTTGTAGTGTAGACGTTGTCCAGAATATTTGTGCCTCTTGTGGGAAAGTTGATGGCCATGGAGTTGTGGAAGCACGCTCTTGGGGTTTGCATGATTGAAATCTCCAGCCAAGATGAGAAAGGCGTCGGGTGGGCTGTCTGCTGCTCACTGATGTGCTGATGGCGTTCAGACAGAGCCATACTCCTGCTGTTGGTTGAGCCAGGGGGAATGTATATTGACAGTCACATGCAAGATGGCGCCAGTGTGTTTGGCGGCCTGCCGTCAGCTCCTACCTGTCAAAGTTCTGCTGTGTTTGTCTGTGTTCCTCTTGTTGTCGCTCTGGCATTGCGCTAATGCCCTCAGGACTTATGATCGTGATTTTCTGATACATATCCAAAGCTCCTTAGAGCTACAATCCACTGGATACCTCGGCCCACACTTCAGATGTCACCTGACGTTCATCAACTCTCCAGCGGACTGCGTTCGCCGGCTCCCCTGCTGCGTTTTCCACCGCAGGAAGCGGCGCAGAAAGCGGCGCAGAAAGCGGCACAGAAAGCGAGGGAATCGTGGCGGTGTTAGAGTGCAGATCAGGGGATTTGCGAGCGTCTCCCTCGCGCAACCATCAACTTGCCGGCCCTCCATCAACTTTGCAGGAAGCAGAGGCCTCTACCTGGCCCGTCGATCGTGGGATCTGAGATACTCCTGCCATCTCTCTATCTCTCCTGCGCAGTCAACGACGCCCGATTGCCCTGCAGCTCCACCAAGGCTGCGCATCCGAAGTGGCGGGGTGAACCTGCTGAACATTCGCCCATTGCAACGCTCTCAAATTCCACAGCCTTCGGATTACCTTGCGGCTAAAGTGTCGCTACTGAACTGCAGGTCCGTGTCTAACAAGACCTTTATTTTAAACGACTTTTTTACACAGCGAGATCTGGACATGTTGTTTTTAACAGAGACATGGATTGGCTCCGGCGCCGGTGAAACATCTGTTTTTGGCGATCTCTGCCCCACAAACTGCTCTTTCATAAGCACTCCGAGAAGTTCGGGGAGAGGAGGTGGAGTGGCTTTGATTTTTTAAAATCGGCTTAAGGTACAAACACTCTCTGCCGGGAGCTTTTCTTCCTTTGAAGTACAATGCGTAAAAGTAGAATCTGCTACTGCACCACTGATGTGCGCACTTGTTTACAGGCCTCCCAAATCAGACAAACATTTCATAAAAGATTTCTCAGACTTTCTGTCCCGTTTTGCATCATCTTATGATCGTTTGTTGATTTTGGGTGATTTTAACATTCATGTCTGTTGTCCAGGCAAACCCTTGGTTAGCGAGTTTTGCCATATAATGGAGTCATTCGGCCTCCTCCAGCACATAAATCAGGCGACCCACGTTCATGGCCACACCCTAGATCTGATTCTATCCCATGGGTTTTCCATTGATAACATAAGCATTGAGGATGCATCCTTCTCTGACCATATGCCTATTGTGTTCAATGTTCAACTACTTAACTCACTGTCTACAGCCAGATCTTCTGGTCACTACTCTCGTCATATCAACTCTTTTACTGCAAATAAGTTCTCTGAACGTTACTTGGGAAATGCTATCACTGCCTCTATCACTGCCCATGATCCCTGCTCCAGCCCTGATGAGCTAATATCCCTCTTCAACACATCTTGCTCAGCTATCCTTGAAACTGTGGCCCCTCTTAAATTCAGACGCCCTAATTTTAAACCTCAACAGTGGCTTGACGACTCCACCCGCCATCTTAGGCAGGTTTGCCGAAGAGCTGAGCGCAAGTGGAAAAAAGATCACCTTCTAGTCTCTCTAGAACTATTCAGAAATTCCCTGGCTGACTTCCAAGCTGCAGCAAAAAAAGCTAAGGCTAAGCATTTCTCCAACATCATAAGCAAACATTCAAATCGCCCTAGAATATTATTTAACACCATCAACTCAATTGTAAACCCCCAAGTCTCTCCAGAGGTCGTGGCATCTACCAATAGCTGTGAAGAGTTCTTGAAGTTTTTTATTGAGAAAATTGACCACATCAGAGCACAGTTGACACCTTCTGCAGCAGACACTCCACCTCATATCCCCATTACTACAGCTACTTTTGACAAGTTCCAAGCAGTGTCCTGCACTGATCTATGGGACATTGTAAACCACATGAAACCATCAACAGCTCCATACGATCCTATCCCTTCACAGATCACCAAAGATGCTTTTGATGCTATTGGTCCCTCCATCCAATTTATCCTCAACTCCTGCCTTGCCACCGGCACAGTTCCTATATGTTTCAAGCATGCGGTTGTCCAGCCTATGCTTAAAAAGCATAATCTGGATGCAAAATGTCTTAATAACTTCCGGCCAATCTCAAAACTGCCATTTCTCTCGAAAATCTTGGAGAAGGTGGTGTTTACACAGCTGCTTCCATTCTTCAACTCAACAGAGATCCTAGAGCCATTCCAATCTGGTTTCAAAACACGCCACAGCACTGAGACAGCCCTGTTGAAGGTGGCAAATGACCTGTTGCTCACCCTTGACTCAGGTGATAACGCCATTCTGGTCCTGTTGGATCTCAGCGCTGCATTTGACACTGTGGACCATGGCAGCGTCTTGAACAGTGGGTTGGCATTAAGGGTAC
This sequence comes from Hippocampus abdominalis, assembly GCA_018466805.1. Lineage (NCBI taxonomy): Eukaryota > Metazoa > Chordata > Actinopteri > Syngnathiformes > Syngnathidae > Hippocampus > Hippocampus abdominalis. The sequence continues at coordinate 24,156,028 of CM031699.1, forward strand.
AGCTCTTAACTGGTTTCACTCCTGCCTCCACCAAAGAACTTTCTCGGTATCCATAGGCCAGTACACTTCATCATCCGCCCCTGTGTCTTATGGTGTCCCCCGGGGATCCATTTTGGGTCCAGTACTGTTCTGCCTGTACATGCTCCCCCTAGGTAACATCATCAGGAAATTCAATATTTCATTCCATTTCTATGCAGATGACTCCCAGCTGTACATTCCACTGAAGTCTGGCAATTCCATGCAGCCTCTTTTAGACTGTTTGGAAGAAATAAAAATCTGGATGGCTAACAACTTCCTTCAGTTAAACAATAACAAAACTGAAGTCATTGTCTTTGGGCCTTCAAGATCAAAAAATTCCATCCCTGCCAACCTTGGTCCCCTTGCCCCCTATGTGAAATCCCATGCACGTAACCTGGGTATCATTTTGGACTCTCATCTCCACCTGGACAAGCAAATTTCATCTGTTGTAAAGACCAGTTTTTATCAATTAAGAATAATCTCCAAACTCAAATCTGTTCTATCATACAATGATCTGGAAAAAGTAATCCATGCCTTCATAACCTCCCGTCTAGACTATTGTAACTCCCTCTATCTTGGTCTCCCTCTGACACTGGTGGCATGGCTTCAGATGGTCCAAAATGCAGCAGCTAGGTTGCTCACCAACACAAAAAAGCATGAACACATCACACCTGTCCTAGCCTCCTTGCACTGGCTTCCAGTCCAGTCACGAATACAATTTAAAACACTGCTGTTGGTTCTTAAAGCTCTTCATGGCCTGGCACCCACCTACATAGCTGATATCATTCACCCCCATGTAGCCCCCAGGTCCCTCAGATCCTCCAGCCAAGGCCTCCTCCATGTCCCACGGTCCCGGCTTAAACAAAAAGGTGATAGAGCCTTTTCTGTTGCTGGCCCTCAGCTATGGAACCAACTGCCACTTGATATCAGAAATGCCCCCTCAATAACACTTTTCAAAACTAAGCTCAAGACGCACCTTTTTACATTGGCCTTCCCTGTGCCCTAATTGTCTTACCCTGCTGTCTGTAATTAAGTGTTGTGTTATTATCATCTTAGCTTAAATCACTGTGTTGTATGTGTATTTATTTACTTATCTATTCTATTTTTAACCTGTTTTAGCTTATGCACTATGTACAGCACTTTGGTCAGTGCAAGCTGTGGTTAAATGTGCTTTAAAAATAAACTTTACTTACTTACTTACTATATTGCTACCAGCAATATGGCACAAAATTCCCTCGTCAGGTAGAATGGCCGGCATTTGTTAATCATAAACTCCACCGTTGGTGAGCAGCATTTGCAAACCACAACAGCGTCTCGGCACCAGGCATAGTTGATGTAAACACAGAGTCCCCCGCCGCAAGTCTTCCGTCCCTCGACGAGCTCTCTGTCTGCTCGGCAGCACGTTAGCCCGGCTAGCCGAATAGCCCGGTCCGGGACACTGTCGTTGAGCCATGTCTCCACGAAAACAAAGACCCAGCAGTCACTCACGGTTTTGCAAGTTGTCCGAAGTAAGCGGATATCGTCCAGTTAGTTGTCCAGCGAGCGCACATTGGACAGCGTGATGGTCGGGATAGCCGGTCGATGAGGGCTAGCTGCTAGCCTAGCCCGGATACCTTCGCGTCCACCTCAAAGAATGTGCATGTTTCCGTGCATGATCCCATGTGTGCTCTTGCAACAGTAACATTTGGGCGAGGGGCCACAATTCTTTTGGCGTCCACTTTTAGGTAGATCCATTTTTATTTTTTAAAATCCGTCAATGGTACTCTGTGCTGAACCACAAATCGTTCACAGCAGCAGTGGCCTCCTGCAACTTGCTGATATTTAAGTTTGTTGGTTGTGGACGTGTTACTCCCAAACAACCAACAGACCCTTCTTTTAGCCTACCTCGCTGATGTTTCGCTTCCTACTCATTTTTGGGGCCGTTGTCATGGTTGACACCTCAGTATTACTCATGGCTAATTTCTTCTAATTTTCCTGCTTCAAAGGATGAGGATGGGATCCTCATGCACACTTTCCCAAATGCAAGTCTATTTAAGGGAACATGTCATACAGGTGTTTGTGCGCACGGCCTAGGTCTGATTTTTATCGGTACTCCATCTTCAGCTGTTCAATATACGCCCAATTTTAGTTCGAATCCTGCGCACTCTCTGATCAGTGAGACCCCTGAGCAGTTTTTCACTGAATTCTCAGAATAGCTTGTAATTTCAAGGAGATTGGCTGACTAACAATGATGGTGATGCAGATTTTTTTGGACACACGACCTCAAGTATACCAATGAAATTCAAAATGGTGGTCTTTTAATTCATGTCGTGTGGATTGTGAATTGTAATTCATCAGTTTTGTCTTAAAAGTATTTTTAGGCTGAGTGGGTTCAAAGGTTCTGTGAGCCAAGTGCACCATCGAAAACACACACACCATAAAACAACAGTTCAAAACCCATTTACCATATTTTCCGGACTATAAGTCGCTCCTGAGTATAAGTCGCACCAGCCACAAAATGCATAATAAAGAACAAAAAAACATACTTAAGTCTCAATGGAGTATAAGTTGCGTTTTGTTGGGAAATGTACGTGATAAAATCCAACCCCAAGAACAGACATGTCATCTTGAAAGGCAATTTAAAAATAAAATAGAAAACAACACGCTGAATAAGTGTATGCTAACGTTACATGACGTGTAAACGACGAACTGAGAACGTGCCTGGTATGTTCAAGTAACATATCAAGAGTTATTCAGATAACTATAGCATAAAGAACATGCTAACAAGTTCACCAAACCATCAATGTCACTCCAAATCACTAAATCCAATGAAATCTTCATCCTCTGTGACACTTTAAAACAACTCCACCAACTCCGGAGGTAGAAGATACAGCGCTTCCTCTTCTACGTTGCTTACGTCAGACTCATCGTGGTTTTATCAACACAGGTCTAGAGCGACCTCTTGCGGTTTAATGTGAAAATAACATGTGAAATTATATAATAATTTCACCCATAAATCACTCCAGAGTATAAATCGCACCCCCAGCCAATCTACAAAAAAACTGCGACTTATAGTCCAGAAAATACGGTACTTCCAGCATTTGATATAACCAAATTATTTTTATTAATTACAAGATGTCCGTGCAGTATTTCTTTCAATCAAGCTCAGCTGATGAAAAGAACATTTGTTTTGAGTTTTTGGTGTAACATATTCACTTGTGTTGTCCAAGTTTTTTTCCCTCAAATTAATTGGATTTCAAGCCTTTATGACAGCAATTTCTTTTACACAGCAGCATAGTGAGATATCAGAGATTTTAAATCATCTGAACTCTTTTCCAGATGTAAATGCCGTTGATTCCTCACTCTTCTTCATGGGCAACTCTTCTTAGCCTTGGGACTGCAAGCATTTTCTGAAACGCAGAACAAACACACATTTTATGGTGTCATGTTCGTATTTTATTTTTTTTATCCTAAATAATCGGTTTGATTTCAGAAGAGAATGTGATGGTCCTTACTTTTCGTTTTCTAAAAGCTTTAAAAAAAAAAAAAACAGCCTACACAGGGTTCCCACTCTTCCACTTGCTTTTTATTTATGGACATTTTAATGACTTTTTGGGACCAATGTAGCCATTTTTTAAGGACTTTTTCTCCATTCAGCGGGGGATTCACGGTGGATTTAATGCCCGCTCAGCAATACACAGGCTGAACAGAAAGCCGCATATCACTGAGCTGGTGTTCAAATCATTGCTCCCAAAGGAAGGGCACATCTATATTTTTAGGGGCAATCACTTAACCCTTTATTTGACATACTGTATGTCAAAATTTCACTTTGCTACCTGTATCACAGGTCGGAAAATGAAAATTTTTTAAATTAATTCTCAAATAAAACACACAAAGAAAAATTTAAATTGAGAAAATATAAAACTTCAATTTATTTTCGAATAAACACAACACTAAGAACAGAGCTAATGGTCATATGGGTCACCTGGACAGGGTTTAGAAGAATCTGGTTTCACTAACAGTAGTACTGATTGCCCATTTTAGCAATATCCAGTATACCTGAACAGCTGAAATGCATGTCAGAAGTCTAAATCCCAAATGGTCCAACCCTATTATTTTCCCTCATACCACCTTGAATGATCAGACATGTTTTATAATGACAAATATGAAACTGATATGACAATTAGGGAATAGCAGACAGTGACTTAGGTTTCTCCTCAATCTCTTTTGCAAGTTCTTGGCGATTAATTTTCTTCTGTTTTGCTGTGTGCCTCAATGAATTTGACTTGACCAGGAGGCTATGACAAGTTTTACCTCTCACGGAGATGCCCTTCTTGCACACTCGGCAGTAGGCCGACGTATAATCGCCAGCAATTTTTCCGACCCAAACACGGACCTCCGGCTTCTCCAGCCACCCCACTTGAAAATAGCATTGTCCCGGAATATTTGTAGCGACGCCACTCGAGCGAAGCGCGCCTCAGCAGTCAAAAGTCCGCTGCTCTCTGCTGTGTGCGTCCGCGCGAACATGTACGCACGCGCACGTCTTTTGGTTTCACCCAAGCAACCGACTTCACAAATCAAATACGCTTTGATCTACGACAACAAAAAGCTAGCCTAGCCGAGACAACAGCTAAGCTTAGCTGACGCACACACAGCAGAGAGCAGCGGACTATCGACTGCTGAGGCGCGCTTCGCTCGAGTGGCGTCGCTACATATTTGTCTGTCACTTGTTGAGATCGATAAATTCGATGAATAGATTTTTCCAGAAAATACGGTAATTGTTTGCCGAGCCGACAATCAAACCATCCATTCACTGCCCCAGGATGGCGTCAATCTATTGTTGTTTCCCGGAATGACCCGAAGTGATCACGTGATCATCGTCGGAACTAATCGGAGACGGCGGGAAAAGCAGAGCGGGTACCAGGTCCTGTATTTTCCGACAAAACTATTAATTAGAAGGGTGGGGAAAATGACATACACAAATGAAATGAACACCGCAGGTGAATTTTTATGGACTTTTATGGATTTTAGAAGATTTCCCAGAAAATTATGGAGAATTAAAATACATATAAAATACCCATTAAGTTTTCTCTTATAACTTGTTTCAAATATTTTTTTCTTTTTCATGGCATCTTAACTGTGAACTAAGTCAACTCAGACTCTGCTCATGACTCCTTGAAAGATCTAATAATTGCACGTGTAATTCATCTCTTAATCAAAAAAGAAGTACAAAAAGGAAACAATTTAAAGAAATGTTGATAAAAGAAAACTTCAAAAGCGCTCTCTCTCTATACATATACAATCTTAAACTTTAATCAGAATCTAAACAAATGTATTTCATAAATTATTATATCTACCTGACAATCTGTATTTCGACAAGTTCAAATTCACTAGTTGGGAATGTTTTTTCCCTGTACATGGGCCACCAAACGTGTCCTCCCGCCTCATCCGTACTTGATACCTCGCTGGCATAGCACGCAGTAAGCTTTGCCTTGGTTTTACGAATGTGTTCATGCAGGTACTCGTTCCCGACTTTAGGTTCAAGCCAATTCCAATTCCATGGGTTTTTGATGCTGTTTTCCTTGTCAATTTTTTTTTCACATTGTCTTTCTTATTTTCGTAAAAATAGGAAGTATGGCAATGCCGTTCATCGGTAAAGTTCACATGCGCGGTGCCAGGTCACGCTATTTTCGGCCCACGGTAAGATCTTGTCGGCTTTGCAGAGTTGCAGACAAAACATGTTCTTGCTCAGCTGGCATAAAACTCCGCTTGTCCGGTGTATCGAGTCGTGATGTATGAGGCATAGTCGCCGCGCAAGGCTATTAAAGCCAAGTAGACCCCTACCCCCAATGATTTTTAATGGAAAAATAGAGGTTTTGAGACAATTATATTTTTCACAACAGAATTCGCGGAATTATGTGAATCTGCGGAAATTTCACAGCCCTGGCTATTGTTTGATCTTGGTACTTAAGCGGCCACAGGCAAGACCACAGTATTGCTAAGCTTCACTCTGTTTCTGTTGACAGTCTTGGAGGGATTGATTGCCACTTTGGCTAATTAATGAGAGGCAGCAGAAACTGATAGCATTGCCGGCCTGTTCCCAAAACAATCGTTTGGTGATGCTGCATATCCTTCACCTCTCCCATTCTCATGACCTGTATGTTTCTATTCACGCAGTCAAGACTGCCTATGTTTTGGCGTATTGGCAGTGACATCGATACAGATTTTTCGCTGACACAATTCACCAGTCCACACAATGCATACACATCCCTGGCACTTAGTTGGCTTTCTCAGACACTCTCCCCTGATGGTGCAGGTGTGCCTGCCTGAAGTGGCTTGGCAGCAAGACAGGGCGCCTGGGGTGGGTCACGTTTTTTCCCATCGACATGTGCATGTCGTAATGTTTTATTAAACATTCTATGTGACGAAGTTATTTACAGAGTTAAACTGTGCTCTGTCAAAGAGAATAGCTTGCACCTTGGGTTTCCTTTTCCCTTCCCTCTCCCTAGTGCAGTAGTTCTGAACCTCGGTTTGATCGAACCCTAGGGGTTCAGTGAGGCGGTCTCAGGGGTTCGACGGAGCCTCTGCCATGGAGGTTAAGACGCACCCGACTCAACATGCCAATTAGTTATGACACGTCCGCTTGACAATCACTGGCTGCAGATGATCACATGACATTGCTTGTCCAATCAGTGCTGAGGGAAATTTAGTTCGCTCAGTAGTCTACGCTTGACTGCTGTGATGTCGTAAAATTACAAAAATACGTATACTTACGTCTTAAAATTTTCATTACTTTTTTTTTGTTCTTAATAAATGCATTTTTTAAAAGTTGGAATTTATAAAAATTCATATTTAGTTTTTCACTAATGAAGGGTTTGGTGAATGTGCATATGAACTGGCTGGGTTCTGTACCTCTAACAAAGTTAAGAACTAGTGTCTTCCTTCACAACTAAGATTTTGGGGTGCTGAAAAGTGAATACCGACAAGCCCAAGTCCCCTGCCTCTCTTTGTTGGTCATTGTTTTTCATGTTTCTTGGACAATTGTGCCTGTGAAGTTAATTTTGCTGCTTGGTCACCTGCAATGACAAGAGGAGCAATTCCAAGTTTTGGTTTTACCTTTTTTTTGAGGGCCTCCATTGATTCAAATTCCAGACGAGCCAGTTTGATCTGGATGTGTTTGGGAACATCTGGGACCAAGAAGGCTAGGAAAAACTTGAAGGCCAACAATCCATGCTGAAATTACAATTCAAAATAGGAAAAATATGAGTTTTTATGGCGTTTTGATCTTAAATACTGGCATCAATATCTTTTTTCTTGAACAAAACAAACATGCTAGGAACAAGGGATTAATATGACAAAAGAATGATCAAACTATAACATGTCACAAAAACATTTGATGGCAGAGTGTACCTGGACTTCTTTCACTACCAGTGCATAATAAGTTAAATTTGTGCTTAAATTGTCCATACATGTTTGCCACAAATCTGTATGTTCAGAGTTGAATTTGAGAATACTGTGCCAACAAATTTATAACTTCCTCAGACCACGCTTTCAAAAAACAAAACACAACAACGAAACAT